>JAJJWX010001168.1:0-21584 GCA_023529315.1 Papaver bracteatum
ATTGTCTCCTTTAATCTCTCTCTAGCTCTTCGATACCTTATACCTCTCAATATCCTTTTGCAGCTCCTTTGGTCTCTATTTGTCTCCATTCGTCTCCTATTATCTCCTTTAAGCTCTCTCTAGATCTTTGATACCTTATATCTATCAATATCCTTTTGCATCTACTTTGGTCTCTATTTGTCTCCATTCGTCTCCTATTATCTCCTTTAATCTCTCTAGATATTCGATACCTTATACCTCTCAATATCCTTTTGGAGCTCATTATACCTTATACCTCTCAATATCCTTTTGCATCTACTTTGGTCTCTATTTGTCTCCATTCGTCTCCTATTGTCTCCTTTAAGCTCTCTCTATCTCTTCGATACCTTATACCTCTCAATATCCTTTTGCATCTACTTTGGTCTCTATTTATCTCCATTCGTCTCCTATTATCTCCTTTAATCTCTCTATATCTTCGATACCTTATACCTCTCAATATCCTTTTTGATCTACTTTGGTCTCTATTTGTCTCCATTCGTCTCTATTATCTCCTTTAATCTCTCTCTATTCTTCGATACCTTATACCTTCAATATCCTTTTATCTACTTTCGATCTCTTATTTATCTCCATTCGCAACTCCTTTTATCTCCTTTGTCTCTATAGCTCTTCGATATTTTATATCCATTCAATATCCTTTTGATCTCATTTTGGTCTCTATTTGTCTCCATTCCTCCTATTGTCTCCTTTAATCTCTCAATATCTCTTCGATACCTTATACCTCTCAATATCCTTTTTGCAACTCCTTTGGTCTCTATTTGTCTCTATTCGTCTCCTATTATCTCCTTTAATCTCTCTATATCTCTTCGATACCTTATACCTCTCAATATCCTTTTGAGCTCCTTTGGTCTCTATTTGTCTCCATTCGTCTCCTATTGTCTCCTTTAAGCTCTATTTAGCTCTTTGATACCTTATAACTATCAATATCCTTTTGCAACTCCTTTGGTCTCTATTTGTCTCCATTCGTCTCCTATTATCTCCTTTAAGCTCTTTCTAGCTCTTCGATACCTTATACCTCTCAATATCCTTTTGCATCTCCTTTGGTCTCTATTTGTCTCCATTCGTCTCTCCTATTGTCTCCTTTAAGCTCTCTCTGTCTCTTCGATACCTTATACCTATCAATATCCTTTTGGATCTACTTTGGTCTCTATTTGTCTCCATTCGTCTCCTATTATCTCCTTTAAGCTCTCTCTATATCTCTTCGATACCTTATACCTCTCAATATCCTTTGGTCTCTATTTGTCTCCATTCTCTCCATTCGTCTCCTATTGTCTCCTTTAAGCTCTCTCTATCTCTTCGATACCTTATACCTCTCAATATCCTTTTGATTTACTCTATTTGTCTCTATTTATCTCCATTCGTCTCCTATTATCTCCTTTAATCTCTTTCTAGCTCTTCGATACCTTATACCTCTTAATATCCTTTTGCAATTCCTTTGGTCTCTATTTATCTCATTCGTCTCCTATTATCTCCTTTAATATCTCTCTATTTGTCTCCATTCGTCTCCTATTATCTCCTTTAAGATCTCTCTAGCTCTTTGATACCTTATACCTCTCAATATCCTTTTGCAACTCCTTTGGTATCTATTTGTCTCCTTTGGTCTCTATTTGTCTCCATTCGTCTCCTATTGTCTCCATTCGTCTCCTATTATCTCCTTATATCTCCTTTGAGACTCTCTAGCTCTTGGATACCTCTCAATATCATTTTGAGACCTTTGGTCTCTATTTGTCCTTTCTCCTATTGTCTCCTTTAAGATCTCTAGATCTTCGATACCTTATACCTCTCAATATCCTTTTGCATCTACTTTGGTATCTATTTATCTCCATTCGTCTCCTATAATCTCCTTTAAGCTCTCTCTATCTCTTCGATACCTTATACCTCTCAATATCATTTTTAGATCTATTTGGTCTCTATTTGTCTCCATTCGCCTCCTATTGTCTCCTTTAATCTCTTCTAGCTCTTCGATACCTTATACCTCTCAATGGAGATAATAGGAGACTAATGGAGACAAATAGAGACCAAAGTAGATGCAAAAGGATATTGAGAGGTATAAGGTATCAAGAGATAGAGAGAGCTTAAAGGAGATAATAGGAGATGAATGGAGACAAATAGAGACCAAAGGAGATGCAAAAGGATATTGAGAGGTATAAGGTATCCAAGAGCTAGAGAGAGATTAAAGGAGATAATAGGAGAGAATGGAGACAAATAGAGACCAAAGGAGATGCAAAAGGATATTGAGAGGTATAAGGTATCCAAGAGCTAGAGAGAGCTTAAAGGAGATAATAGGAGACGAATGGAGACAAATAGAGACCAAAGGAGTTGCAAAAGGATATTGAGAGGTATAAGGTATCAAGAGCTAGAGAGAGATTAAAGGAGATAATAGGAGACGAATGGAGACAAATAGAGACCAAAGGAGTTGCAAAAGGATATTGAGAGGTATAAGGTATCGAAGAGCTAGAGAAGAGATAGAGAGAGATTAAAGGAGATAATAGGAGACTAATGGAGACAAATAGAGACCAAATGAGCTGCAAAAGGATATTGAGAGGTATAAGGTATCGAAGAGATAGAGAGAGATTAAAGGAGATAATAGGAGACTAATGGAGACAAATAGAGACCAAAGTAGATGCAAAAGGATATTGAGAGGTATAAGGTATCCAAGAGCTAGAGAGAGCTTAAAGGAGACAATAGGAGACGAATGGAGACAAATAGAGACCAAAGGAGATGCAAAAGGATATTGAGAGGTATAAGGTATCGAAGAGATAGATAAGAGCTTAAAGGAGATAATAGGAGACCAAAGTTAATGCAAAAAGAGACAAATAGAGACCAAATGAGATGCAAAAGGATATTGAGAGGTATAAGGTATCCAAGAGATATAGAGAGAGATTAAAGGAGATAATAGGAGACGAATGGAGACAAATAGAGACCAAAGGAGTTGCAAAAGGATATTGAGAGGTATAAGGTATCGAAGAGCTAGAGAGAGATTAAAGGAGATAATAGGAGACGAATGGAGACAAATAGAGACCAAAGTAGATGCAAAAGGATATTGAGAGGTATAAGGTATCCAAGAGCTAGAGAGAGCTTAAAGGAGACAATAGGAGACGAATGGAGACAAATAGAGACCAAAGGAGTTGCAAAAGGATATTGAGAGGTATAAGGTATCGAAGAGATATAGAGAGATTAAAGGAGATAATAGGAGACGAATGGAGACAAATAGAGACCAAAGTAGATGCAAAAGGATATTGAGAGGTATAAGGTATCCAAGAGCTAGAGAGAGCTTAAAGGAGACAATAGGAGATAATGGAGACAAATAGAGACCAAAGGAGTTGCAAAAGGATATTGAGAGGTATAAGGTATCAAGAGCTAGAGAGAGATTAAAGGAGATAATAGGAGACGAATGGAGACAAATAGAGACCAAAGTAGATGCAAAAGGATATTGAGAGGTATAAGGTATCAAAGAGCTAGATAGAGCTTAAAGGAGACAATAGAGACGAATGGAGACAAATAGAGACCAAAGGAGTTGCAAAAGGATATTGAGAGGTATAAGGTATCAAGAGCTAGAGAGAGATTAAAGGAGATAATAGGAGACGAATGGAGACAAATAGAGACCAAAGTAGATGCAAAAGGATATTGAGAGGTATAAGGTATCCAAGAGCTAGAGAGAGCTTAAAGGAGACAATAGGAGACGAATGGAGACAAATAGAGACCAAATGAGTTGCAAAAGGATATTGAGAGGTATAAGGTATCGAAGAGATATAAAGAGATTAAAGGAGATAATAGGAGACGAATGGGGATAAATAGAGACCAAAGTAGATGCAAAAGGATATTGATAGGTATAAGGTATCCAAGAGCTAGAGAGAGATTAAAGGAGACAATAGGAGACGAATGGAGACAAATAGAGACCAAAGGAGCTCCAAAAGGATATTGAGAGGTATAAGGTATCAAGAGCTAGAGAGAGATTAAAGGAGATAATAGGAGACGAATGGGGATAAATAGAGACCAAAGTAGATGCAAAAGGATATTGAGAGGTATAAGGTATCCAAGAGCTAGAGAGAGTTTAAAGGAGACAATAGGAGACGAATGGAGACAAATAGAGACCAAAGGAGTTGCAAAAGGATATTGAGAGGTATAAGGTATCGAAGAGATAGAAAGAGATTAAAGGAGATAATAGGAGACGAATGGGGACAAATAGAGACCAAAGGAATGCAAAAGGATATTGAGAGGTATAAGGTATCCAATTATGTGCGGCAACACACATCTCATACATGGATGTTTACTGTTATTTATGAATGTCTTTGAAGAAGTTTCTACGTTATGTTTTATTATCTTTCCTTGTATTACTGAATTTCGATAAAACCTGCATTGTCTTCGAATCATATTAATGATTACTTGAAAGCTAGTTGTTATTTCTACTGGGCACCCATTTTAGGGATGATGTGCTCACCCATTCCCACTTTCAGTTTCAGAGACAGATCCGAGTTGCGCAGAGGAAGCTTCGTGGCGTTGAGTCCATTAGTTGGATAACTTCTGCTATATTTATTTGTGTTTATAATTTATTTGCAAATCAAATGACTATTGTATATATATCATTTGAGAGAAGTTTTGTATATATACTTTGAGGCGGGACTAGTTTTTGGGTTAAGTTTTGTAGCAGATTTCTTAATTGAATATTTAAGTAGATGATTTAGATCGTTAGTGCCTCCATTTATAACAAATCTCTTGGATTAGTCAGCTGCTAGCTTAGGATGCGCTACAATCTTCTTATTATATATATGTGTTTTCCTGCAGGTTTACTTGGTGTATCATACATACATCCTACTCTTGTTCAATATGTATGTGCTTTCTTATAGGGACATTGAATGAATGTGATATAAATATCTTCCTTTTTTCATATCTGTGTTTTTTGCAGGATACCTTAGAATTCTTAATATGATATTTTTCCAACACAGATGGTAATCGGGGCATGATCCCTACCCGAGAAAACATCTTATCGAAGCCATCATGAATGGTATTAGGGCACGATCCCCATCCGAAAAAACATCTTCTCGAAGCCATTAAGAATGGTATCGGGTAAACCAAACCCTCGTGCGAGAAAATATTTATGCAAGACCATCATGATGGTAATCGGGCTATGAGCTCCATTCGAGGAAACCACTTCTTGATGCAATAAAATTAATTTTTTATGTATTTATTCTATTTCTCATTTTCATCTATTGAATGTATGTATATTATATATGTTATTTGTTTGCCGGTTCACTTGCTTAGTGTTGTTCCATCACAGATGGTAACCGGGGTATGATCCCCATCCGAGAAAATATCTTCTCGAGACCATCCTGAATGGTAACAGGGGAACGATCTCTACGCGAGAAAACATCTCCTCAAGACCATCACGAATGGTAAGGTGCTAACCACACCATTCCATCCTCAAACTGGATGATGCGAGCAATGCTCAAGCTTCCTGATACTGAAAATGACCTAGGGAAATGCCATCTAACCATAGAAGTTGGATGATGCGGGGACTCCCTAAGATACTCGAAACAGACACAATGACCCAGGGTAATTCCATGTCGACCACGAGTCAGATTATGTCATGTACTTCAAGAGGTACCATGTAGTTGACTCACTTTAGGATAAAGTGTGAATCAACTATCAGAGGTATCGCTCTCACTCTAGTTAGTGCCGCGATCCTACTATGGGTCAGGTTCCTTCCGACAGAGAATCACTCTATAGAATCTACGAGTATCTGTCCGATAGAGGCACATACTCAGCACTAGATGGATCCTTAAAATCCTCTCGACTTGTCTTGTAAAAGGTTATCTGGCCAAATGGGAAGTTGATCACTTCTCGGACTTATATCCTATAACTTTTCCAAGGACGAAAGGGATACCACTATGGTGTGACCCTTATATAAAATCGCACAGAAGTGCAACAGTAAAACTGTACAAGCTACAAGAAGTAGCATCATAAATTGATATGTTGAGAAAATGGAGTCATGAGAAAAACCTTGAATTTGGATTTCAAAAGCTCTTAAGTTTTCAAAAACCAATGGGGGCAGTGTATACCCTCAGTACCTTCAAGAAAGGTTTAGATCCTCGGATCACAGATTGAGGAAAATAGTAAGTCCTCAGGGGAAAGACTTCGGATTACGATCCGAAGATATTTTGAGTCCGTACATACACAAGCCTCCAACCGGAGCACGAAGTAAGACCTCGGGCTATTGTCCTAAGGCATAAAACCAAATATCGCATCCATGCGATTTGAGGCAAATTAGTAAGACCTCAGGGCAAAAATTCAAATTACGATCCGAAGACATTTCGATTCCCCACAAATGTATGCATCCGATAAACCTCGGAGCATAAAAGGAAACACCTCGGAATACCATCCGAATGCGCAATGCACAACTTAAAACCTTCAACAAAGGTATAGGTCCTCAGATCACAGATTGAGGCAATCGGTAAGTCCTCGGGGAAAGGCTTTAGACTTCTATCCGAAGACATTTTGAGTTCCCACAGATGCATGCATCCGATAAACCTCAGAGCATAAAAGGAAAGACCTCAGAATACCATATGAAGGCACAATGCACAACTTAAAACCTTCAACAAAGGTAAATGTCCTCGGATCACAGATTGATGCAATTAGTAAGTCCTTGGGGCAAGGCTTCAGACATCTATCCGAAGACATTTTGAGTCCCCACAAATGTATGCATCCGATAAACCTCGGAGCGTAAAACAAGACCCCAGACTACCATCCGAAGGAATTTAATCAGTCGTGCATTTGCACGATTTGCGACATTCAATATGTCCTCAGGGAAAGACCTCGGACTACAATCCGAAGTCATCTGGAAGGACCCCACATTGATGAATTACTCACATATACCTTTTTACACCCGTAAAAATCTATAAGACTCGGGGCTTATTTATATCAAACTTGTTCTTCTAGAACTCATCTCAATTCATTTCATTTCATTTAAATATATATATTGGATTTGTTCAAAAACTTATCCTCTCAAATTCTACAGGAGCATGCATATTAACTATCATGCACATAAGGAAAAATCCCCATAGCTCGGAGCAGGGAGCAAGAACAACGATCACGAACACAAGGACTTCCTCAGAACTTCACACAAGAAAATGGGAAAGTACTAATACTTTAAAAGATGGTTATATTCTTCTGAAAAGTTCTTCAGCAACAAAGAGCCACAAAGATCGGTACCACACACCACCAACTAGAGTCAAGAACTAAACTGCAACACAGAATCAATGACCAAAGAATTCAGAGCGACCTCGCACTGCTACTTAGAGTCGCAACTCGCATATCTACATCGTGTAGCACAGATCATGGATCATGAAACACAAACATCGCAGCAACCCAACTCGGACTACTCCAACCAAAAAATCTACAAAAGTGAAGCCTGACTACAAGCCAGATCAGAACCAAGCATGTTCAGAAATCTCGATCAGCCACTCCTCTCACCCTGAAAGCAACACCGATGTTGATTTGCTTAAGGATTATTGTCCCAACAACCCTCAACCAAAGGAGCAAAATGTGAGGGAAAAAGATCTACTCGCTACGGGGCGCAAGATTAGAAGCTGAAGTATCCTACTATAATACAGCCTACTACACAATGTATACCCAACCACTTAGTCTTATCCTATCTAGTCATCCCTAGGGGCGTATTTGTAATTTATGTAACCACCTACCCTATCTAACTAATATAAAGAAACGACGGATGTTTTTTTAACCATCTGGGGTTAGCCCAGTTGGCCAGGAGCATGACTCTTAAGGAGGAGGTCAGGAGTTCGAGTCTCCGCTCAAACATTGGAGTACTCGTGTTATTATACTAAATTTACTATGGGGTTCATGGGGCCAAGTTTTCTCTGTGGGGAGTAAGCCGGTGGATACGCTGCCAGGGGGCAGGACGGGCCTATGACTAATTTCAAGAAAAAAAAAAAAAAAGACGGATTTTCGACCGTCGTATGGATTCAACCATGGCACAGAAAAGGTCAAACATACCTCTCCGTGTTTCTGATTGTCCTGCTTAAATTTTTTTGAATTTAAAAGAACCGAGGGGCATTCTCTTTAAATATCCTCTTATACCCGAACGAATAACCTCTGAAACTGATTTCAAATCTCAAATTAAACTGATTTCCTCTGAACCCATCGATTTCTAATCTCAAATCAAACACAAAAAATCTTCTCTTTAAATCCCTTGTTACTGTTCAACCCGAAAGAAGGACAACACTGTGATTTTGGAACTGATTCGATCTTACAGAAAAAGAACTTGGATTACCTAGCTAAATTACACTTCAAAAACATTCACAATCACCAGGTACATGCATGATTCAATTCAATCTATTTTACGAGACCTTTGCAGATTTAGTCATGCTGTTGTTTTAATTTAATTTTCTGTCGTCAATTTGATGAAGATTAGTAGTGGATTAATTCAGTTGATGTTAGTTACAAATATATTGTTGAACTCTATCTGTTTGTAAAAATTCTTGAGAGGAAACGATGTTCAGTTTATAATTTTGTTTTGGGTTCTTTCTAACTTCATGCTTAGTCATAAGCTTATTAGAGAAGAATTGCCTGTGAACTCAATATGTTGACGTATTTGAGTATGATTATGTTCAATTGTTTGCTTTGAGTTAGGTTCCTAACCTATATATTATACACTGTTGACATAGAGCACCAAAGTTCAATGTGCAATCTCTTATTGTGAAACATAGAAGTCCTGCAAAATTCATGAAACAATTATGTGAAATACCGAAGACTTATGGTTTCATTACAGTTACTTCAGTGGTATCCGACCAGGCCTCGATCGAGGAAGAGATCCAGTGAAAGTTTGAAACTTAGATGCTTCAGCCATCAGTGCAATATGCAACCAGTTATCTAACTCCAGACCCGCAAAAGTTTAAGACTTATCGCCCAGGCTCAATGACGGAAACTGATGCAAGCTGAAAATGAAAAGGCTTAGTTGTCTTCCTTTAGCTTTCAGATTACTTACCTACATATTTATGAATATGTCTATAAGAAAATTAAACGAATAGTTTTCACAACAATGAAACAACAAAGTGAAAACATGAATCATATATCGACCACCATAAAAGTCCAAGGCTCATAGGTCAGGCTCAATGTCAACTACTAGATAAAATAAAAAGGAAGGAAGTGGACTGTCGTACTTATGAAATAATACGACACACTTTCATCTCAGAGATTTATAAAGCATCAAAGTTGGAACAACATCGTGCCCGTGATAGAGAGAATAGAAGTGCATTGACTGAATAAGAAATAAAAAGTGATCTTGAACGTTGTTATAATGCTTACCGTGAGCGGAGGCAAAAAAATAGTCGGAGTTGAGATTAAAGATGGGTACCAAGAAACAAGTACTCCCGATGCTTTGACATCAGAGGTATTTTCTTATTGACTTCTATTAAAAAGTTCGTTTTCTGTTCTTTCCCAGCCAATAGCTTAACATTGTCATATGTACAATTTTGTGTTTGTTTTTATTACTGATAGGTTGGGTGTAATTGAAAAACCAATCACCATAATTAGAAGTCATAATGGGGTCGGAAATGACCAGGAAGCTGGAACATGTAGTGGTAAGAAATGCGGTCATCTTTTTATTCATTTTAGTTTCGTAATTTTAGGTTGCTATTCATTTTAGTTTCGTAATTTTAGCTTGCAGAGTTTGTACTAATAGTTCTCAGGGACATGTTAAATATATGGTATATTAATTATATGTCCCTACTTTTGACACCCAATAAATATATCTTTATTCAACAATAAATATGTCTCTACTTTTTTACAACCTTATCCATTTAAAATTAGATTACCTAAATGCCCTCAACAATATAATATTTTCTTGTATTTCAAAATGGAACAAATTTTTTCCTCTACTTCACCCACTCGTACCACCACCACCACCACCACTAGGACCACCTCACATCCACCACCACCAACATTCAACTACCACTCCACCACCACCGTTCAACGACCACCACCAACCAACCACCACCACCACTAATATTCCACTACCACTCCACCACCATTGCATCACCACCACCAGTCCGCCACCACCACTGGCGCCACCACCACCGGCGCCACCACCACCACCACTGATGAAATCACCGCCAGTCTGCCTCCACCGCCACCACCCACCGCCGTCGCCACCTCCTCCGCCGCCACCACCCACCGCCGTCGCCGCCACTGGTTCAAATATTTTTGTATCAAAAACAATAGTTGATCCAAATAAAAATTGAACCAACAATAGAAGATTACCTAGTTTATCCAAGAAAAAAGGATTAACAGTAGAATTTTATCTAGTTTATCCAAGAAAAAATAATCAACAGTAGCAGTTGATCCAATTTTAGTGGATCAACAATGGATGTTGATCCATGAAAATTGGATCAATAATGATAGTTGATCCATGTAAAATGGAGTGAACTTGGCGTGAGTCGAACACGCATCATCTGACATGGAGTCAGTCATGCTACCATTGCACCACAAGTTCAACATTAGAACAAATTTATATGATTTAAACTACAAAACATGAGTTCAAAGGATCAACAACAGTAGTTGATCCCGTATAGATGGATCAACAACCATAGTTGATCCAATATATATGGATCAACAACCATAGTTGATCCAATATCGAGACTGCTTCAACCCGGATAACCACCATATTTCATTACCCGTAGGTTCATAAACACCAACAACTCCAAGACCAGCTTCAAAACCAATCTCAGTTGAATCAACAATGGATGTTTATCCATTTTCAGTTGGATCAACGGTGGATGTTATCCATTGCAGTTGGATCAACAACCATTGTTGATCCAAAATATATGGATCAACAACCATAGTTGATCCAATATCACTGCCTGCTTCAACCCAGATAACAACCATATTTCATTCAACAACATGCTTCAATATCTGTAACAACAACTCATACCAACACTGCCACCAACAAAATAACAAATGATTATCACTTGTAGTTTCATAAACAAAATTTCGACATAGAAAATCATGAAAATTTCGCAATGTGCACAAATTTTAATGAATTTGGACGGCTTCGTAAGAAAATGAAGCAAACAAACATCACGAAAAGTACAAAAATAGGCATAGAAAATCATCATTATAACCACGAAGTCCAAAATATGACTTACAAAACATATGATCTAGGAAGTAAGCTGGCCCACAACCAAAAGGATCTTCTCTTTGAGAAACTGACACTCATGCCCAAATCAATATATTATGATAGCATCACTCACATTTTAGCTCTAATCTTGGAGAGTTGAGTTTTTTTTTCTCCATAATGTTCAGAGTTAAATATTAATGTTACTTAAAATTGGGATGATTACATAGATGATCAAAGATCAGATTACAGACGCTACATGTGTCAAAGCCAGTATTGCACTAACAATTCTTAAATGTGGATACTGGATTCTAGCTAGACATGCCCCTTCAAAAAAAATCAACAGATATGGATGATCTCAAACCTGTCAACTATAACAAAATCTCGACAATTACAAACTGGCAATTTAGAAGTAGAACAGTGCTAAGCTCCGAACTATGCAGTACCTACCAAATGGAGCTGACCCTAATATGACAACGAAGAAAAGCACCTACGTCGACGTTTGTTGTGCAGGCATCAACTAGCGCAGCCAGTGACAATAACTGTATGTTTGCTATGTGTGCATTTTGGGTTGTCATTTACAAGATCGGATAGCTAGTAGCTAGGATATCTGATACATCAAGCATAAGCTCATAAAATAGGAGAGTACATTTCTAACAGATATACATCTATTTAACCTAGATAAGAACAACTTTCCAAACGAACACAGATTACAACTCAGTGTCCAATAAAACCTATCCTAGACACTTGAAAATTAAAATTAAACACACATTATCTGCATATAACTAGGCCTTAAGTATCAAATTGATTTAGATACTTTATCAAACATGTAAACACCAATAAATTCAACAAACCTTAGCTAATCAATAAACAAAGAAAGATAAGAAAAAGAACTTTACCACTTTGCACGAGCAGAAACCATCAGTGCCATAGGTTGAGGTTCATAACAAGGTCCTTCAGTAGCCAAATAATCCTTCTCCACCACCATCGCCACCACCTCATTCGGTTTCAAAATAGTGATTTGTACGAATCATAAACTACAATAAAAAGATCAAGACGAGATTGTTACAGATCTATACTTTAATCATGAATCTAATTATAAAATCGATATGAAATCGACGAAATTAGGTTTTCGAAACATTACAACTAAGTTCTGAAATCTATTTCGAAAATATTGATTACTGGTGGTACTGGTGGTGTTGGTTGTGGTAGCGTCGGAGATGGTAGTAGTCGTTGATTGCAGCGGCGGAGCTGGTGGTGGTCGTGAGAGGTGTTGTTGAAATTTTTTGATGGCTCTGTTCTTCTCAGAATTGAAGAAGAAGATGATGTATAAACACATCCGGGGTAAAAATGGAAATCATCCAAATAAATTTTTTAAATAAAATTTCAATTATGCCATCAGGGACATTTGTAAAGTCTGTCAGGGATATTTGTGAAGACCCATTGAAAGGAGGGATAAAAGTTCAATTACCACTTAAATATATCATGTAAAAAAATGCATACAAGGACATACTTTTGGTGTAAATGAATATTTTTGATTGAATAAATATTGAAATGTTTGATTTTATTTGAAATTTTTATTTGGAATGGAATGGAAAGCGCATAGCGCGTGCGTGTTATACTAGTAAAGGAGAAAAATAAATAGGTTAGATGGGAGAGATCGGGTGGATGGATCTAGCTAAGGCTAGCCTCCTTCTTCTTCCTTGGAGCTCCATGAGAGCCTCCTCAAATGGAGATCTTGTAATACTAATAATCATAGTGAAACCCCTGTGAATGTAGGTCACCATTGGCCGAACTACGTAAAATATTTGTGTCTCCTTTACTTTCATGTTCTTTTATCTTATCTTATGTGTGTTTGATGTGTTTTGATGGTTAAGATCATTTTTGGTGTAGTACCAGAAAAGATGCAACTACATCTATTTATATTACAGGTCTAAAACTATGCAAAATTGAGAAAGTGATACTTTTTGATCCTGGCTAAATTGGGGCCTATACGGATTAATTTGGGCCTACACTACAGGATATAAAAAGATTATTAAGAGATGAAACTAATAACTTATCCTTTATCAAATACTAATATTACAAATGTGTCCCCATTAAATCCTAATAATAAAACTAAAAACTAAAATCAAAATCAAAACTAAAATCAAAATCCTAAAACTAAAAACTAAAAACTAAAATCAAAATCATTTCCATCTTCAATTGTCATAGAAGCAGATGAAATGGCACGAATCAAGTATTTTTTTAGCAACCCAATCCCCTAAATTAGGTTTTA
This sequence comes from Papaver bracteatum, assembly GCA_023529315.1. Taxonomy (NCBI): domain Eukaryota; kingdom Viridiplantae; phylum Streptophyta; class Magnoliopsida; order Ranunculales; family Papaveraceae; genus Papaver; species Papaver bracteatum. The sequence continues at coordinate 13,440 of JAJJWX010001168.1, forward strand.
GCATCATGCAATCACTCAAAATTCGATATTTTTCGAAATCAAAGTGTTCCAGGTTTATTAGAATCGGTTTACGTCAATGTACTTATGAACCGATTTTATTTAGAAACGAATTTTGTTCATGCCCACAAAGACCGATTATAAGAATCGGGAATTATTAAGGTACATATGTACCGATTCTAGCAATTTTATTTTTTTCCCTTGTTAGAATCGGCATACGTTCATCTCAATATGATCCGATTATGTGCACTAAAACTAACAGAGAACTTAAATATTTTTCAAATCCATAATGTGTGTACAAATTGATTCTGATTGGCCTATTCTAACAACTCTTATGTTTTCACACAAATATACATTTATTGATATTCCACTTGTTCTTTGTCTTCATTCTTTGTAACCAAAAAACCATTACATTTTGGAAAAGCCATTTTGAATCACAATCACATTGGTTCAGTGATTTCTCCATTTTTTCGTCGTTTTTCACACTAACCTATATATCATCATTAGTTTTTTTTCTCTCTTTCTTTAGACATTCCTTCCTTAGGGAACTAATCATTGGTTGGTCATCAATTCATTAATTAATTGAGGGCAGGGGCGGAGCCAGCCTAGTGCTGGGGTGTGCACTTGCACCCCCTGCCCAGCTGGCTCCAATGACTAATTTGAGATCAAAGAAAAAAATTTAAACTATTTATAAGCCTAATTTTGCTTTTTGTACCCCCTAAATTTTTTTTATCTCCCCAAAGTTAATTTCTACACCCCCTTCTTTGAAATCTTGGCTCCGCCCCTGATTGAGGGAGAAATCATTTGCTACTAACTCAAAAACTCAAGAAGATTGAGACCCAGAATTAGTTCATATGTTTGGACATGTATACCGATTCTGTTGTAAACGGGTTGTATATGAGTTTATGTTTACCGATTTTGGGTGTTCATCGTCAATAAAGAATATCAACCCATAATCGGTTTTCGAATATATGAACATCCACGATTGTGGATTGATTTTTTCAAAATTTTTTTTTTATCATGTTTCGGTGATGAATCAACATTAGTTGATTTCTAAATTAACAAGATTTAACATCTGTTAATCAACCAAATTAATACTAATTAATCAAGAATAAATTAGTCATTAACTAAAATAATTGGTTAAGGGGTACCTCATTTTACTTTAAAATGTTTTATTTTGTTATATAGTGATAGGCCCAAATTAATGTGTATAGGCCCCAATTTAGCAAGGTTTTTTATTCATTTATTTTTAAGAAAAATGATAAACTGAGGTAGCATACATGGTAAGGTTTAACATAATTTTAGTAACTCATACCCATGATCCTAGCTCCACCCGCGACTGTAACTTTAATGGGAAGTCAGTAAGATCATAAATGATAGAATACCTACTCTCGCCACTTTTTACTTTTAACATTGCCTGGAGGTTGCCTCCACGAAAGTCCCAAAAACACTTTCCGGACTTAAAATGCAATTCCAAACTGAAATCTAAAATACAACTTGGAATCCGTTTCTTTTTTTTTCCTAATGCAGAGCACCACTCCACTATCTCTCTTCTCTATGAAACCACCCTTCACTTCACTACTTTTCTGACTCTCTCTAGATCCAGAAATTAGCTAGGGTTTACAAATTTCATTCAGATTTTAAGCTCAATTTTGATCTCTTCTTTGGTTTCGTAGTTCTGTTTAACAAATGGGTGGAGAAGGAAAAGCAATTGGGATCGATTTGGGAACAACCTATTCATGTGTTGGTGTATGGCAGAATGGAAGAGTTGAGATTATCCCTAATGATCAAGGGAATCGTACTACTCCTTCATATGTTGCTTTTACTGATGATCACCGTTTCATCGGAGATGCTGCTCTGAATCAAGTTGCTATGAACCCCATCAACACCGTTTTTGGTAAGACTACTTTCCAGAATTCCAATTTTGATTGATTATCTAAAATTTCATCATAATGTTTGTTAGTTTGCACTACGAATTTAACATTTTAAAGCTCTTCAGAATTTGTGTCTAAATTTCATGATTTTGTTTGTTTTATCTGACAAGTATATAGAGTTTTAGTACATTTGAGTTCTGACCTACAGGCTTGTATTAATCCAGACACCATGCACGGTGGTTGTGTAAACAAACCACTTGAGTTGTCAAAGAAATGATCAGGAGAGGTATAGAGGTACTCTCTTGGCTGCTATTTTAGAGATCTGGTCTAATCCTTGTGGACTAGGCATGAAATTTTACATCAAGGCTGATCCTGACTAATTCTTATGCACTTCGATCTTCATTTTGTTGTCTATTAGCACTGTCTGTACTCACATATTGCTAGATGATTGGATTAATCCAACACCTTGCACGGTGGTTATTTAAAAAACAAGCCAGACTAGTCTTGTGAAAGACATGATCAGGTATAGAGATGTGCTAATATTTAAGAGATCTGGACTAATCCCTGTGAACTAGTCATGGGAGTAGAATTCCTTACGGCTTTGCAGCAACCATGTACACCTCTATCATTTTCATCTATTAGCACTTGCTAGATAAAATTATGAGATGAGCTAGTCGTTTTTGAGTTAACATCTCAATACCATTTTCTGAGTTTGTGTTCTGTTTTGTAGACGCCAAACGTTTAATTGGTAGGAAATTCAACGACACCTCTGTTCAAAGTGACATGAAGTTATGGCCTTTCACAGTCATTGCTGGAAAACATAAGAGACCAATGATTCAAGTCAATTACATGGGACAGATTAAAATGTTATCAGCTGTTGAAATCTCATCCATGGTTCTCACTAAGATGCGAGAAACAGCCGAAGTTTACCTTGGTTCAACTGTTACGGATGTTGTTATCACAGTCCCTGCTTACTTCAATGGTTCACAACGCCAAGCTACTAAAGATGCTGGTATAGTTGCTGGTCTTAATGTACTGCGAATCATCAATGAACCAACAGCGGCAGGAATTGCTTACGGCCTAGATAAGAAGGCGTCCAATGTAACCACTGAAAAGGAGAAGGCGACTAATTCTGTTGCAGAGAATGATCTTATCTTTGATCTTGGTGGTGGTACTTTTGATGTTTTAATACTCAGCATTAAAGAAGGAACCTATGAAGTCAAGGCTACAGCTGGAGATACCCATCTTGGAGGGGAGGATTTCAATAACAGAATGGTTAATCACTTTGTTCAAAGGTTCAAGAAGAAGCACAACATGGACATCAGTAAAAATCCAAAGGCACTTAGGAGGCTGAGGACATCTTGTGAGGGGGCAAAGAGAACTCTGTCATCTACTACTCAGACAACAATTGAGATTGATGCTTTGTATGAAAGCATTGATTTTCATACTTCCATAACTCGTGCTAAATTCGAAAAGTTGAACATGGACTTGTTTAAGAAATGTATGGAACCTATTGAGCTGTGTTTGACGGATGCTAAGATGGACAAGAACAGCATTCACCAAATTGTGCTTGTTGGTGGGTCCACCAGAATTCCCAAGGTGCAATCTCTATTGCAGGATTTGTTTAAGGGGAAGAAACTCTGCAAGAGCATCAACCCTGATGAGGCTGTGGCGTATGGTGCTGCGGTGCAAGCTGCTATTCTGAATGGCGAGGCTAATGAGAAGGTGCAGGACTTGGTGTTGATGGATTTGACCCCTATTTCTCTTGGTATTGAGGTTGATGATGGTGTTATGAGTGTGGTGGTCCCAAGGAACACAACAATTACCACTAAGATACAAAAGGTCTACAGGTCCCGCGAGGACAATCAAACTGGCGTGAGGTTTTCGGTGTATGAGGGCGAGAGAATTAGAACTAAACACAATAACTTGTTGGGTACCTTCGCGCTATATGGAATTCCTCCAGCACCTCGTGCTGTTGCTAAGTTTCCCTCATACTTTGATATTAGTGCAGGCGGTATATTGACTGTGTTTGCTGAGAACAAGGAATCAGGGAACAAGAATATGATTACGATTGAAAATAACAAGGGTAGGTTGTCGTCCTCTGAGATTAAGAGGTTGGTTCGAGAATCTGAGATATACAAGTTAGATGATGAAAAGTACGATAAGAAGGTAGAGTTAAGGAACACCTTTGAGACATATGCATTAAAGATGAGGAACATGGTGAATAATAGCGGAGGGACGCTATCTGTGGATGATCAGAAGAAGATCGAGAATGCAGTCTACAACGCCCTTGAGTGGTTGGATAGCAATGAACTTGCTACAATAGATGAAATCAGCAGCAAAATGAAGGTATTACAGAATGTATGCGACCCTTTGATAGATAAGTTGTACCAGCAGGGTGTTACTGGTTATGCTGCTCCAATTCAACAACAACTAGCAGTGGTGCACCAAAAACTGGGAAAATCCAGAAAATCTTGAGATCATTTGGTTTCTTCTGATCACGTTTTAATCCTCGACTCACATACTTGGTTATAGTTAGTAGTCTCCTCTAGTATTTTTTTTCTTCAAAGCCTGTCAGTGGTTTGTTCACAGGTAGATATAGCTTGTGTGCTCTGAACCTTTGATGTTTTGTTTCTCATTGAAATCTACATTTTCAGTTGAAATCCATTTACTTTTATTACAGTACAGATATAAGAAAATAGATGAGGAGGTTACAGTGCTGAAGCAACTTCCCAGACCCATTGTTGTTTCTCATGAAATTTTATGCTGAAGCAATTTAAATTGGGTATGGAGGTTATGAAAACGCAAGATTATAAAAGAATTTAGTAATTTCCCTGCAATCTGGTGGATTTTGCGCTACAATACAAATTTTAGTTGAAAGACCAATATTGAGGGCATGAGACTTTATGTAACACAGTTGTTACAATTCATATTTTTAGGTCACCAGATAAATTTCGGCAATAATGACAGAGTCCTGTAAACGGCCAAATGCCACAAGGTAGAGGAGTTTCTGGTTGCACTGCATTGCCATTCTTGGGGGAGGATACGGCTTGACGCCTTGAACCTTCAAACATATAAGATAAAAGCCTCAGTCTAAGCAAGTATCTGGTAAAATATATCACATTCAGATGAGACTAAAAAGGCTTCAAAAAAAAAAAAAAAAGGCTAGGTCGAACAACTTAATTGAATCAGAAGCAAAAATAAGTAAATACCGATTTAATTGATCTCCTCAGACAAAGCCTGCTCGTACATCTTTAACTTCTTCTAGCTACTTTGGGAGGTCGTCCCCATTTAATTTTGTTTATGATAGGTTTACAAACATTTTCTAATTCCTTCATCTGGTTGTTGATTTCGTCCAAATCACCTAATTCATTGCTATCCAACCACTTGAAGGCCTTGTTGACTGCAGCCTCCATCTTTGTTTTGCCAGCCGATGGTCGCTTGTCACTGATTGTATTCCTCGTATCCTCTATGTATTCCTCAAAGGAGTTCCTCAACTCCACCTTCTTCTTGTGTTCTTCATCCTCTAACTTGTATCTCTCAGCTTCTCGAGCCAATCTCTCGATCTCAGCCTTTGAAAACCTGCCCTTATCATTTGCAATAGTTATCTGGTTTTTGCTCCCTGATATTTTGTTTTCGGCAAACACGGTCAATATTCCATCTGCATCTATGTCAGAGCCTACACTCAACTTATAAACACCTCGAGGTGCTGGAAGAATTCCTGTGAGCTTGAATTTACCCCACAATTTATTCTCACTAACCATAGTTCTCTTGCCCTCATACACATTTATCGGCACAGTAATTTGTTCGTCAACGGCAGTACTTAGGTCATTCTTTTGCTTCCTGATGGGAATGGTGCTGTTCCTTGGGATGATGACGGACATCACACCTCCGGATGTCTGAATACCAAGAGAAAGAGGGGTGACATCCAACAAAACCAAGTCCTGCACCTTCTCATTACCCTCACCACTCAAAATAGCAGCTTGCACTGCAGCACCATAAGCCACAGCCTCATCAGGGTTGATTCCCTTACAGAGTTCTTTCCCATCAAAGAAATCCCGCAATAGAGACTGCACCTTTGAAATTATTCCATCATACAAAGCATCAATATCAATGGTTGTCCGACTAGTACATGAGAGGTTCCGCTTTGCCCTCTCGCATGCTGTTCTCACCCTCCTAAGAGCCTTTGGGTTCCCACTGATATCCTTGTTATGCTTTCTCTTGAACTCTTGCACAAAGTGATCCAACATCCTGTCATCAAAATCTTCTCCTCCGAGATGGGTATCTCCAGCTATAGCCTTCACTTCAAAGATACCCTCCTTAATGTTGAGTATTGAAACATCGAAAGTACCACCACCAAGATCAAAGATAAGAACATTCCTTGGACCAACACTAGTCTCCTTGGTACCGAGTCCGTAAGCAACAGCAGCTTCCATTGGTTCATTGATGATTCGCATTACACTAAACCCAGCAATGGTACCTGCATCCCTGGTTGCATGACGCTGAGAATCATTGAAGTAAGCCGGGACTGTAATAACAGCATCCTTAACACTTGATCCAAGATAATCTTCTGCAGTTTGCCGCATCTTAGTGAGAACCATGGCTGAGATTTCCTCAGCTGAAACCAGTGTATCCTTGCCCTTGTAACTGACTTGAATCATTGGTTTGCCATCTAATCCAGAAATGACTTTGAATGGCCAACCCTTGATATCACTCTGAACAATCTTATCACTGAATTTCCTACCAATTAAAGGTTTTGCAGCTACAACCAACAGAAAAATAAATAGACTCAGAAAAATGATCTCCAGATGCCAACTCAAAGTAGCAAATGACAGACAATAGCACAGTTAATCAAATTTATAAGAAAGGCAGATATCAAAATTGATCGTTAGCTATGATTTCAACACGGTCATTCTGCCATACTCCAACACATGAATAGGTAGCTCCCAAATCTATTCCTATTGCTGCTCCTCCTCCACCTCGTACTTCTGTTTTTTAAACCATTGAAACGATATTAACAAAGCGGAAATAAAAGAGAGGTTTTTTAAGATCTAGAAAGGAGTTTTGGAGACAGAAAGTAAAGAAAATGGGGTTTTGGGAGATTTTTAAGACAGAAATGGTGGAGAAATTTGAGATTTTTTACAGTAATTTTGTTTGGGGGGTTTTAGTGTGAGAGAGTTTCTTCTGTAAAAAGTAAGAAATTTTGATTTTTAGAGACAGTGGAAGCGTTATTTCAGCTATTACAAAGTGAGGTTTCTTAAGATCCAAAATAGGGGCTTCTGAGACACAACTGAGAAAATGAAAATGGGGTTTTTGTGAGAGTTCTAAGAGAAAGAAGGTGATGAAATATGGGTTTTCAACAATTGTGGTTTGGGGGTTTTGGTTTACTGAGTCTGAGAGAGACAGAGAGAGTGCTTTTCTGTAGTTGAAGTTTTTGATTTTCAGAGAGAGTGGGAGAGAAGAAGTGTCGTTTTCGAGACACAATGAAACCAAAAGACAGAGATTTATCCTAAGGATAATAGGGTGAACTCATTTGACTAAAACCAAGCCGAACTTCCCAAGTCCAAAATCAAACTCCAAATTTTACACCATGACCCCGTGCGTTCACCATGCCTATTGGTAGTTTTTCTTTACCTACCTAAATTGGGCATATGCCACTTAATTAGGGACTATAGGTACATGACAAAATAGGGTCATTAAGTAACAATTCATAGAAACCCCTTATCCATTATTTATGTTAATGCATGATATGCCCTTATTAAATTAGTGATGATTAATTAAGTTAATATTTGTTAATTTAATTAGTGTTTGAGTTTTGTTATATAGTGTTAGGATTAGAGTAGAAATTCATTTTCTTTTTTAAGGTTTAGAGGGAAAGAAGAAGTAGATGGAAAAAAGAAAAAACTAGGGTTTCTGATTTTCTTAGCAAAAATGAAACTTTGTTGTGATGATGAAGACTCTAGTAGTGATGAAGAACTGGGTGCATTAGATTACAATGATTTCGTTCCTACCGAATTGGATAATTTGTTGAATGAAGAAGAGAGTGTCAACCAAAGAATGCCTAAGGATATTATTCAAGCACAAGAACAATTTCGTCGGGAAGAAAAAGGTGATAATGCTTCTAATAAACAGGTATGAGTTGTAACGATCTACAAACATTTTTTTGCATGTCCCAATCGCCCAAAAAGGGAAAAAAATTCAAAACATTAACCCATAATCGGTTTATTCGATAGCACTACATAAACGATTCTGGGTAAAATCCCCAAATTGGGTA
>JAJJWX010001169.1:0-523633 GCA_023529315.1 Papaver bracteatum
ACTATTATCTTGCGATATTCAGTACCTACAACATCAGTGGATGTTTAATGCTCTAACCTTAATCAGTAACCAAGATAATATGTATGCTAGCAATATCTAACCTTGGTATCAAAGCTTCCTCCTTTTGTCGCTTCTTTACAACCATCAATTAAAGCTTCAAACAGCTCAACCTGTGCACAAGGAGGAGCTGCTCCAATTGCACCACCGACCTCGGCAACTATTAGGCTGATTTGGTTCTGATTCCTAAACTTCTTAACCTAAGATAAAAAAAAAACAACCACAGCCAATCAATATCAAAGAGAAATGAACCACCCACATGCTTAAGATTAGTATTTTATACGAAGGAAGAAACATAGCAGTAAATTCATCACCAAATCTTTCATCCGACACATTGATTTGGAAAAACTAGAAATGTGTAAAATACATAGATAAGTAATCAACATACTGATTAGGTACCAATGGAGTTGTTTTCACATTGATTAGCAAACATCTTCTTCACTTTTCCAGCCGCAGCTAGCTGGGAAATCATGGACGTGTTTGCTTGTCCAAAACCAAGCAGTCCATCAAGTGCTTTAGTAGATGTAACAAAATGCCCAGATTGTTTAGCACCACAAGCTATTCTATCACGTGAACAAAGACAAGAACTAATACAGCTGAACCAAAAATCACAATTGCATAACATGATATTGGATAGTCTCTACTCCATAAAAACTATGCTCAAAAGCAATTCAGTCAGTGTCAATCCAACAGACCATGGTACTATTAAACACTACTAAAGTTAACAAGAATTTATATGGAAAAGAGATGGTACTCAGTGATATGGCACAAAACAACCACATCAAATGCATCTCTATAGCTAAACTAAAGAATTCAAAGAGATAGTGAGAAAGCCAAGGCTGCACAGGATTTCTGTTTACAGAGTGCAGTCACGATTTATTCATGGTTTTCATTAGCTAATATTACCCGATCATCGTCAAATTTTTACAGAAGCTAAACGACGCATAGAACTAAAATCTACCGAAAAATCACAGTATTCTAACGGTTAGTTAAAAAGATATGCATACTCGAACCAGACTGCCTGCACTACGGACCTGCAGAATTCAGGCACAACTTCCATACGTTTTCGACTACCAAATATTATTTGTTTCTGCTGAATTTTATACCACACCTTACTAACAACATTTCCCACGACATATACAAGTTATAGCTTATTCCGATAAGCGAGTAATGAGAAACATCATGGGTAAGTGGACTGTTCAGATTCCACTCCTTTCTGAACAGAGTCAGAGTTAGTCTATCGTTTCCAGTTCATAACGATGTTCGATTGTGTTCAAATTTTTATAGCATCAGTAAGACTGAAATAAGTTCTAGGTGCTAAAAAGTCATCACATTCCAATGGCTGAATCATAAGATATCGGCCGCATACGAAGCATATAAATGTTGTGTTTACACGACTAATCGCACCTTTAAGCCTGTAAATATCTATCTAGTGACGTTGGCAACATCAATCAACACCACAACAAGAAAAATTCAACACAAATATACATTAGAGTAATAAAAACATAGTTGGTGAGGGAAACCCCAAAATTTCACAATTATGCTAACCTAGAGTCAGAAACAAATTGATTTAAATCCATAATATCCCATATATTCATGAAAACTAATTTACCCTTTCTTGGAATTTAGTGAGGAATGATCAGAGCAGTATCAAGGGAATAGGTCCGAGAATATTTCAACAATAAAAGTCAAAAATGAGGAGGAGCTGCTTCAATTGCACCACCGACCTCGGTAACTATTAGGGTGATTTGGTTCTGATTCCTAAACTTCTTAACCTAAATATTGCATAACTGAAGGCAACACAAAATACCCCTTTTTATCAAAACTGTAACACCAAAAATTTCTATCACAAGAATCTTAATCTAGTAACATAATAAAACTCATATTTATCAAACGGTATATGCATAATATTTCATAAACTAGCTGAAAAAGTAATGATCTTACAAAGCAAAATCACAGATTTAATCCCAGCTTTATCAAACATGAGCATGTTGTTAACCTTCTTATTTTGCTTTCCTTCTATTTTCTGTAGAAATCACAAAACAAAAGAACTCCTTCAAAAATTAAAAACTTAAATTCAATATAAAGGAGAACCCAATATATATTAATTAATCATGAATTGATCTTCTTCCTTTGTTTACCACCACTAGATTTAGCTGGATTTGAAGATGGTGGTGAAGCTTTTTACTTTTTTGGTGCCTGAATGTGCCTGGATAAAAAGAGAATACACCCAATTAATAAAACAAGTAAATAAACGAAGAAGATGAACAGATGCACAAACTGATAATGAATCAGAAAAGAGAATTGATATGAAATCGAAACTTTTAGGTTTACAAACATCGGAAAAAAAAAACTTCTGAAAATTCAATTCGAGATGGATAAGTTAATCGATTCAACTCAAACGATAAAAAGAGATGATACTTATCATTTGATTCATTTATTGTAGATGAATCTTTGTTTACAGTTGTTATTGATGCCTCTTTTTCACCGATTCAGAACAGAACTTCAAGATCTAATGTTCTGATGATAAAAAAGAAGAGGACGCGAAACCTAGCTAATACTAAAATTTTGATTCCCATGCAACTAATTTTACGATTGAGAAAAAAGTTAAGAGAAACAAGGAGTGAGTTGAGAGAGAGAAGTAAAGGAAGAGGATAAATAGAGATAAGGTTTGGCTTTTTTTTCTCTTTCTGTAGAAACTCTATCCCTCACAGTGGTACTTAAAACTCTAATATTTATAAAAACACCCCTCTATAAACAACTGTGAGGGAGAGGAGTTTAAGTTTTTCCTGTTTTTTTTCTGATAAAACTACTGTGAGTCACGACACTAGGCTTAACTACAACCCAACAACAATGGTTTCTGTAAAACATAGGAAGTTGTTAAAAACCTATTTTCCACTAGTGATCTATCATGCATTCGATTGACATTTGCTGAAGCTTTTAAGAACTTAAGAGCTTGATTATCAGTATTGACAACAAACTCACTGTGAATAAGATAAGGATGCAAATTCTTAAGAGCTTGAACAAGAGCAATTAATTCCAACTCATAAGTAGACCACTTCTTCCTTGTATCTGAACTCTTTTCACTATAGTATGCAACTGGATTCCCTTCCTGAGACAAAACAGCACCTATGCCAACAACAGAAGCATCACAATGAATCTCAAAAGGATTATCAAAATTTGGCATAGCAAGAATAGGTGCACTACATTACTTCTCTTTGAGTAAATTAAAACTCTTATCTGCTTCTTCAGTTCATCCAAAAGTATCACGCTTCAAACAATCTGTTAAACTAGCTGCAATGGTACTAAAATTCCTCACAAATCTTCTGTAGAATGAAGCTAAACCATGAAAAATACGTACTTCACGTATAAAAGTTGGGACATGCCATTCAACAATTGTTTTGATTTTAGAATCATCCACATAAATACCTGTAGTTGCAGGATTTCCCACAACACACCCCTTGTAATATCTTGATAATAATCTTTTAATCTAAACTAATTTGATATTTAAAATTCTAAAAATTGTAAATAGACACACGGATTTTTACATGGTTCGATCAATTTGATCTACATCCATGATTCTCTACTATGATTGTTAAAGTTTACATTTGATAATCTCCATTAATGGAGTTCTAAATCTAATTTTGGGGAAGAAGATGATAAAGAAAAACATATTTTCTCTCTCTAAAAATCTTTCTGAAAAATATCTCTCTCTCCTGAAAATTTCTCTCTCCTCAAGACTCTCTCAACTCTAAAAAATACATCCTCCCCCTTTCTAAATCTATTAGATCTCTATTTATAGGAAATTACATAATGGGTGACAACTAAGTTGTCCTCTAATTTCGGATCTATCTTGCGATCCTTTCGCGAACTTTGTAACCATCGTGAAACACACACGTTCTTCTCATGTTTCTTCAGTCGTCAACTTCGTCATTCTTTGAATTATTTTGTGACGCTCGTGAAATGTTGTTGAAGAGTTTTCAGTGACGCTCGCAGAAGTGTCATTAATCTCTCGTAAATATAATTGTGGAGATATTCTGATCCTACATCTTGCCTCTTTTTTCTTGAATATTGCTTGAAAAGTAATCTTTAAGAAAAAATTTGTTGTTGTGGTAGTCTTTGATTTTTGTTGATGAAGGAACGAGCGAAAGAATACTGGTCTTGAAAAGTATATACTTGCCTCTATTCTTTTGCGAAGTTCCATATCTTTGTTAAGTAAATAAGAAGTATTAACTCTTGAAGTGCTCGTGAAGTATGAAGTATCCCTGAAGAAATATAAGAAGTACTCAATCTTCAAAAAATAAGAAGTATCCGTCCTTTAATGAAAATCATTAGTATTGCCTCCGTTCTCGTGAATATTACTTCATTTTTGGTGAAAATCCTAGTCCATTTTGGAAATGATTCTTGCGAGAAGATAAAGAACATAAAATGTTTTCTTGGTAATCCATAGTTGCCTCTGTTCTTTATCTATGAAGGAAGAATCCCTGAGAAAATGTTGAATGAACGAATTGCCTCTGCCTCATTTGATAAAATGATCATATTCTGTGAAATAATCATTTTCTGCTGCGAAATTCTGGAATAGCCTGCAATATCTTGAATTAGTCTAAAAATTTATGAATGTTTTGCGAATTTCGAACGTTTCGTGAGTTGCTTTGATTTTTTCGCGAAATTATCAATGTTTCTGCGAATTTCTGAATGTTTCTGCGAGGCTCTAAATGTTTCTGCGAGATTCCGAAATAATGCTTTGAATAGTGCTGTTATGAATAGTGGCGATGAATAGTGGTGAGATTGTAAATAATGCTACGAGATTGTAGATATTCCTTTTGATAGACTCTGAATAATACTTCTGAGAAACTCTGAATAGTATTTATGAGAGATTCTGAATAGTACTTGTTTTCTCTCTTGCGATGAGAAAATCTTTCCTTCATTCTTACAAGAAAATAATTAATGTTTGAGATTATTCTATTGGTATTATTTTGCCTTCCTAGTTAAAGGTCTTATTTTACCAATTTTTCTCTTTGCGACAAAATCGCAGGACGTCTTTACATTTTCATGTATTGACCCATTGATCTTGCCTTATCATTTCTTAGTATTATAGCCTCTTCAGGATATTTGTCACGCGACAATATGACAGGTCTAAATATTCTTGCGAACGTAAAGTCCCATGACATTGCCGTCTTGCGATGAAATCGCAGGACGTCTTTACACTTTCATGTAAAAACCCATTGATCTCATCTTAACTTTTTCTCTTTTGGCTTTTTCCCTCTGAATAATTTACATCACGCGACAATATGACAGGCCTAAATGATCTTGCGATCATAAAGTCCCATGACATTGCCGTCTTAAGACACTTATCATCTCCCTAATGGAGGGTGCCGCCCTTATCTCCCCCATGGTTGACCCTTCAAGGAGGGAACATCGTCCATACAAGACTAGATCCTCCCATCCAGATTTACCAACAACCAGTTGTTTTCGTAGCCTCTTGTCCTTTATGCCTATATGGCTTATAGTTACAAGACTACACCCTAGGTGGGGTTTTCTTCAGGCCAAGTGCATCATAGCCAAGACTTACCAAGGATGGCCAGGGTAGGTTCGTCCGTCCCGGGCACCCTTGGCTAAACCGTGTACCTCGGCGCCTTGGTCATACTCTGCACTTCTTGGAAGAGATCCTCGGTCGTCCAACCAGGGTATAACCTTATAAAGCTGGAAATCCAAGATCTCTCTCCCGGATAGGTTTTCTTTAACCCCCAACATCTGCACGACTCAGATTCCAGCAGCGGTATAACCTTATCGCTGAATCATGTAAAGAGATACCCCCTTATAACGTGCTTGTAGGTCTTACATTTGCCTCTTACGAAATTGTATTCGCGAACTAGGGTGCACGCCATAAAGGTTTGTCCCATTCTTTAAATCTCTGCGAAATTATATTCGCGTTTCTCGCGATATTTTTGCGTTTCTTCATTCTTTCATTTCTGTCAATTCTTTATATAATCTTGAATAATCTCGCGATTACACTCGCAACTCTGATAAAAATTTGTTTTGCTCATTTCTGTGAGTTGAACTATTCTTTAAAATCTTTTGAAATCTTAGAAATATTCTTTAAAATCTTGCGATTTTATCGCATTTGTTAAACCAAAATTCTCTTTCTGTAAAATAAATATTCTAGAGAAATCTTTGAAATCTTCTTTGAAATCTTGCGATTGTATCGCGTATTTTGGAAATTTGAAATTTTAGAAATTTTGACGATAATTTCGTCTTCTGTAATCTTTTGAAATCTTTGAAAATTTTGCGAGGGTATCACTGTTTTGGAAATGAAATCAATTTTTTTTTTTTTTTGAAGTCTTAGAAATCTTTGCGATAGTTTCATTTATTGTAATCTTTGAAATTTTTTGCGAGCTTTAAATTTTTTGCGATGGTCTCATTTTTTATAATTTTTTGAAAATTTTGAATTCTTGGCGATTGTATCGCTGTTTCTCAATCAAATCAAAAAATCTTTGAAATATTTTGAAACTTTGAAATTTTAGGAATCTTGCAATTAAATCGCTTTTGGTAAATTGAATCAAAAGTTTTTGAAATGTTTTGAAACATTACAAATTTTAGAAATGTCCTTTGAAATCTGGCGATGATATAAACCAAAAATTTTCATTTTCCGTAAGTAAAATATTCAAGGAAGTGGTACTTAGCTTTTTGGCGATTCTCTATGGTTGCCGTCTCTCGCGAAGTATTTGATTTGCTCGTGAAATGAGAAATAAACTCTTGACTTATCTCTCACACCATGCCAATCCACTAGTACAAAAATGGGTTTAGATGACAGTTAAAAACTGTCACCAAACTACTTATGTGACAGTTTTGGAAATTTTTTGCACTGTCACCAAAGCCTCTGTTACGAAAGATCTTTAAGAAACTGTTACAGAATCATGAGTATAAGGTAACAGTTTCATCATAAACCTGTCGCTGCTGACAACTTACAATAACATTTTCTTTGTAAAACTGTCATCAGAAAATCAACATATTATTCTAAGGTGTCAGTTTCTTCATAAACGTGTCACTGTTGATGAGTTACAGTAACAGCTTCCATAAAAAACTATCATGGAAAACTCAATTTCTTCTTCTAAGGTAACAGTTCTCTCATGAACCTGTCACACTAGGTAAAATTTATAGATAAAACTGTCACCGCTAACCCTTTTATGTGACTCATTATTTGTTAAACTGTCGTGATACACATAGCCCAAGGCAACAGATTTTCCATATATCATTTATAACTTCCTACTGGTGTTATGAGTTATATATGTGATACTTTAAATTTAAAAGCAGGGCTAACAAAAATAATTGTATTTCTCAAATACTTGGGTTATTTCTGAAATTCATGGTTCAACTAAATGATACAAAACAAAAGATTAAAAATAAATAAAATACCATTATTTCATTACAAGAGAAGAAAATTCATTAACTTTAATGCTCTAAATTTAGTATCTTCCACCGCCTCCTGTTTGGAGGTATTGGTCTCTCCATTTACAGAAAAATTAAATTGTCGCAGCCAAAAATGGAAACTCATGGAGCAAAGAACTCTCAATACCTGCAAAGTATATCATATTTTTGGAATAAAATATGGCCAAAACACGCTCGGACAAACGAAGGAAATTGAACATCCTACATGTTGGAAACAAAGATCGAGTTAATGATATATGATCCATCCTATGGATTCAACTATCCAAAGATCGGGTTAAAAAAAAAATCCCACAAGGCAAGGAAAAATATTATTGGACTGCAAGTTTTATTTGATTAAGTCCTGTAAAAATATGGAACAAATGAGAAAGAATAAGAGACAAACAAATATCGTTCTTACCACAAAACATTGCAATAATGGTAATTCAGAAAATATATGAAGGTGAAGGTTTTGGACCTGATGTACATTTGGAATATGGACCATTGTCATAACACAGTAGCTAGCATACACGTATGAGAAATCGGAGATTGACGTAAGTATCAATATTATCAATATTAATAAAAAGAATTACTTACAGTTGTTCTATATGCATACATTACTACTTGCACGAGGCAAAAGAAAACAGAAGTACAAGACTTCAGACACTATAAAAGAAAGGTACGATCACCGCCAAATATATATGTATCTGTTTAAGGCTTACTTTAAACTAGATAACGAAAGCAAGGGACGAAGAGCTCTTCGAAGAAATGTATGTAGCTGCATCCGTGACTGAACTCCTGAAGCAAAGTACCCATATAATAAGGTAAGTATAAACTAAACTATTGCATACAACTGAACATGCCACAATAAGTAAACAAAGGGAAAAAACCAAGCATCTTGTATCATGTCCCATATAATTTTCTGCTTTCTTAGAATGGAAGGAACGAACATTTTAGAATAAATAAAGCATCCAAGGGATTGAACAATATTTTCATTCCCTAAGTAATAGTAACAACAAACCTCTGTCCGACGAAAGAATGAGCATTGAACTGGAAGCTCAAGTGAGCAATAGCCTGATATGAATTTGATGTAGAAAATAACATGGTATCTCAACCAAACATAATTATGCCGAATCTCAGCATCTCTCATCTTCTAAAATTTTAGGCCTAGAAATTGACAAATATATGTTCATTAGAGATGACGGTCGTAAAAAGTTAACTACGGTGGAGGCTTTTACAGTAACCACTATACTCTATGCCCTACCACTCATACTTCTCGTATCCACAGTTTTTACCCTGAAATTTAAACAAAAATAGAAAGGTTTAGTATCGCTACTTAGTTCCATCCACTAAAAACAAACACCAAATAAAGGAAATGAATCTGCTTAAGGATTTCCACATAATGTTATTAAAAGGTATATTTCTCATGACGATAGCAGGAATCAAAGCTAAGACCCACCACCATCCACTTCATCTTATCTGAGTAACCTATACATACTGAATATGTACGTAAGAATCACAATTCTTGTATCCTTCCTATCCTTCCTCCCAGCAAACCCACCACCATCCACTTCAATCCCAGATTCTATCTCTTGTCTGCATACACGCACCAATTCTTTCACCACCAAGCGCAATTTTCCACACGCAAATGCTCCTTATATTGTTAATCCAGTTAAAAGAATTTTACCCCTGCACAAAACCATAATATATAAGAGAATGAGAAAAAGAAATAAAAAATGGAAACACGCATACATGCTACAATCAATTTATCCTATAGAAATAAAAAATGGAAACAAACTATTGTATCCACACAACATAATAAACTTGACATCATAGGAACATTTTCTAAAACAATGGGACTACTAAGACAAGTGATTTACCCTATAGAATAATAGTTCCACCTCCCGGAGATCACAATTCCAGAAATAATAATTGTAAGCACTTTGTAGTTTTATGCGTCAATCACTACCAGTTCCACACCTTTATCTCACTAAGTATAAAACACAAGCCATGAGTCCTCTCTACACCAAAAAGATAGAATACTCAAAACTCATGACAAGGAAAAAAACAACATTACATCGCAGGAATAGAAGCATACCATAAAAAAGGCCACCGTTATTACAAATGGCACAAACAGTATAATCTCAAAGCAATAACCCTCAGGGTAAGGAATTGCTCACCTGCTACGTGCATTTGTGATCCTGGAAGGACTTACTTATTATTGCTGGAGGATTTCGTAACCTGTCATGTTCGTTGTAGGCATGTGGGGCGATTAAGAAGTTGTTTTATTAACGATATGACCAGGGGTTTGCTAGCCAACTGAAGTCCTAGATTAGTCAATTTACACAAACTTTTCTCTTCTAATGTGTATATACCAAAACCAAAACTATGACCAGCATGTGGTGTGCACAGAGTCCATTCCATCGTGATAAAACCACTCAACATACTCCCAACTGAAATGCTCAATTTCATCTCATATTTCATTAAATTTCAACAAGAACTTGTTTAATGATTAAGGACCATCTATATACATTTTATTTGTTTTCACAGTAAGCAATCAACAATGCTTTTTCCCATTCTTGAAACAATCTCAATTCGCCTTGTCACTTGTCAGTACTCTTTTGAACTCCTAAATGCAGGGTTGTTCCCAACTAATGTCTATGTATCTTTTCTTTACAATTTGATTGCGTTCAAGGAAAATCATCTAATCAGTCCCCAATTTCTTATCTCTATCTAGCCTATCAACACTACAATCAAATTCGCCATTTTGTTGTAGAAATGTCCAACAGAAAACAAAATGTACAAACAAACCAACTACTTCCATATAAACCCTTTCTACAAACTATAATTGGAGCTGTAACTCTCCCTCATTTGCACATCAAAAGATAATTAAATTGACACATATGAATACCAAGATTATGTTTTAACAAAGAACCATAAATCTGATAAAATTTATTCATCAAAATCAAACAGAAACTAAAATTAAAGACTTAAACTTCATGAATCATACCTTATCAGGAAACAAACCTAAATACAAAAAGTAATATAAACCCAAATCATAAATTAGGGATTTCACTAAAATTACAGAAAACTTATACCTTGTACCAAATCACAAATTTTAGAATCCTTGCAACAATAATGTTTCCTAAAAGAGGAAATCGAGAGATCCGTGTGTTTTCTTATGGAGATAGATAGAGAGAGAGATTTTAAGCTCTATTTCTGTGCACAAGAACAAAATTGAAATTTTCAAGAGTACACGAGGTAGATATGAGATTATGAGTGATCGAGATAAGGATTGAAGCAAGAGATGAAAATCTAGATTGAAGTAACAGATGATTTGCTAAGAGAAGGAACTATAAGATGTGAGAGATGGATTTTCTTGTACAGAGATTAGAATTATCAAAAGAGAAGGGGGATGGACCGACTGTATTGAGAAACTGTTTTGAGAGGCGGAGGAGTCGAGATTAGAGAGACCCACTAACAAAATGGACCCACTACTCGTAGATAATGACTCGAACCGACGACTTCGTGCGTTTGGACTGTACTTTACTAATAGAAGCAGTTTTGGATAAGAACTGTCACTATACGTGGAAGTGGCGGAAGTTGGAAAAACTGTTATCTAAAACTGTGTACTTCTATAACAATTTTAATATGAAACAGTTATAAAATATGGAAATTGTTCTTAACCATAAAATGTACAGTAACATTTCTCGACAAAAACTGTCATCGTACAATTATACAATAACAGTTATAGAACTGTCATGATCGTATACCATTATTGGTGTGAGTTTTTATCAAAAACTGTTACCTATATCTCATAGCTTATTCTTTGGTGACAGTTCATTGGTGACCTGTCATGGTTTTGGATTTTAAACTGTCACCAAAGCCCAATTTTGTACTAGTCTCGCGAAATAATCTCACGCCTTCTTATTATCATTGTCTTTGTTTAATCATGGCCATTTATCTGTGCATCATGTTTGCCGTAATTTGAGATAATTTTGTAGCTTAGCTTATTTCTTCGCTGTACTTCCACTTCATTTCTTTTGGTCTTTATTTAAATTGTTGTCCTCGCCATAAATATCATCTTTACTCATGTTAAACTTCACCTTTTTGCTTCCGTCTAAGTTGTTCTTACTCTTGCCCGCGAAGAGAATATTTGCTAAGAGAAATATTTGCGATGTTGAAGTATTCCACGAATTGATTTCCTTACACTAGTTATACATGCGAGCTATTTTCTCCAAATCTTCTCATCTCTCGTTCTTTCCTTTGTGCATTTTTGGTGAGTTGTATTCTTCTTCACTATGTTCTCATCCTGCAAAATAAATTTTGGTCATTTTTCCATCATATTTGAACGATCTTTCTTTCATTTGAATTGTCGCTTCGGAATGATGCTTATCCATCCCTGTAAAATTTCTTATCAACATACAGATAATGAGACAACTAAAAAATAATTGATAATTGCTCCAACTGCAACTAAAATAATTAACTAAGATAATTAATGGCGGAGTGATGCTTCGTAGTGTAGTTAACTAAAATAATTAACTAAGATAATGGGACGGTTGGAACAATTAGGTGTAGTAAGATAATGAAGAAGAATCCTACACTAATTCGTCACCTACTTATGCCTTTTCATCCTGTTAGCACCTATTGATGCTCGTCACCTAATGTCTCTTTAATTCGTTAACTAATGTCTTTTTAATTCGTGAAAATAAATGTTAACAGTTAAGCCATTTGTCTCCATTCGTCCTTTATACTTAACAGGTGGGTGTTCGCAAAGGAAGAATGTCCAAAAATATTTGTTCACAAATTTTGTTCTCATGAGGGGGTCCACGAACTGGTTTTGTCAAAACTTTTCTTCTTGTCCACGCAGGCATTTGGGAAGAAGACAAAGAATTGTCACTGCATATTTTGCATACCATCGTTTCATTCTTCTCCACGTCTTTCTTTCCTTTCATTTTTTTTGCTCTATCTTCGCGCATGCTGCGAAGTTTTGTCACTATATATTATATTTCTTTGCAGAATGTTCCTCCATTGTCATCTACCAAAATAATATCATTTTCGCAAAAATGTTACCACTGTGTACTTTTCCTTATTGCCAGTTCCATTGATAAGCCTTCTCCACTGTATCTTCTTTTCATACTTTATAAGCTGCAAAGCATAATTAATTTCTTCACACCGTCCGTTGATCTCTTCGTGCCATAAAAAATTTTCTCTGCTTTTCACTATTAATTCTTGCTTCTTTTCACGAGCAGCTCGTGGGATCAATTTCTCACTATTAATTTCTTTTCACTATTCCATTGCTCTACTTTTCTTAGTCCTTTGCTAGCAGCTTTTAGTTGCCTCGTGCTTCTAAACTTTGAACTATGTGAGAAGAACTCATATTGGCCTAAATGTTGACGAGGTGAATTCTTTTCATTGTTTATTTGGTACGTTGTTGACGTTCGTGATTACTGGTGTGGACTATTCTACCGATATCTTAGGCAAGAAAAATTCTGACGTTGTTCATGGCTAATATCTTGACGTTGTGAACTAATATCTTAGGTCCCATTCATGCGTTCATTTTGCACGTTTTTGAAGTTAATCTTTTCTTCACATCTTCGTATCTGAGACTTTGCCCTGTGGAATTATTTGTTGGTGTAACCTCATTTGATTTCTTCGCGATTGTTGGTGAAGTATTTGGTGAATAAATCTTTAGTCTTCTTCCTTTATCTACTGTGCTATCTTTGTCCTTTGTGCTTTCTCCTCCGTTGGAATCTTAATATCGCAAAAGAGAAATTTCGCTGGAATTTCTGATTCCTTCATCTGTAACTTCAATCACAAAAATCATGTTCACATTAGTTGTCAAAATTATGATTAAATTCAAGGTTTATGGTCGTAAATTTATGATCAAAACTCTTTTGAATTCAAAATATCAACTAAACAGTAATTTTTGTGAAAAACAAAGATTAATAATTTAAAATTCAAAATCTTCCAGATCGATACTATGAACATATAATTTAATAAGATAAGAAATAATTTGTCCTATTTGAACAATTAATTGATCCAAATTCATTAGATTTCTCCCTGCGAAGAATGAAAACTTTCTTTCGAAATGTAAATCTCTAATCAACTGAAAATCTCAAAATTTGACATTTTTAGAAATTCATTAAACAATTTTGTAAACAAAGTTTGGTTACTACAAATTTATAGCAAAACATTTTTAGATTCAAGACTTCCATAATAAATCAAATTTCTACAAAAAGCAAAGTTTAGATTTTACAAAAAATTTATTTTTTTCAATTTGTGTTTTGAAATTCCCAAATCTGAAAAATGAAACAAAGAATAAGAAAAGTGAGAAAAAATTTGTCCTTTTTGATGATTTGTTGACACAATTTTGCTGATATTTTCTTCATCCGCTCCTTAATATATCTCCTTCTCTTTATTAATCATGATATTTCATTGTAGCTTTCCATATTTGGTCTTGAAACTTTTAGATCCAGTGAAATCTAATTCTAATGATCTTAATCTAAACGCGCAATCTATTTTCCATTTTCCCCTTAGTCGGCGCCAAAATGTAGTTGCAGGATTTCCCATAACACACCCCTTGTAATATCTTGATAATAATCTTTTAATCTAAACTAATTTGATATTTAAAATTCTAAAAATTGTAAATAGACACACGGATTTTTACATGGTTCGATCAATTTGATCTACATCCATGATTCTCTACTATGATTGTTAAAGTTTACATTTGATAATCTCCATTAATGGAGTTCTAAATCTAATTTTGGGGAAGAAGATGATAAAGAAAAACACATTTTCTCTCTCTAAAAATCTTTCTGAAAAATATCTCTCTCTCCTGAAAATTTCTCTCTCCTCAAGACTCTCTCAACTCTAAAAAATACATCATCCCCCTTTCTAAATCTATTAGATCTCTATTTATAGGAAATTACATAATGGGTGACAACTAAGTTGTCCTCTAATTTCGGATCTATCTTTCGATCCTTTCGCGAACTTTGTAACCATCGTGAAACACACACGTTCTTCTCATGT
This sequence comes from Papaver bracteatum, assembly GCA_023529315.1. NCBI lineage: Eukaryota > Viridiplantae > Streptophyta > Magnoliopsida > Ranunculales > Papaveraceae > Papaver > Papaver bracteatum. The sequence continues at coordinate 14,515 of JAJJWX010001169.1, forward strand.
TTCTTCAGTCGTCAACTTCGTCATTCTTTGAATTATTTTGTGACGCTCGTGAAATGTTGTTGAAGAGTTTTCAGTGACGCTCGCAGAAGTGTCATTAATCTCTCGTAAATATAATTGTGGCGATATTCTGATCCTACAATACCAGTATCTCACACAACATAGCCCAAAAAGGTAACTCTGTTGGTAAAGAATGTACACTTTTTCAAGTTTACATACAAAACATTTTCTTGTAAAGCTGTAAATACTTGAGATAAATGCATAAGATGCTCTTCTTCACTGTTGCTAAAAATCAATATGTCATCAAAATAGACAATGACAAATTTTCCAAGTAAAGGTTGTAGAACTTGGTTCATTAGACGCATAAATGTGCTGGGTGTATTAGAGAGACCAAAAGGCATGACTAGACACTCATACGAACCTTCCTTTGTCTTGAAAGATATTTTCCATTCACCACCTTATCGAATACGTATTTGATGATACCCACTACGTAAATCAAGCTTGGTAAAAAATTTAGCACCAGAAAGCATATTTATCATGTCATCAATTATTGGTATAGGAAATCTATAGGGTATAGTAACTCTATTTAAGGCTCTGCAATCTATACACATACGATATCCACCATCTTTTTGTCTACTAAAAAGGTCGGACTAGCACAAGGACTTTTGATAATTCGAATCAAACCTTTTTGTAACAAATCATCAACTTGACCTTGTAATATTTCATGCTCCTTAGGACTTAACCTATAATGTGGTTGATTAGGAATAGAAGATCCAGGTACAAAGTCTATTTGATGTTGCAAATCTCTTAGTGGAGGTCAAGTATTTGGTAATTCAGAAGGAAATAAATTACTAAAAGAAGACAATAAAGGTTGTACCTTGTCTGGAATCTCCACCATAGCTTTAGTATCTTCATGAGAGCTCAAAGAATGAACAATTGTAGCTACTAATGCAGTCGTCTTCTTGTCTGCTGGTTCTTTAAGTGAAGAAGAAGATTGTAAAGTCCACAAAACTTTGGTAAATCCCTCATGAATAAATGTATAAGTATTCTCATAGAAGTTATGAACAACGCGAATATCATATTGCCATGGTCTTCCCAATAATAAACTTGCTGCAGTCATGTTAATAACATCACACAAAGCATAATCTGAATATCCAGGGAAAGAAAACTTGACTAAGCATTGATGAGTGATTGGATGAGTGGAAGAGCTATTTATCCAACCAACTGAATATGGTTTTGGATGAAGAGTAACTGGTAAACCAAGATTCTCTGTAACTAGAATATCGCCATGATATCACTCTTGCGAGATTAACAACACTTCTGCGAACATCATCGCGAGTTCTTCAACAACACTTCACGAGTGTCACAGAATGATTTGAAGAATGACGTAATAGATGACGAATGAAGAAACACGCGAAGAGTGTGATTATCCTGCGATGGTTACAACGCTTGCGAGAATGGACATTATAACTACTGCGATAATATCGCGAGTCAGATCTGACATTAAAAGACAGATTAGCTGTCACCCACTATGTAACTATCCTATATAAAGAGACCCAGTAGATTTAGAAAGAGGAGGATGCATTTTTTTGAGTGTTGAGAAAGTCTTGAGGAGAGAGAAAATTCAAGAGAGCGGTTGTATTCTTGATTTCTTCCATTTCTTGTAAACATTTATGAGAATCAAATAATAAAGTGTTGTTTTTAATCTTCAAATATGTCTTAATTACAGTAAATTCTTATCAAGGGTGTAGTGTAAGATTTCCTGCAACTATATTTTGGCGCCCGAAACTGGGATGAATTGTTAATTTCCTGAAGAAAAAGATAAGAATTGACATTGTGATTGAGAAGAATTTGGAGTACATAGTGAAGGATTTTTATGCAACTTCCAACAACTCTTGAAGATTAATGGCTAGAAGAAGAAATACATCAGAACCACCAACAACCGTAAGGAGGAGTAAAAGACTTGAAGGAGGTGAGACAAGTGAAATAGGAGAATATTCAAGGTTCAGAACAAGAAGAAATAGAACAAGGAATGAAGGAGAAAATCAAATTCAACAGCCGAATCAACAAACACCAATACAAGATAGAGCTGTGGATTACGACAGAGTGAGTGTACATACTTGGCGATCACATTCAATGGAAGAAGCAGAAGATCGACAATTAAGAAATGAAAGAAGAGAAGAAAGAAACCGAGAAGTAAATGGAGGATTAATACATGGAGATGATGAAAATGAAATAGTAGAGGTTTTAAGACAAAGAATACAAGAGGAAAGGAGGTTAGAGTCGGAAGAATGTGCGAATCTAACAAGACAAAATCATGAGTTAAGAATGGAGAATTTGAGATTACAAAGTAGGAGATCAAGAAGTACTGCTAGATCAAGTTCAAGATCATTTAGAGGAGAACCAAGGCAAAATTCCCCTATGAGAAATGCTGGAGCAAATATCCGAGAGGAAATGCAAAGTCCAAATAAAGAACAACATCATGGAGAAGAAGAGATGATTGATGATCGATACGTTCCACACGGTGAAACTGTGAATGATAGACATGATAAAATACCATCACAATGACTGAGCTACGAGAACTACGAGAAGAATACATTGATTTGGAGGGGAAAAAAAGAGATGGAATCATATCCAGTCGCAAACACCAGCTCAATAGCGGCAAACGGGAGTTTACTTCCTAAAATGATTAACAATGTGGCGAGCACCTCGCAGCCACAACAAGAGAAAGTGGTTATTGAAATCCAGCAGAAGTTAGTAGCCATGGGAAGTCGAGATCAAGAGGAGTATGAAAGAGAAAGGAATTATTACAATCGCGGTGGAAATAATAAAATTCAAAGACTTGATCAGCAGCAAGAGACTTATGGTGGTCAGAGGCAAAATAATTTCAGAGGACAAGGGAATCAAAGAGTAATATGGGAAGAAATTAAGATGCCACCCCTGAGTGCTAGCATAGAAAAAATTTGGGAAGCCATCATTCTGATGGAAAATATACCATCACCCTGGAACATGGGAAAAGATCCATATCAAAATAATCGAAATCAAGAATTTTGTCCTTACAATCATTTCCATGGACATTCAATAAACGATTCCAGGAATGTAAAACGAATAACTTTGAGGATGATTGATCAGGGAAAGTTAAATCATTTTCTAATAGGACATCCGCAATCTCAGCAGTTACCACCAGCACCAGATATTTGCAAAGTAAATGTTGTAAAAGGAGTAGAAACATTTGTGATAGAGGTTGGACCCAAGGAGAAGAATTTATTCTGTAACTCCATCATACATTCATACAATACTATTGAGGATTTCCACAACAATGTTCTGAGAAGAGTCTTCGCGAGAGACTAGATGGAAGAGAGATAACGAATATTACGAGAGTCTCGCCATTAGAGGAGTGGAAAAAGAAAACTATTTATTTCACTGTGCAAGAAGTACCAGAGCCTGGCGAGATGCATGACAACCCACTGGTGGTAAGGTTTGTAGTTGCAGGAAATCCTACACTACACCCTTGATAAGATCTTACAGTAATTAACACATATTTGATGATTAAAACAACACTTTTTTATTTGATTTTTATAAATGTTTACAAGTAACGAAAGAAGATCAAGAATACAACCGCTCTCTTGAATTTTCTCCCTCCTCAAGACTTTCTCAACACTCAAAAAATACATCATCCCCTTTTATGAATTTATCGGAACTCTTAATATAGGAAATTACATAGTGGATGACAGCTAAGTTTTCCTTTTATTTCGGATTTGTTCTGCGATCTTATCGCAACAGTTATAATATGAAATCTCGTAAGCGTTGTAACCATCACAGATCAGTCACTCTTCTCGTGTTTCTTCAATCGTCAGCTATTATGTCATTCTTTGGATCACCCTTAAAGTTATTTTATGATGCTCGCAAAGTGTTATTGAAGAACTTGCGGTTATGATCGCAGAAGTGTTGTTAATCTCACAAGAATACTGTCATGGCGATATTCTGGCCCTACATCTTGCCTCGTCTTATGTCTTTTATGCGAAGGAGGAAAGATCATGATAATTGAATCTTTCATAATGCCGCAACTGTTTATCTTTTTGCACACTTTTAATTTGACACGTTTCTGTATCCTTCGCCAGCTGTTTTCACATACTTCTTCTTCCATTTGGTTTTTGACACGTCCTTTTCAACCGCTGCGATCTGACCGTTCACGTCCTTTCCTTGCATTAACTGCATTCATCTTTTCGAGAACTTTCTTCTTCTATAAATACTCCTTTCATTCTTTTCTTTTCTTCTTTTTACTTTCTTATTCCTCTCTGCAATTTCTCTGCAATTTTACTTTTCTTCCGTAAATTCCGGATCTGCTACTGTTATAATTTTCTTTCGATCTTTTACTCTTTCAATATTCATTCCCATACTAAAGATGGTTATAGATGGTCGCAAATATGAGGCCACTTTTGAGAAGATTCAAAAATAATTTCAAGATAAAGGTTTTACTTTATCCACCATTCCCAATCAAAACCTTAAGTCTCAAATTTCTGTTCCATTATTCTCTGATTTTCCATGTAATCGCGAGACAATCATAGTCTACCTAGGTCAGCTTGAAGCTGGTCTTCCTATTCCTCTCTATGACCCTGATCTTCCTTTATTCTATGAGATACTCTCTCACACAGAGTTCTCGCGAGCAGTCTATTAGCTGAGCGGGGATTCTATTCGTTTAATGCTTGAATATGCTACTCGTGGTGCTGGTAAAAAATCTCGCTATCCTGATACTGCGAAGAATCCAAAATTTAAAGATATTCCAATTGTTTCCGCGAATTATACTGTGGAGAATTTCTTTGAAAATTACAAAATAATCCCTATGAAGAAGGATAGCACTTGTTGGGGTGTCCGCTTACATAGGAAGGATAATATCGCTGAAGATAAAGTTCTTATGCTAGATATCGACTGGCATACAAGTACTAATCAAGGCCCTCGCAACTATAGCGATGACAAATGGTTTCTTTTTCTATTATGTCTTGTGGGTCCTTCATACATTGCCTGCGAATCTTTCAAAATATCAACCGTGGGTTTTCAACTGGCCTGAAAGGACTAAAGAAGTATGTTCCCTCCAATTTTTTACATAATTATCATTATTATCTTCCTCATATTTTCATACTCTCGCTGACTACTTCACTCTTTCCAGATTGACAGGCTGAAACTGAACTATCAAAAATTTGGGAAACCCAGCACTCTTTTAGCCCTCAAATCTCTCACAGATGAAGTAAGAAATATTTCTTTATAAACCTTAACAATATATTGTTGCCTCTATTTCTTAACTTTATCTGTGTTCGCAGGAAATCGAAGAAAGAGAACCTGTGAAGATTGTGAAGACTAAAGGGAAAGACAAAGATGCTTCTCGTGAGGAAGAATCTACTATTCCTTTCAAAGAGAAGTCTGCTAATCCTCGCAGAGAAAAGTCTGGTACTCCTCCTTTGAAGAGAAGAAGAACCCAATTCTCTTCTTCTTCGACTCCTCAAGCTAATGCGGAAAACTCGAGTGGTAATTCTGATGATTTTAATGCTGATGTCCCTTCTACCATGGAGTCTTCCCAATATGATTCCTCCATGATTCAACTGTCCAAGATCTTTGGCGATATTACATGTGGTATCGCAAATGATTATGGAGATGAAGCTCTTAATGGGGTATCACAGGCTCTCGCTGAAGTCTTCAATGCTCCGATACTGGTTGATAATGATTCCCTCCAAGGAATCTCAAGATCAATATCTCCTAGTCTCTTAAATTCTCTTGGTATTCTGGTACATTTTCATTTATTTACTATACTTATGTATTCATGTGCTTGACAACTTTATTTTACATTGTTCTCTCGCAGACTGGAAGAGCTTCCTTTTCTGTTGCCTCAGACTTGGAGAGGAGGTGTGCATCTTTTCGCAAGAAGAATGCCGTTCTTCGCAAGAAGAATGTGGATTTGGAATCTGAGTCCGCTAGTCTTCGCGGGCAATTGGAATCTGGGTCAACTGACCTTCAAGAAAAAATCAAGCAGTTGGAAACTGATCTAACTTTCTCGCAAGAAAAGGTCGTAAGCCTCCAAGCTGCGAATGATCATCTTTATGGTAAGAAATCTTTCCCTTTATTTTTATCCTTGTATTCCTTTGCATTTTGTTCTTATTATTCTTCTTCGCAGATGTTTATGGTCTTTCTGACGAAGTTGTATTCCTTCGTTCTTTTCCAAACCCAATAGACGATGATACACTTCTCAATTGCCTTAATGAATCCTTAGGTAGTTATTCAAATGAACAGATTAACTCCCTTTATGTAGATGATCTTAGATCTAAATTTCATGTTTTAGCAATTGATCATAGATCTAGCTTGAAAGCGGCCAATGCATCCAAGCGTCAATATCTTAATTCTAAAGAAGAAATCAAGATTCTAAGAGCTCAAAAAAGTGATCTTATAGATGAAAGGGATCGCATCTCAAGACAGGGAGCACAAACCTTAGCGGATTTTCATAAAACCCTTCTTGAAGTCCATATTAACAGAGATAAACTTATCCGCGAGAGAGATGATCTTGTTAAAAGAGAAAACCAAATCCGTTCCCATCTTCTTATTAACGATGATGATGAATTTTCTTGGGATTCAAAGGTTCTTGACAACTCCAGAGCTAACTTAGGTGTAGATGTTAGTCTTCATGTTGAACAGGCGGCCTTAATTAAGGACATAATTTCTAAAAGAGAAGGTTGCTAATTGTTCTTCCTCATTAATTTCTTGTCATTAATCTTCTTATCTTTGCAGAATTTTCAATTTGTTGTTATATATTCGCAGGAGTTGAGAAGAGATATACTGAAAGAATTGGAGAACTTGAATCTGATAAGTATCAACTCGCAAATACTCTTACTGCTCGCAATGAAAAATATTCAAGGTTGAAAGATCAATTGAAGATTACTACTGCGAATTTTAGTAATGCCCTTATCGGTATTCGTAACGACTCCATTAAAATGGTCTGCAATGATCTGCAATGGTCTGCAATGCATCCAAGCGTCAATATCTTAATTCTAAAGAAGAAATCAAGATTCTAAGAGCTCAAAAAAGTGATCTTATAGATGAAAGGGATCGCATCTCTAGACAGGGAGCACAAACCTTAGCGGATTTTCATAAAACCCTTCTTGAAGTCCATATTAACAGAGATAAACTTATCCGCGAGAGAGATGATCTTGTTAAAAGAGAAAAACAAATCCGTTCCCGTCTTCTTATTAACGATGATGATGAATTTTCTTGGGATGCAAAGGTTCTTGACAACTCCAGAGCTAACTTAGGTGTAGATGTTAGTCTTCATGTTGAACAGCCGGCCTTAATTAAGGACATAATTTCTAAAAGAGAAGGTTGCTAATTGTTCTTCCTCATTAATCTTCTTATCTTTGCAGAATTTTCAATTTGTTGTTATATATTCGCAGGAGTTGAGAAGAGATATACTGAAAGAATTGGAGAACTTGAATCTGATAAGTATCAACTCGCAAATACTCTTGCTGCTCGCAATGAAAAATATTCAAGGTTGAAAGATCAATTGAAGATTACTACTGCGAATTTTAGTAATGCCCTTATCTGTGTTCGTAACGACTCCATTAAAATGGTCTGCAATGATCATAACATTCCTCATTCTATATATCCTGATCTCGCAGAAGAAATTCCAGCGAATAATCCAAACCTTGTTATCTCTGATAGCGAAGCTGGGGAATCTGACGAGGATAAATCTGATGGTAAAGATGAAGAAGAAGAAAAATCTGGTGAAGACGATGACGGATCTAATTAGTTTTGAACCCCTCTGTAATATTTGTTCATTTATCTCTTTTTCCTTGTATTGTACTGCTGTGAGTATCTCCATCTTCTAACATTCCTTAATGTATAAACTTATTTTGCTTCCACCTGTAAATCGAAAAGAAATTCTTTTCTGCGATATAATTAATCAACATAATTATTAATATTTAACTATCTGTGTAAACGCATCATATAATAATGTCTAAGTAAATTTATCATATGATGATGAATAACAATTTTATTATTCTATGCATTCCCATACTTGCCTCTGTTATTCATCTGCAATATGAAAAAATTGAGTAGAGCTTAGATATCAATTGTAAATAAAATAGAGTTGCGAGTATCATCGCAAGTAACAGTTGTATACGTTTATGATCTATGCGTAAATATCGCAAATTTCATAATCGCTGCAGAAATATCGCAGTCATTCAATTTCTTGTGGTCTTATTATGCCTTCCTAGTTAAAGGTCTTACTTTGCCACTTTTTGTATTTGCGACAAAATCGCAGGACGTCCTTACACTTGTATGTAAAAACCCATTGATCTTGCCTTAACAGTATTTTTTCAATTTCTCTGCGACAATATGACAAGTCTAAGTTCCCTTGCGAGAACAAAGCTTCATGACATTGCCGTTTTGCGATGAAATCGCAGGACGTCTTTATACTTTCATATAAAAACCCACTGATCTTATCTTAACTTTTTATTATGGCTTGTTGCCTCTATATAATATTCGGCACGCGAAAATATGGCAGGCCTAAATGCTCTCGCGAGCGTAAAGCCCCATGACATTGTCTTCTTTAGACACTTATCAGCTCCCTAATGGAGGGTGCCGCCCTTATATTCCCACTGGTTGCCTATTAAAGGAGGGCACATCGTCCATACAATACTAGATCTTCTCATCCGGATTTACCAATAGCCAGTTGTTTTCGCAGACTCTTGTCCTTTATGCTTATATGGCTTATAGTTACAAGACTGCACCCTAAGTGGGGTTTTCTTCGGGCCAAGTGCATCATAGCCAAGACTTACCAAGAATGGCCAGGGTAGGTTCGTCCGTCCCGGGCATCCTTGTCTCAATCGTGTACCTCGGCGCCTTGGTCATACTCTGCACTCCTTAGAAGAGACCCTCGGTCGTCCAACCAGGGTATAACCTTTTATAGTTGGAAATACAGAGTATCTCTCCTGGATAGGTTTCTCAAAGAGATGGACCCCAGTCTCCGTGACTCAGGTTCCAGCAGCAGTATAACCTTATCCTTGAGCCACGCAAAGAGATATACCCCCTTATATGACGCATTTTAGGTCTTACATTTGCCTCCTGCGAAATTATATCCCGAACTAGGGTGTACGCCATATAGGTTTGTCCAATTCTTATGCTTCTGCAAAATCTTATTCGCGCTTCTTGCGAGTGATGAAATTTATTTTCTTGGATCTTCTTTTCATTTGCCTTTCAACTTTTCAATTCCATCTTTTTCATTCAAATGATATATTCTTTTGAAACATTTTCTTCAACAAATCGTTCATAAACTTCTTAAATTTCTTCATTTTACCTTTCTACTTACTACTTTCTGCTTCTTCTATTTTGTGTTTTTCATCTGCGATCTGCTCGCCATTCCTATACTCATGTTGATTTCGCAGTATTCTCTCCTCTCGCCGCTCTACTGTATCAACCATCAGCTTATCACCTCTTTGTTTTTGTTTGATGCTTCGTTTCCAATCTCTGTTCTTTGCTGCCCTTTCCTCGCAAGATTCCATTTCAATTTCATAGCTTTTCTTCCCATCAGCCCAGTCTCCCTTTATTATTCTAATACTATTAGGATGAGGAAATTTATTACATTGGTGAAAGGTTGATGCCACACCTAATATCATGTGTATCCAAGGTCGACCAATCAGGGCATTATAAGGTGATTCAATATCCACAACGCAGAATAGAATCTTAGAAGATAACCCCTTTAATGGAATTCGCATTGTAATTTCCCCTTTGGGATTGTTGGCGGTACCGTTGAAACCATAGATTTTATAGGTTGATGGTATCAGATCTTCGTCTCTTCCACCCATGGTTCTGTAATTATGATAAAATAATATATCAACCGAACTTCCAATATCTATTAGAACTCTATTAATTTCCCAGGAATCTTCAGTTTCACCATTATCATTTTCTTCATCTTCTTCTTCTATTTGTTTTGGATTTATTTCCAACCATACCACCAGTGGGTTGTGATGTATCTCGCCAGGCTCTAGTACTTCTTGCGCAGTGAAATAAATAGTTTGCTTTTGCCACTCCTCTAATGGCGAGACTCTCGCGATATTCATTATCTCTCTTCCATCTGCGTCTCTCGCGAATACTCTGCTTAAAACATTGTCGTGGAAATCTTCGATAGTTTTGTATGAATGTACGATGGAATTACAGAACAAATTCTTCGCCTTGGCTCCAACCTCTATCACAAATGTTTCTTCTCCTTTCACGGTATTCATTCTGCGAATATATGGTGCTAGTGGTAGTTGCTGAGATTGTGGATGTCCTATTAGAAAATGATTTAACTTTCCTTGATCAATCATCCTCAAAATTATTCTTTTTACATTCCTGCAATCGTTTATTGAATGACCATGAAAATGATGGTAAGGACAAAATTCTTGGTTTCGATTATTTTGATGTGGCTCTTTTCCCATGTTCCAAGGTGATGGTATATTCTTCATCAAAATGATAGCTTCCCAAAAAATTTCTATGCTGGCATTCAGGGGTGGCATCTTAATTTCTTCCCATATTACTCTTTGATTCCCTTGTCCTCTGAAATTATTTTGTCTCTGACCACCATAAGTCTCTTGTGGCTGATCAAGTCATTGAATTTTATTATTTCCACCGCGATTTTAATAATTCTTTTCTCTTTCATAATCCTCTTAATCTTGACTTCTCATAGCCACTAACTTCTGTTGTTTTTCAGTCGCCACTTTCTCTTGTTGTGGCTGCGAGGTGCTCGCCACATTGTTGATCATTTTAGGAAGTAAACTCCCATTAGGCGCTATTGAGCTGGTGTTTGTGACTGGATATGATTCCATCTCTTTTTTTTTTCCTCCAAAGTAATGTATTCTTCTTGTAGTTCTCGTAACTCAGTCATTGTGATGGTATTTTTTATTCTAAAAATTTGTATGTACAGCAGATTGGTTGCGAACATTGCATTAATGAAAGATAAAATAAGGTATCTCTCATCCACTCTTCCTGCCATTTCACTGCACATTGTCTTCCATCTTATGGTTAGGTGTTTCAAACTCTCTCCAATCCTCTGTTTTAACCCAAACACATCTTCAATACCGGGCCGCGAAGAATTGTTGCTTATATATGCTCCCAGAAATTTAGCTTGCAGATGGTCGAAAGAAGTTATTGTATTTTTAGGTAAGCATTCGAACCATTTTAACGCCTCGCCAATTAAACTAGATGCAAAGTACTTGCATAACACAACATCATGGTTTTCCCATTGAAGCATACACCTAACATAAGCCTTAACATGTTGAACTGCACAGGTAATCCCATCGAAGATACTGGTTAATGCTGGTAAATTTCATTTTGGAGGGATTCCTCTTAATTGTACTTGTTGAGTGAATGGAGTTCTCACAGCTTCTTCAATGGATTCATCAAGTTGTCTCCTGCCTCCTTCTCTTCTGTTATTCAACATTCCCCTTATTTATGCTAATTCTCTTAAAATTTGTTCATTTCCAGCTGAATTTTGCTCCATCGGTCTTTTCAGTGCAGCTTCTCTTCTTCTGCGTTCATGTCTTTCTTGTCTTGAGAGATTTTGTGTATCTTCATCTGCATCTTCATTCTTCCTTCTCCTGCGATTTTCCACCTCATCTCCTTCTAGATTTCGCAACTGATTATGCCTCCCAATTTCTTCTCTGCGAGTTTCTTCATTTCTCATTGCTTCTCTTCGCTGTCTTTCTATTCTTCTTTCTCGATTGTCATGATTATTCTACCGTATTGCTTCTTGAAACTCTTGTTCTTTAATTTCTGCTCTTAATCTTTCTCTTTCGCAAGACAGACGTGCTTTTTCAGCATAATGTCTCTCAATTTCCTCCTCAATGATTCTTTGATTTCTTTGGATTTCTCTCCCATGTAATATTCTTCTTCCTTCTTCTCGATTTTCTTCACCATCTTGGTTATTTCCGCCCTCTTGATTTCTATGGTCACGTCTACCATTCACAGTTTCTCCACGTGGAATGTAGCAATCACGAATCATCTTTTTTTCTCTATGATGATGTTCTTCATTTGGATTTTGCATTTCCTCTCGGATATTTGCTCCAGCATTTCTCATAGGGGAATTTTTCCTTGGTTCTTCTCTAAATGATCTTGAACTTGATGTAGCAGTACTTCTTGATCTCCTATTTTGCAATCTCAGATTCTCCATTCTTAACTCATGATTCTGTCTTGTTAAATTTGCACGTTCTTCTGCTTTTAATCTCCTTTCCTCTTGTATTCATTGTCTTAAATCATCTGCTGTTTAATTTTCACCTTCTCTATGAATTAATCTTTCAACCACTACTTGATAAATTTCTTCTCTTCTCTCATTTCTTAACTGTCGATCTTTTGCTTCATCTATCGAATCTGATCGCCAAGTATGCATGCTAACTCTATCATAATCCACAACTCTATCTTGCATTGGTGTTTGCTGATTTGGTTGTTGAACTTGATTTTATCCTTCATTCCTTATTCTATTTCTTCTTGTTATTATCCTTGAAGATTCTCCCATTTCATTTGTTTCTCCACCTGCAAGTCTTTTACTCCTCCTTACGGTTGTTGGTGGTTCTGATGTGTTTCTTCTTCTTCAAGCCATTAATCTTAGTAATCTGTTGAATGTTGCGTAAGATCTTTCACTAATTATTCCAAATTCCTTCCAATCACAATGTCAATTTTTATCTTTTTCTTCAAATAATCATCAATTCCTCCCTGTTTCGGGCGCCAAAATGTAGTTGCAGGAAATCCTACACTACACCCTTGATAAGATCTTACAGTAATTAACACATATTTGATGATTAAAACAACACTTTTTTATTTGATTTTTAGAAATATTTACAAGTAACGAAAGAAGATCAAGAATACAACCGCTCTCTTGAATTTTCTTCCTCCTCAAGACTTTTTCAACACTCAAAAAATACATCATCCCCTTTTATGAATTTATCGGAACTCTTTATATAGGAAATTACATAGTGGATGACAACTAAGTTTTCCTTTTATTTCGGATTTGTTCTGTGATCTTATCGCAACAGTTATAATATGAAATCTCGCAAGCATTGTAACCATCGTAGATCATTCACACTCTTCTCGTGTTTCTTCAATCGTCAGCTATTATGTCATTCTTTGGATCACCCTTGAAGTTATTTTATGACACTCGCAAAGTGTTATTGAAGAACTCGCAGTGATGATCGCAGAAGTGTTGTTAATCTCGCAAGAATACTGTCGGCGATATTCTGGTCCTACAAGGTTAGAAATAAATCCAAAACAAATAGAAGAAGAAGATGAAGAAAATAATGATGGTGAAACTGAGGATTCCTAGGCCATTAACAGAGTTCTAATAGATACTGGAAGTTCAGTTGATATCTTATTTTATCATACTTACAGAACCATGGGTGGAAAAGACGAGGATATGATACCATCAACCTATAAAATCTATGGTTTCAACGGCACTGCCAACAAGCCCAAAGGGGAAATTATAATGCGAATTCCATTAAAGGGGTTATCTTCTAAGATTCTATTATGCGTTGTGGATATTGAATCACCTTATAATGCCCTGATTGGCCGACCTTGGCTACATGGGATATTAGGTGTGGCGTCAACTTTCCACTAATGTATTAAATTTCCTCATCCTAATGGTGTTGGAGTAATAAAGGGAGACTGGGTTGATGGGAAGAAATGTTATGAAATTGACATGGAATCTTGTGAAGAAAGGACAGCAAGAAATAGAAATTTGAAACATAACATCAAGCAAAAAAAAAAGAGGTGATAAGCTGATGGTTGATACAATAGAGCGGCAAGAGGAAGGAATACTGCGAAATCAACATGAGTTGCAAACTGTAAATGGCGAGCATCTCGCAGATGGAAAGAAAATAGCAAAATGCAACAAAAGGGAAGAAGCAGAAAGTAGTAAGTAGAAAGGTAAAATGATGAAATTTAAGAAATTTATGAATGATTTGTTTCAAAAGAATATTTCATTTGAATAAAAAAAAAGTTATACAAGAGTTGAAATGCAAATAAAGAGAAGATCAAAGAAAAGAAATTTCATCAGAGTTGCAATACTCGCAAGAAACGCGAATAAAATTTCGCAGAGACATAAGAATGGGACGAACCTATATGGCGTACACCCTAGTTCGCGGATACAATTTCGCAAGAGGCAAATGTAAGACCTAAAGTGCGTCATATAAGGGGGGTATCCCTTTGTGTGGCTCAGGGATAAGGTTATACCGCTGCTGGAACCTGAGTCACAGAGACTGGGGTCCATCTCTTTGAGATACCTATCCAGGAGAGATACTTTGGATTTCCAACTATATAAGGTTATACCCTGGTTGGACGACCGAGGGTCTCTTCTAAGGGGTGCATAGTATGACTAAGGCGCTGAGGTACACAGTTGAGCCAAGAGTGCTCGGGATGGACGAACCTACCCTGGCCATTTTTGGTAAGTCTTGGCTATGATGCATTTGGCCTCAAGAAAACCCCACTTAGGGTGCAGTCTCGTAACTATAAGCCATATAGGCATAAAGGATAAGAGGCTGCGAAAACAACTGGTTGTTAAGACCATATGGGAGGATCTAGTCTTGTATGGCCGATATGCGCTCCTTGAAGGGGCAACCAGGGGGGAGTAAGGGCGGCACCCTCCATTAGGATCTGATAAATGTATTAAGATGGCAATGTCATGGGGCTTTGTGTTCACAAGAACATTTAGGCCTGTCATATTATCGCGTGGCAAATACAGAGGTAACAAGCCATAAGAAAATTTTAAGATGAGATCAATGGGTTTTTACATGAAAGTGTAAAGATGTCCTGCGATTTCATCGCAAGACGGCAATGTCTTGGGGCTTTGTTCTCGCAAGGAACTTAGACCTGTCATATTGTCGCAGACATTTGACAGCATATGGATAAGGCAAGATCAATGGGTCTTTACATGCGAATGTAAGGACGTCCTGTGATTTTGTCGCACAAAGAAACGTGGAGAAATAAGACCTTTAATTAGGTAGGCAAACTAAGACCACAGGAGATTAACACATTACTGCGAGATTATAGTTGCAATATTTGCACAATTTTATTAAGAATCTAATATGCTCAATCTTTTATATTGCAGACGAATAACAGAGGCAAGTATGGGAATGAACAGAACGATAATATTGTTATTCATCTTTATATAACAGATTTACGCATCTTTATATAAAAAATTTACGCACAGATAGCCAAAAACTTATAAATATATTACTTCACCATATTGCACAAAATAAATTGTCTTTTAATATATGCATGAAGAGATAAGAAGAAGTTCATACACTAGATAACATTAGAAGCTGGAGAAATTCGCAGCAAGTATATTACAAAGAGAAAAGGATAAGTGTACAGATATTACAGGGAAGAATATAAAAAATATAATTAGATCCATCGTTGTCTTCGCCGGATTTCTTTTATTCATCTCCAACAACATCATCATGACCTTCATCTTCTTCAGAATCTTCAGTTTCGCTAATCAGAAATGACAAGATCAGGGACATTTTGTGGAACTTCATGCAAAATGTCAGGATACTCAGAATGAGGAATTTGATGATCATCGCAGACCAATTTAATGGAGTCATTACGAACACCAACAATAGTGTTACTAAAATTTCTTCTCATAATTTCTAACTGTTCCTTCAGTCTTTAATACTTTTCGTTGCGAGAAGCTAGAGTTTTTGCGAGCACTCCTTTATCATCTTCAAGTTCTTTAACTCTGACAGAGTATCTCTTTTCAACTCCTGCGAATACAGAAAAGAAAATTAAAAATTTAGTAGCAGACTATAAAAGACGAAAGACCAATGAGAATGAATAATTAACAACCTTCTCTTTCAGAAATCATGTCTCTAATCAAGGTTGTTTGTTCAGTATGAAGACTAAAATCTACACCTAGATTATTTCTGGCATTATCAAGAACTTTCGCAGCCCAAGAAAACTCTTCATCAAGAAGATCTCTATTTTCTCCGATAAGTCTATCCCTATCAATTTTAACATCAGTGAGAATTTTATGGAAATCTGCTAGGGCTTGAGCACCATTTTTAGCAATAAGATATTTCTCATCAATAAGATCACTATTCTTACTTCTCAATCTATTAGTTTCTTCTTTCGAATCAAGATAAAGACGCTTAAACTTATTGGTTAAGCCCAAGTTGAATATGTGCTCAATTTTTAAGAGATGAAGTTTGGATTTAACTTCATCTATGGAAAGAGATCTAATTTGATCATTTGAAAAACTATTTAAAGAACTATTAAGACGAGCAAGAAGGGTATCCTTGTAGTTGCAGGAAATCCTACACTACACCCTTGTTAAGAATTTGTAATAACTAACTCAAATTTGAAGATTAAGAACGACACTTTATCATTTGATTTTCAGAAATGTTTACAGGAAATGTAAAAATTCAAGAATACAACTTTTCTCTTGAAGTTTCTCTCTCCTCAAGACTTTCTCAACTCTCAAAAATACATCATCATTTTCTGGACATATTGGGTCTCTATTTATAGGGTAGTTACATAATGTATGACAACTAAGTTTTCCTCTTATTTCGGATTTGTTCTGCGATTGTACCGCGATAGTTACAATGTTCATTCTCGCAATCTTTGTAACCATCGCGGGACAGACATGCTTTTCTCATGTTTTCTTCAATCGTCAACTATTACGTCACTCTTTTGACTGCTTTTGTGACATTCACAAAGTGTTGTGAAAAAGCTTGCGGTGATGCTCGCTGGGAAGCGTTATTAATCTCGCAGAGAAGTATTGTAGTGATATTCTGGTCCTACATCTTGCCTCTTCTCATGTCTTCTTCGCAAAGTGGATAGGATATGAGAATCTTCAATTCTTCAAAGTGCTCGTAACCTCTTTTCTTTCCATATTTTCTTCTCGACATTGCTCCGTTAATTTAGCTTAACCGCCTACACGTGTTGTAAATTCATCTTTTTACTGACACGTCTCTACTCAACAGGTCATTCCCTTTTGCCTATAAAAGGTAGAGTTAGACTTTGAAACTAATTTTTTTCTTTTATTTCTCTATCTTCTTCATCTGTTTATTTTGTCTTCCGTCTGCAACTTTTCTTCTTCTTCATATTCTCCTGCTACTGTTCTAATGGAGTCATCAAGGTATGTTTTTTGATTATAATCTTTATTTGATTCAATTTTTACTCATATTCTTCGATCTTCTCTATTTGATCCTTCATAACTCCCCTATTATGTCCTCTCTTCAGTGGAACTATCCCTAACACCCAATCCTCAATTCAAAACCCTAATGCTCGTAAAAGGCCAACTGATAAGAAGAAGAGAAGTTTTGCGAATGATAAGGTGGTAAGAAACACATCATATTTCTTAATAACAATATTGTTTCCTCTGTTTCTTATCTAAGTTATTATTCGCAGAATGTCGAGAACATCGCTAATCCTCCCAAAAAACCTCGTCAATTTAAATCTCTTGAGGATGATTTCATCATCCCCACATTAACATCTGCGAGAGTTACTCCCACACCCTCGCGATTGGATCCACTTTCTTTTATCTGCGAGAATACCGGTGCCAACACCTCTATTTCTTTTGATTCTTTGACAAATCAAGCTCCTGAAATTGTTGTGACTAAAATTCCTTCTAGCCCTTTATTGCCTTCAACTGTTGTTTTTCCCAATACTCCTCCTTCTGATAATACAACCATCACAAATGACTCAAATCGTCAACTTGTCCTCGTTACTACTTCACCCTCTGCATCTCTTCCTCCATCAAATGAAACCTTAGCAGGAGTTGATGTTGCTTTTAAAATTATATCTAACATTTTAGACGATGTGATGCATGTTGTATGCGTCAAAAATAATTCACTTCCTCACTTTACTAATTATAAATATAGTATTCGATAAGAAAGAGTTCGTATCCACAGAGAGGCGATTGTTGTTATGCAATTTTTAGATTCTTAAGTAACCAATTAACCCAAGGTGTGTTTTTGTTTTTATCAAAGTAATAAAACTAAATAAAGCAAAGTAAATAGTTGGAATAATCAATAAGGAGAAGATATTGGTTAAGGGATAGTATCATTCACAAACATGTATTTTTCATCTATGATTAGAATTGGTATTTAATCTCTCAATTATCAAAAGTCCTAGGATATCTTGATCGCAAGAGTATCCCGTTTATTTCCTGATTTTATCACAAACAACATTAAAAGATGCTATTGTGAAATCTTCTTAAAAAGCAAACTAAAGTGTAAAAGCACAATTAGATTTAACTCCCTAAGAGCAATAAGTTCTATGAAATAAGACTAATCGATGCAAACAAACGTGTAAAAGCACTAATTCGTTTTAACAAAGGTTATGATTCATATGCGATTAAAAAGATGTATCACTACAAGTATTAACCACAAGATGCTACTAAAAATAAGAGATAAAAACTTTTACGTATTGAAAACGCTAATATAGCTATAGAGATGAAAACAAATCCAATTGATTCCGGACTCAACCAAACTAGCATTCAAATCATATGATAATAAAACAATGAATCACAAACGATAAAATTGAGACAAAACTAATTCATAGAATCAAATAACATGCTTGAAGAAATCAACTTTTATCCCATAACCAATAATAATATTTAGCTACTCATATTCATGGAGTTCATCATCATAATATTCAAAGAAATAAGATGAAACATAAAAGAAAGCAAACCCTAGAAGTAGTTCTCTGCAAAAGCTCCAAGAATAGAATAAAACGTTCTCCATAATTGTGTAGAAAACTTCCTTTATATAGATTTTTCTCCTTCCAAAAATAGGTTTTGTCTTCAAAGTCCATTAGTTGGAAATTCACCTGGCCCACGAGCAAGACAAACCCATGTAGAAAATTTGTCCCAAAAGTGGTCGCCGGAAAATTGGGTTTTTGACCAGAATTTGGCCGGAATCCGGTCACCGGAAAACTTTCTCCGATCGATTGAAGCATTGGAAGACGTCACCATGCAAGTGTACACTCCCAGAAGCTCAACTCCATTTCTCTGCAATTCAAACATTCAAAATACCACCTAAACCAATTCTTTGTTCTTGCGAAAACGCACCCAAAAGCTTGCCATGTAGCTCATATGTGTCGCTGCCAACTCTTATATCCAACTCATACCCCCTTCATGATTCACTAAAACATTGTGATCGACACTTTCGGTTCCGAAATCCGGCAACCGGAACTAGGCTCACTGGTGTACCAATTCTGCTCCGTTTCGCACTATTTCTGCAGCAACTAACCCTTGCCATTCTGCCCTTGAGATCCAACTAACCCATATAAATTTCTTCTCTGCCTTATTCACCTCAGTATTGCAGCCTCATTTCAGATATCTCCCTGAGTCCTTCTTCTAGCACAATCTTCATTCCTGCTTGCCAGCTGCAACAACCCTTTTATACATTGTACAGCGCCACCAATACTAATCAGCTGCAAATATTCCATTAGACTCAGCTGCCACCCTGTAATCTCAGTAATTAACACCCAATGCTCCTTCAATTCTATTGTATATGCACCTTTTCCTCTTGTAACAACCACTTCATTTCAGCATCACCATCGAGCTCGCACCCTGTAAACTCCACCAGTTGATCCATCCACTGCAACACAGCTTCACCTACATATGCAGCTCCATCTCCTTCTGTTATTCTCTGTG
This sequence comes from Papaver bracteatum, assembly GCA_023529315.1. NCBI lineage: Eukaryota > Viridiplantae > Streptophyta > Magnoliopsida > Ranunculales > Papaveraceae > Papaver > Papaver bracteatum. Next base: position 34,175 of record JAJJWX010001169.1, read on the forward strand.
TGTTGTCAACTCACTGAAGCATCATTACAAAACACAAGCTCCATTCATGTTTAGCTTCACCTGCCGAGTCTTCTTATATTCCATGCAATAATCTCCAGTTGCTGCTAATCTTTAGCTCCATAAACTGCTCACCTCAGTCAGTCCTAGGTGCAACACAATTCTGTGTCCTCATTGCAGCTCAACACAGCACTACCATGGGGTGACTACGGTTACACAACTCCATAACTAGCTTCAAAACAACGACAACTGCAACACCATCAATAACAGTCCCTTGCATTAAAGTTCAGCTGCAGCTTGTATACACAACCCTAGAAACTCAATCTCCCAGCTAACTTCTTGCCCAGCTGCACTCCACACACCTGGTGGCACCAACATCTGCAATATCCATTTTCAGAGCTCAAACAGCTCCATCCTCCTATAACTGCTCAAATCCAACAACTGTGTGCATTTCTTGGCTTCAAAAGACTCATCCTACCACCAGTGTACTTAGCTCTTGACTGCTTCATCAACTCAAGCCATCACTCATGATCCCACCAGATCAATACCAACAACGCTCATACACCATGCATTCCACCAACAGCATACCACCCTCATTTTCACCAACCACCATTCATACCAGTGACCCTGAACTGCCAAGCCACTGCAACTTCATAGCACAGCCACCGACTCACAACGAACGAACACACTCAAGTGAATAATCCATCTCCGACCACTTCCCATTCAAACACGTAAACACCACCAGCGCCTTTATCTACCTGATCTTCCAATGCAAATGCTAGAAATCATCCATCCTGAGCTTCCTTGTGTTCGATATTCAAGACCCCAAGCCACTAGATAAATCCACCACTAAAAACTACGGTGACTGCCAACAACTACAGAGGCATTAAACTCTTCATTTTGGCACAATACTCCCACTGCCAAAAATTGCAGGTAAACGAGACCACCACCACTGTGAATGCTGCCACTCGAACAACACTGTTGAACTCAGCCACTGTTCATGGTCGTCTTCCCATATTCCATCTCCTCACACTCAACTAATTGCCGCACCTTGTTTTGCTGCTGCCAAATCTCTGGCAAGACCGAGACTCTTAATCAATCTCAAAACTGGAAATAGACCCATCTCTTATCTTGTTGTTGTTGTTCATTTCTCCATCGAGAAATCTCAAGAACTCAACGAACTTCTCCATAGCTCTGTTGCCGTAAACACCAATGTCTTAACCAGTCCTCGACATCTCCATCTCATCCATCGTCGGTGATCAGCCATAGCTCCAAAGCTGCAGCACCACTTCCCCGATTCTTCACCATCAAACCCTTTGCTTCTCGATTCAAAATCTGAACTTCAAACTCAAAACCCATTCTACCACCATCTCTGTCACCCTGAGTTCAACCTAAAACCCTTCTTCGAATTACTCTTTCACAGTTCAAGCATCACCAGTAGTCGAATCAACTTCATCTTCTCTAGTTCAACCTGTTCTCTCGATCTCTCGTACAGAGCAATACAACAACAGATGTGCCTACTTTTCTCACTTTTCTTCTCAATCTCATCTCGCCTCATAACATTTCCAACGATTTAATGCCATGAATCAATGGGATAGAATCGCTTTCTTTACATTAATCCAAAATTTACTAACTTTCAAAAGAAGGTAGCAATTTCTGATCTAGCTTCTATTTTTTGGATCTTTCTCAAATTTTAGCGCATTTTTTTCATGGATCTTTTGTTCAAATAATATTTAATCATTTTTTGAGCTTCGTAGACTGAAGAAGTCTTGATTCTACCATTACGATCTAATGAGAATCGGATAAAGCTTTTCACAAATAAAATTTGTGGATTCTAATTTCTCGATTCTATAGAATTCATGAGCAGGCAAGAGAAGACTTAATTATCTCGAGTGCACAAAATATAGAGATTACGAAATTGCGATAAGAGGCTTCTTCAGGTTCACCTTTAGTGCCAAGTTCTTAATGAGTATTCTGGATATCCATTCTCTCCTCCCGACCGTTTGCTTCCTCTAAAAGTTGATGCATGTTCATGAAATCCTCTTCCAAGGGACATTGGCGATTTTGTTTGATATGTACCTTGCTAGTAATTGTCAAGATAAATTGAAGAATAGAACAGCCCGAGAGGAGAATCAGAACCAAAATGTTGGTGATGCTGAAGAATAAAATCTTGATTCCAAGGAACATCAAGAAGCTTGAATTTCATTCTATTTTTTTCTTATTCTATTCTTATAGAAACAACTTTTATAAACTCTTTAAACTTTGAATTCAACTTTTAATTTTGCTTATTTCTTAATATTCTCATAAAGAAAACGGCATCTTATCATTTAGCCATATCATCGGCTCTCAGGTATAATTTCTTCTTTTGTGTGTTAATCATTCTCCTTAGATTCTTCTTTTATACGAACCTATGACTAGTAATTCTTGTAAAAAGTTAGAATACCTTCATGATGGTAATAATTCTACAGATTCTAAAAATTCAAGAAAGTTGCTCTTCTGATATATTCTCTCACAATAAATACTTCCTCTTTCTTCTAAAATAAGAATGTTAATATTGATCATATCTATTTTGCTCCTTAGTTAAAGGTCTTATTTGAAACCTTTGATTTTCCACATTAATAAATCTTTGGTTAATGTTTTATAGTTCTAGTAAAAACCAGATTGATTTTATTGATCCTTTTGTTTTCTTCTGGAATTTCTACATACGGACAGTGAGGTTCTCTTGCTATGAATAAAGTCTTATGAGACACGCCCATGAAGGTGAATTCAGGACGCTTTATACCACTTTCATGTAAAACCATTAATCTCATTTTAGTTTCATCTTTAAAGTTTGTTGCTAATAGATAATTTTCTGTCATTAAGGACAATAGTGACAGCCTAAATGTTATGTACACTAGGTAAAGCCCTGCATGACATTGCCATATCCTTGCATAATGATCACCTCTTGACGGAGGAAATTTTTATCTTCCTCTGGTTTTACTTCAGAGTGAGGCAAATACATCGGCCATACAAGACTTCATATTCTCCACAGATTTAAACAATCCAGCTGTTTTCTGCAAATTTCTGTCCTTAGTCAAGTCTTATAGTTACAATCACACTTTGCCAGTTTTCAGCCAGGCAGACGAGGTAGCCAGACTTTCCAAGCATCAACCAGGCTTTCAGACTCTTGTCTTTGATCAACCCAAAATTTCTAAACTGTCATATCAGACTCCTGGGAGGTTCAGTCGTTCCAAACTCCGAGTAGAATCTTATATAGTTGAAACCAAGATCCCTCCTCCTGGATGTTTTTAATCTTAGCCATCTTCAGTCTTAATTTCAGTTCCGAAACAGGTATAATTTATCTTAAGTCATGTAAAGATATACCCCTTATAGTGATAATATTATTTACATTGCCTCATCGGTAAATTTATTCTGCTAACTGGTGCTGACTGCTAAAGCGTTCTGTCCTTATTCTATTAAGTCTATAAATCTTTATTCTACTTTCATAGATGTTATGTCTCGCAGTCTGTTTGCTTATACATTAAGAACTTCTACGCAAAGGTGAGAAAGAAGACATACGTTTGATTTCATCATACAACATTGTGATTTTGATCTCTATAGTTGGTCATTAATAATACCTTTCGCTAAATAATAATCAGCTATCATCAAGTCTTGACCAACATCTCTCCTTCTAGGTCCATTAGTTTTAGCGCTTCCCGCTTCCAATCGATTTCTTTTGCGTTGTACAAACATCCGATTTTCTTGCTCAACTTTCCACCATCTTCTCATACTTAGAATTGTGTTTCAGCAGAAAATCGCCATAGCTCAATCACGCTTTAATTCGTTGGTCAAATCATTGCATAGATCTTCACTGTGAATTTCCTTCTATATTTGTAAAAATCTTTTCTTCTTTTTCTTCTAACGTTATCCAACTTTATTGTTAAATCATTCAGGACTGATTTTTCCAGACTTCTTTGTCGTAGGAATAGCTACTTCACAGTAACATAGTTTCCAATCACACGCCAGTCAAAGGCACATTCCAGAGTTTTGTCAATGTATCAGTTTCATACAATATTAAAACCTTGCCACACTATGCCTGTGGTATCCTTCTTACTTTTAAGACGTCTACACACTAATAGTTGTCACTCGATACTTGTCGGTGGTATGTGCGAGTGTATTTTCTACACTTTATCAATAAAAATTGAGTAGTTACTCCATATTCTTCCTTCAAATCGCTTTCCATTATCGTACACCAACCAGTTTGAAATCCCAAATCGCAAATTATATTCTCAAGAATATAAAAATAATACATCATGATATAAGCTAGTATTGCCTTATCTCCCCATTTTGTACAAGAATCATTAAGCATAATTGGTACTTTCTTCGTCAGAATCCAGCAAATTTAATCCACAATATCGACCTACAAAAAAGGCAAATAATTTAGCCAAGATGATAATAGCGTTCTGTATGTATCTTCTTCCATATCAATTGTCATTCAACGCCTTTAGAGTTGTTTCATGTCTCGCCACATACGCCAAATAGCCATTTGGGTTGCTTCTGTTCATATCTTGTGCATTCCATCTCTCAACTCTGCCTGATCTTTTTGAATTTTTCATTACTGATTCAATTGGCACTTTTGTTAACACTTTGACCTTATGTGCTTGAAAGTAGATGCGAAGCTTAAAGGTTGCATGCACCAACGCTAGAATTAGTTTCTCAATCTTTGAATAATTTCTCTCTGCAGAATTGAACTTTTTGCTGATGTAATAAATTGGTTTTTCTACCCCTGCATCTACTCGCAACAACACAGCACTTAGCGCATATGTGGTTGTTGCGAGATAAATCAATAGTTCTTCTCCCGGTTCAGCTTTCTGTAAGATAGTTATGTTCATTAAATGTTCTTTTATTCCTTGAAAAGCCTTTTCACATTCATCTGTCCATTCGAATTTTGTTCCCTTCTTGAGTATATCGAAAAAATGTTTGCACTTGTTTGAAGATCGCGATATGAATCTTCCTAGCGAGGCTAAGAGTCCATTCAATTTTTGCACATCTTTTACCGTCGCAGGCGTTGGCATATCGCGAATTGCTTGCACTTTTTTTGGATCAACTTGTATTCCTTCTTTTGATACAATATACCCCAGAAATTTTCCTGAAGTTACTCCAAACGTACACTTATCGGGATTCACTTTAATATTAAATTATCGCATTTGATCAAAAATATCTTTCAAATCTTGCACATGATTCTCAGCTTCTTTGCTTTTGATCAGCATATCATCTACATACACTTCTAATGTTTTATGGATCCACTTTGCAAACACCTTCTCCATCATTCTTTGATACGTTGCACCAGCATTTCGTAAGCCAAAGGGAATCTTTGTATAACAATATAATCCTTTTGGAGCAAAAAATGCGGTATGTTCTTGATCTTCTTCAGCGAGAGGGATTTGATTATATCCTTTATATCCATCCAACGAAGATATTCTGGCATTTACCGCTACGGATTCAACCATCTGTGGGATATCTGGTAACGAAAAACTATCTTTAGGACAAGCTTTGTTCAAAACAGTGAAATCTATGCAAATTCTTATCCCCTTGTTCTTCTTTGGGACCACCATCATATTTGCAATCCACTCTGGATATTTTTCTTGCCTTATAATTCCTGCGTCGCGCATCTTCTGTAATTCTTCTTCTATTTGAGAATGGCATGTTGTTGCAATTTTCCTTATTCTTTGCTTAAATGGTCTTATATTTTTGTTGATTTCTAATTTATGGAATGCTATTGATGGATCTATCCCTGGAATCTCATCCATGCTCCACGCGAAGACATCTTTATATTCTCATAAGAGATTTATAGTTCTTTATTCCTCATCTGCCTCCATTCTAGTCCCAATTTTCAGCATTTTAGGCTCTTCTTCACTCCTTATATTTATTTCCTTTGTTAGTTCTGCTGCAGTATAACTGGCTTCAGGTTCTCCCATTGGTGTTGGTGTTTTCATAACTCTCGCGAGATTTCGCTGGGTATTCCTTTTCCTTCTTTTTCTCTTATCATGTAAACTTTAAATTCTTCTTCCTTCTTTGTTTCTCTCGCCAATTTTCTGCGAGCCTTTCGCAGCTTTGGACGTTCTTCACAATTTCTTACTTCAATTTGGTAACACAATTTCGCAAAATCTGTGTCTCCTCTAATTTATCCAATTCCACTGGGTATAGGAAATTTGATACATTGATGCAATGTTGATGCTATAGCCTTGATTTCGTGTATCCACGGTCTTCCTAATATCATGTTATACGGTGATTCCATGGCTACCACACATAATGTTACTTGTGTTTCAATATCTCCTAGTGGAATTCGTACCATTATCTCGCCTTTAGGTTTTGTTAAAGATTTTCCAAAGCCATGAATATGATATGTTGAACAAGACATTTCTTCATCCTTATATCCCATTTTCTTAAAAGTATGATAAAATATTATATCCACAGAACTTCCTTCATCCACCAAAGTTCTATTTATAGCCCATTCTTCTACAGATTTTATTGATTCTTCCTTTCTCATTGGTATAGTGGATACCGTGATTACCAAAGGAAATATATGACCTTGATTTTCTTTTGGTATTTCTGTTGCTGTAAATGTGATCTTCTGCTTTTCCCAATCTTTCAATGATGATATTTTTTCTACCGTCATAATTTTCCTTCCTTCAAAATACCGTTTGTGTATCTTCCATTTAATATTTTCATGAAATCTATCAATCATTGTTCTTGTTACCATACCACACTCCAATTTTCTACAATCTTCTTTGATTCTGACCATTCTTCCTTCAAATATCTCACCGATTTGTTTTATGATTTTCTTAATCTTGAATAATTCTTATCTTCTTCTTCAATTTTTTCTATGATTTGTTTTAAGAACGACACTTTATCATTTGATTTTCAGAAATGTTTACAGGAAATGTAAGAATTCAAGAATACAACTTTTCTCTTGAAGTTTCTCTCTCCTCAAGACTTTCTCAACTCTCAAAAATACATTATCCTTTTCTGGACATATTGGGTCTCTATTTATAGGGTAGTTACATAATGGATGACAGCTAAGTTTTCCTCTTATTTCGGATTTGTTCTGCGCTTGAACCGCGATAGTTACAATGTTCATTCTCACAAGCTTTGTAACCATCGCGGGACAGACATGATTTTCTCATGTTTTCTTCAATCGTCAGCTATTACGTCACTCTTTTGAATGCTTTTGTGACATTCCCAAAGCGTTGTGAAAAAGCTTGCGGTGATGCTCGCTGGGAAGCGTTGTTAATCTTGCAGAGAAGTATTGTAGAGATATTCTGGTCCTACACGGAGAAAGGACTTATAGAAAGGAAAAGTTATAGCTTGAGGTATATTTGGGTACCCTCGCCTTTTCAATTAGTATCAGAGCTGGAAAACACGAAAATATCTAACAATCTGTGTTTGGTGAGATCCATCCTATAAAAATGAACTCGAATTATCATGAATCGACTTCAATTAATGTACCGCCAAGATTTGACGAAACAAACTATCTATGGTGGAAATCTGCTATGCGATATTTTCTTCAATCACGAGACTTTAATACTTGGATATTAGTCGTCGATGGTTATATTCTTCCAAAGATAGAAAATTCGAATACTGAGCTTAAACGCCTAGTGGATTTTTCAAAAGAAGAAAAGACACTAGCTAAGCAGAATTCAGATGGTTGGAATGCTATAATACATGTTATAAGCCGTGATCTACAACATCATGTTTCAACATGTCAAACTTCGAAAGAAGCTTAGGATAATCTTCAAATTGTGTTCGAAGGAAACACTTCAGAGAAAGAATCTAGACTTGAAACTCTTACATCTGATTGGGAAAACCTTCGAATGGATGAGAACGACACTTTTAAAGAGTTTCATCTTAAACTCTCTGAGATAATTAATGCCTCTTTCTCTCTTGGAAAGACTATTTCTGAAAAAGATATAATGTGCAAAATTCTCAGATCGTTGCCTCCAAGATACGATTCTTAGAAGCATGCAATCATAAAAGCAAATGATTTCTCAACTCTCTCATGAAGCACACTCATTGGAAAGTTAAATATATTTGATCATGAATCACAGTCTATTCAAAATAAAGGAATTGCTTTTAAAGATGAAAAAATTCCTAAAGCTCCAATATAAATGAATAGACAGATGGATGATTCGTACGAACAGATTGCAGGAAACTCTAATGATAAAATCGAGCAATCATTATCATTGATTACTAGATAGTTTCGAGATCTCTTAAGGAAAAGAAATAAGAGATTCATAAAGGATACTCACCAATCTTCTCGACCACATGATCGAGTTCCTATCAAAAAGGAACATGAAGAAGATGATGAATATCAGGCACAATGCTTCAAGTGTAAAAGGTATGGTCATATTGCTAAAGACTGTCCCAAACGTAATAAATACACTGGAAGTAAGGTATTGGCTGTAACTCATGATGAGACATCTGATTCACACAACTTTGAAGAAGAGGAAACAACTAATATTGCATTAGTTGTCAATCTTATTTCTTCCTCCTCCATTAGTGATTTACCCATTTTAAGAATGGACATGTCTTCCGATATTATTAAATCACCTATTGGTAAAGGGAAAAATAGGATATGATATAAAAACTGTCTAAACAACAGAACTGCTAAAAGTTGCAAAGGCAGCCCAAGTCAACGTCAAGATACTTCGCTAGTTCTAGGTAGCAAGAGGAGAATTTCTCATACGATGCTAGATCAAGAACACTCTGGTTATTCAAAGTTTCATAATGAGATAAATTCTCATACTATTACCACCTGATCGATATTAGAATTCTTTTCTCACCATGTGTGCAAAATTCGAGTGAGGAAGAAGAAAATCAAGGCACTTTTTGTGTAGATTATGGAAATAAAATATAGTAATTGAAAAATATTTGATATTTTCGAATCTTTAGGAATATTATATTTTCGGAAGTATGAGAAATATAAAGAGATCCTCCTTTTTCTGTGGTCTTTCCTTGTTCGAACCATGAGTCTGGATCCAACATATTTGTATAAAAAGATTATAGATCAAAATAATCAACTTAAGATTAAGTCAGGATCTTCTATTGAGATTAGGAGTAAAATCAAAAAGGGAGATTGGCATAGAAAAAAGGAAAGGGAGAATACACTGAAGAAAGATCAGTGTATTGAAGCATTGACACTCTTTTGTGTTCAATCAAAGACAGAACTACATGTTCTTGCAGAATCCTTCACAAAAATTTCTCACTTGCAAGAGGTTTTGGTCAAGCAACAAGGTTTTCTACTTGAAGAGATTCAAAAGCTGAAGAATGAAAGTAGAAAACCACCTTCATGTGTCACTGATATGAAGGACTGAGTTATATTTGAAAAATATACATCAATTTTTGATTTTTTTTCATTGATTGTATAAGTCTATTATGAATAAAAACTATTATGAATAAAGTTATTTGATTTATAATTTTTCTGGTGATCGTTTTTGATTGACATAGCATGTGCTTGAATGCTTTATTTATTTTCTATGGATGTTTATGGGATGTTTGATTTCGGTTTTATTACCTTGATATTCGATCTCATAATATGTTGTGAACTCTTATGGTTTGGGTGACTTTTTGATTTAGCAAGATTACATTCTAGACCATATTGGTAGGCTTTATCAAAGGATCATGAGGGGTTCCTGTATAAACAATATGTGAAAACGTCACAATATGTTGAATCGGTTTTGGTTTAGCATAAAAGCATATGTGTTTCGACGGTTTTTAACTTTTGCTTGCAATTGTTAAAACCGATTTTCAACCTTTCTCTGGTAAAGGTTGGTTGTTGTTATTCTTTTAATTTTTGCATAAGGATGACAATATAATGGTATTTCGATATAAATTCTCCCTGGAAGAAGAAGGTGCGATCATATTGGAGAAGTTGGATGCGAAATTGAGGTAACAATCTTGTTAGTTAATTGTTTTCCTGTTTAAGAAAAGCCTATTTTTATTTGATATATTTATTTCTTTTGCTTAAACGAAATTGTCGGTACAATTGATGTGTTTATTCCATTATGAATGTGTGGATGTATGTGTGATTAAATTTGTTCCGGTTAAGTAAAACTATTGTTATCTTGCTTCGTTGTGTGATATCAATCGTTTAGGCTTACAGAATTTTGGTGCAATTGCGGTGCTTTAATATCTATGTTATTTCAATTGCTTCCAGTTAAGTAAAACAATTGTTATTTTGCTTTATTGTGTAGTATCAATTGTTTAGGCTTACAAAATTTTGGTATAATAGTGGAACTTTTTATATGTTGTTTCAATTGCTTCCGGTTGAGGTGAATAATTATGCAAGTTTATTTATTGGTTTGTATGAATTATTTATGGCTTAACGAATGAATATATTGACGGGATGAGTTGTTTAGTCCAATTCGATTCCGGATAAGATAAACTAATTTAATTCTGATCTTAGTTAGACTTATCAAAGTGGAGGTTTCGGTTATTCAAGTCTAGCCGAATGCCTAAACAAGGAAATGCTAGTTAACTAACCTAGTATTTGGCTTGTTTAAAATCTAAAGGTCTAAGTTATATGGATAATTAAAACCTGATGAGAAAAATGGAGTTTATCTTTGTTTTAGTCTTATCGAATGAAGCGGTTGTATTTATACAATCGGTTTTGGAAAGGAACTAAGTTGCGTAGTTGATTTTTGGTTTTCTAAACTAGTTGGTAAAATTGCTCAGGAAATTATTTCCATGATAACATATCAAAACATAATTACTTTGAAGTTTCGGTTTTGATATTGGTTATCAGAAATGGTATGTGGAACCCTCGTGCTTGACTCAACAGTTTGCAAGTCTATTTTGAGATTTGTAAGATCCTTTTCGTGTTGTCCTTTATTTTTTTCGTTTATTTGTCATTTTTGTGACAAAAAGGGGTAGAAATATATGGAGTAAACAGGTGATGCTGGTATCAATTTTATATTGATTGGTTCACTAGGGAAGAGGACAATGGTTCTTGAACGTTTATCTAACGAAAGAGGGAAAGCACGGACTAAGGGGGTGTAACATATCATATGATTGGTATAACAAAGACGCGCGGATTTAAAATCTATCTATCTCACCTTTAGGGGGAGTATGAGCTTTGTTATTATAATGTCAACAGTGGCATTTTAAGGATTGAATTAATGCAGGTTATGTGATGTTGAATTCGAGAATCAAGCGTATGAGTAATGAATTATTGTAATTTGTTTATCCATATGATTGTAAGAGTTTTGTCACTAAAATTGACAAAGGGGGAGATTGTTAGAGCATAGATCGGTTTGTTAGAGCACTACTCGGTCAAACTCGCATGCGTTGCTATCTCAAGCATGTTTGTCAATCTTAGTGATCAAAACTATAAAGTCTTGATTTCTAGTCTACTATAGGTAAGGTCTCGGATTAGGATAGAAAGTGTAGTTGAGCTCAAGAACTCCATGGCGATCATCATACAAGACAAATGACTACTCAAGGAACCAGTGGATCTTCGTCAACTAAAATGTATGTGGAGACTTGAACTTAGCTATTAATCAAAAGTCTATATACTCTATCTCCTATCTTGAGACAAAAGTCGTTTTACTATATAGACTAAGAATATGCACATGTGACATTTCGAGCTGAGTATATCTTTCTTATCTATTTCTCAAAATGGGTGTTGGTAAATCTTTCGCTTTAGCCAAGTTCATCTTTGCCTAGTGACGAAAGTCATGTTATGTTTCAATCACTTTGGAAATCGCACTGACGAAAAATAGTTTGTGAATAACAACTATATAACTCCCTCTGAGAATGTTTCAATGATTGAAATGATAATTTAGACTATATAACCATTGTGGGATATAAGCATTGTTGTGGCAACACATATATGTATAAGTCCTTAGAACTTGAACCGAAGTTTGCGAACCTTGTTGATCAAGTGGAACCAGAACGTGAGCAGTCAACTCAGTCCGCGAACTGGCGTAAGTTCTCGAACCCGAGAATATCTGCTGAAGTTGAAGCTCAGGTGCAGTCCGCGAACTGACATAAGTTCTCGACCCGAGAAATTCTGTTGGAGTTTATTAACTTCAACCGGTTAGCTTGAATCCGCGAACTCAAGAGGTTATGTCTGAAAACGTTGTTCGTGAACTTATCTCAAATTACTTAGGAATGCTTTTGCAAACCGTGGCTTTATAGTTCATGAAATAATTCGAGTGAATTACATCGTTTTTGATTCAATTGTGTCTTGTGTAGTACATGAGATATCATAGCAATTGAACAACTCTCTAACTAGTTCATTTGAGTCATTTGGACTAGTTATGGTGAAGAAGAATATGGTTAATATGAAAGTTATCATTTTGCTAACCATTTGGTTGACTATTAATGAACCAACCATACACGTTTGGGTACGGTTACACAAACCCAAAACGTCAAGTACATATGTATATGGCAAGCTAAGTTTTCGATCTAACGGTTGAGATATATTAGCTTGTATCTAATCAGGTTTTCATCTAACGGTGAATATTGAATGCTTTGTTAGTAAGCTAACATTAATTGCAAACCCTGATTTGAAAGACTATATAAGGGAGAACTCTAGCAACTGGGAAACCTAATCCCCACACATTCTGTGCACTACACCATTTTAAGGGATTCGCAACCCAGGTTTGCAATGGCACTAGCGGGGTTGCGTATTTTTTGGTTGCTAATTGCAACTGATTTTTTTCGCAACGGAGGAATGCCGTTGCTAATTTTGCAACCTCACAAGCAAGGTTGCGAATCACAACTGTTTTGTGTTCAAGCGTGTGAACCACGTGCGTGGTCGGGAACACTAGGACTTATAAATACACCCAAGTCAAATTTCGGTCAATTGTTCTTCTTTTTGTTTCCACCCTTCAACCATATCTACATTATATCCCTTCCTTATCCAGTTTTCCGTGTTGTTTTTTCTCCGCCACATACCTTATCTCTCTCTCTCTCATCTCCTCTCTGAAGATCTCATTTCTTCCTCCATCTCCCTTTCATCTAAGTACCTCTTTGGAGAATCAACAATATCATCAGCAACACCATCAACAACATCATTAAGAAGTATGTAGTTTGATGGCTCGAAGGAGTAAGTGATTATGTTGTGGTTGATTGAATACATGAAGAAGATGATAGTGTTGTTACTGTGAATCAACGATTAGGGTTCCTGGTACGATTGAGATGTTTAGTGATGTTTATTTTGAGTGATGATAAATGAAAATTGATGGGTTGGTATTTAATCAAAGTTATGAAGTGGATTCAGTGAAGAATCGAAGGGTTAGGTTTTCTGCAAATAAAATTGAAATTCAATTTAGGGGTTTTATGAAATTAAATTCAGAGAAGATGGAGTTGTTGTCTAAGAGGGATGATTGAAGATGGGTTTTTTGTTAATTTAACAATTAAGGTGATGATTTGATAAATCAAAGAATTAGGGTTTTCCGTAGTTTGATTTGAAACTCGGTTTGGGAAAGGATTAAGAGGAAGTAGTCATAATTAGTAGACGGGTTTGTTGATATGAAGATTATTGGGCTGTTGTTAGTATTGAGATGATTGGATGAACGGAGTCAAGTAAGAAGGAATTGAGTTCCAATTACCTGAGTAACACATTTGAGGTAATTATTTCCTGAGATGATTTAGCTCAATTCAGTTTTATTGTATGAATATTTGCGTTTGATAATTGAATTGATAATTGGGATGTATGTATGTTGAACTGAAGTTCAGTATGCTAGAATTGGAGTTATTATGGTTGAGTTATGGAAATCACATGGCTAAGTAAAATGGATAAGTTCTTAATGAGTTGCAGCTAATGAGTTTGGTGGTGATGGATATATGAATGAACTGTTACAGATGAATTGGGATAGAATTGCAGTGGATTTCTTTGGGTTTTGGTTGTGCAGGATGTGGTTGTAATGGATCTGAGTTGGGTTATGTTGAAGTGCTTAGATCTTGGGTTGCAAACTGTGTTGAGGTTGAGTTCTGAGTTAGACCTAGAGGTGGATGAAGTATGGCTTAGTTCATTCTTCTTCATGTTTACCTAAAAAGCAGGGATTACATATTGTTTCTCTCTGTGCAGAGTTTAGGTGTTCCAGCAGAATGTTGTATGGTGTTAGAGGATAGCGCATTAGGCTACAGGTAACTCAACTTAGCAACTCGTGGTTTGAGGCTATGCTTTAAAAATATAATACATTCTTAAATCCTACACAAAGCGACCATGTGTGCATAACTCATGTGATATTTAACATACGTAACACTATGGTGATCATCTATCGTTTCTTGCTCGAGTTGTAAGACGCTTCACTTAAAGCTACAGAAGAAATTCACAGTAGTTCATTAAGCTGTCTAATTGTATTCGTTCTATTGTTTCCATAAGTGTGCATTATATGTCAAGGGTTAAAGTCCTTTTTTTTTTGACATGCAGCAACAAGTTGGTCTAGCATCAGCTGAAATCAAATCCACAGAAGACGCCAGCACTCCCATCACTGACAAAAAAGTGTTTGTGGTAAGATACTTTTCTCGGCTATTTATTTAGTTTCATTGGGCCTTACTTGATAATTTCTGATTCATTTGCTTGTCCTGTTAAGGTTGGTGTATTCCCATAATTTTTTGGGGAGGAATTTGAGAACTTCATGAGCTTATCTGAGAAATTGCGTTCCAACTATGATTTCGGTCATACCTTGGATGCTAAATTTTTACCAAGAGGAGGTGTAGTGAGTGGTCCAACAATCAGGTTGTTGAAGCCTTTTGATGAGCTTTTCGTTGATTCTCAGGTATTGCTGCAAATATTTTGTTTGGTCATTCCTTAATTTGGATTCTGTATGGGCTCTAGATACCACTTTTTCTTCCAAAGTTAATTTTGGCTTCCATGGATTTTTTTTCTTGTAGAATTTTGAGGTGGACGCAATGTAGAAGTTTCTTGATGAATCTAGTGTGCTTCTTGTTACTCTTTTCAACAAAGACTTTAACAGCCCCAACGCCAAGGTTTGTTAATTTTATCTAATTGCAGAGTGATCATTTGATTATCTTTCTCCATCTGAATCTGCGTTCTTATTTATATAGAGCCTATTAAATTATTAACTTAGTTGGATGCCGCAAAATACACTTCTCCATGGTTTTTCTATACACATCCCACTGTAATTAGTTAAATATAATCTGAGAACTTGTTTGAATAAACCACACATATCTTTTCCTTATTAAATCATAATGTTGATTTATTTGCTGATCCATATTACAAATGAGTGAATATTGTAATTCTCCAACTGATCTATTGGTAATTTGTAGTGTGGACAGTGGTTGTCTCATGAATATCTATTGTTAACTTTTGAACTTATAGATATGCTTTTTCCTAATTTGTAAATGGCTGACTAACTTATTCATTCTTACATATGGCAATAATTGGTGGTATAGGCTATGTTATTCCTCAACTTCAGTGTTGAACTTGCTGGTGGTATCAAGTCAAAATTCCAAGAGGTCGCTAAGGCCCCAAAAGGAAAGGGTGTAAAATTTTTAATGGGTGATCTTGAAGCTAGCGAAGGTGCTTTCCATGTTGGTTAAAATCTTGCTCAATCAAGTTGTCTTATGATATATTTATCACTCATTATATGCTGATACATTGAATTTGTGTTTTGGTTTTGAATGGCCAGTATTTCGGTCTTAAGCAAAAGCATGTACCTCTCATCATCGTACAAAACAGTAATGGGTCAAAATATCTTAAAGAAAACTTGGAGGCAGATCAAATCGCACCTTGGATTAAGGAATACATGGTGATTCTTCTTGGTCTTTTATTTTCAGTCTTACACATGGCTTTAATTTTTTAGTACCTTTTTTGACTTCACTTTCCATGCAGGAGGGAAATGTGAAGCCATTCAAAAAGTCAGAACCTATTCCTGAGGTTAACAATGAACCAGTCAAAGTGGTTGTTGCAGACAGTCTCCAAGATGTCGTCTTTGCCTCTGGAAAGAACGGTATGTGCTTATAGATATCTAGTCTTGTGTTAAATCATAGTTTTTCTTTTCTTTCTTATATAACGAATCCGGCGAATGGAATTATTTTTAAAAAATAAGTGAATATATTGGATACTTGAAATTTGTTTTCGTGCTTCTAATGTTTTCTGTTTTCTAGTTCTGCTCGAATTTTATGCACCTTGGTGTGGACATTGCCAGAAATTGGCTCCAATCTTGGAGGAAGTTGCTTTGGAGTTCCAAAGTGATCCTGATGTCATTATTGCTAAGCTTGTAAGTTGTTCTTAGCGTGTCCTCTTTTATTTAACTGTGGTGTTATGCATTTTTAGGTATTTACTTAGTTGCTTTGGCATTCCAAAGCGATCCTGATGTCATTTTTTATGGATAGACTTGGTTTCCTTTTTTTCTTTTCTTTTGCATCAATTGTACATCTAAAAGATTTGCTGACAGTTTCCTGCTCATGTTATTGTTTCGTAGGACGCAACTGCCAATGATTTCCCAACTGATCAGTTTGATGTTAAATGGTACCCAACTATGTACTTCAAATCATCAGCTGGCATCATTGTGCAGTATGATGGTGGAAGAACAAAAGAGGATTTCATTGACTATATTAAGAAGCATAAGGATACAATTATCGTGCCTGTGGAGTCTGATGAGCCTGTTGAATCTGCTGAGCATGTTGATTCAGATGATGTTAAAGATGAGCTATAATTAGAGGTGATTGTTTAAATTTAATACATCACTACTGCAAAATATCTTCAATCAAAGGTGTTTGCTGCAGATTACCAGAATGTCGTTATCTTAGGAAGTTGCCTAGTTTAAGTTAGTCAATAATGGTTTCTGGTTTCTGGTGCAACATGCATTTTGAGTTTTGCTTCTTTCTCCTCAAGTCCTATTCTATCTATATATATATTTTTGGGTACTTTGATCTTATTCTGTTTGGTAGTTGTAATTATTTTGGTATTGCTACTTTAGTATCTAAAGTCCTTTTGGGTTACTTTGAACTTATTCTATTTGGAGTTATAATTATTTTGGTATTGTCGTCGAAATTGTCCTTCTATCACATGTTCTCTCTTTACAGGTAGAACGAGACTTTCTTCATGTTAGAAGAGAAACTAGTTGAAAGACACATCTCCTCAAGGTTAGAGTTCAAACATCTGACCAGGTGAGAGCTCACCTTCTATAGAAGTAATTATCACTTGAAACAAACTAAGAATGCAGTAATAGTTCATACATCTTGAACCAAAAACTATGACAATGGGGTGTGACATTTTCCCGTTTTCTGCTGGATTGTTATAGGATTTCACCGATGTTATTGCAATCAACCCAGATTTGTGTAACACAAGGTTATCATTTCTGCTCACAACAAGGACGCTCCCATGTTTGTTGTCCGTGTCAACGAGAAGGAATACACCTCTGGTAGCAAACATTCTTTCAAACATGGGAGCGTCCTGTAATTATTTATTTGGTCATTTCTTACTGATTTCAGCTCAAGTAATTGTATATATGCGTTTAGTCTTCTATTTTCTTGTTGTTGTAATAACTTAGTTGTTTATATCCATATCATGCTTTAGCTTAGTAGCATATTCAGTTTGTACTTCACTTGCATCTGTAACTTTGTTGTTGTTGTTGATGGTGGAATTCTATTCAGGGCTAAAATTTTAAAAGCTAAATTCTAAGCTGACGTCCTGCAAGGGATAAATCCTTCATGCGGTGAATATTCTCACCATATTATTTCATTGGAGCATGTGCAAACATCCCTGAGAATTAAAACCTACCCAGAGCGGAGCATGTAGCAATCATCCCGATTTTCTGTAGGTTTGCAGCATTACAATTAATGCCCTGCTCAAAGCCTTGTGTTCGACATGCAAACACCCGTAGGCTACCTGACGGCGGGTTATATTAGCCTCGTTGAACGCATGAAAGACTACCCATGTTAGTCTCACCTGCTGAAAACAAACTCAAAAATAGATCTCATCCGTCCAACTTCGCAGGCATGGTTGGACGGCCTAGATCACGTGCGGGACCGAGTAGCACGCATGCACGTGCTCACCGTCGTCCCAACATTCCCCTCGCACCATCGACCTCACCAAAAGAGGTCGGCAAATGCCAGATTCGGTCGGATGTAGGTAACCGGTCGGAAACCCTAAATTAGGGTTTGCATCAAGTGGTCGTAGGCAGCCACTTTGACACAAACGAACGGAAGCCAAAGGAAGGCAGGATTAGCTGGCCGACCATACCAGCATGTCCACTGTGGGCCCAGATACACGTCCAACCAATCGACCGCGAACAGTTGCATCTATTCGTCTCGATTTGCGTGCCCAAAGGTAGCATGCACGGCCCCCTTCTAATCTCGGTTGTCCATCATCGCAGGCTGAAACGAGCGACTTAGATTGCTCTGGTTGACTTCCAACAAGCATGGGCATGTAGATTGGCGTCCCGCCTACCTGCTGGACCGATCGGCCACTCCATGCATGCCTCCCAAGGCTGAAAACCGTTATGGTGAAAAGGGAGGCTTGCAAGCCTTCCAAACCCTAATCCAACGGTTATTCCTCCATCAATCTCATCCGTCCAAGTTCGCATGCTTGGGTGAATAGCCTAGGAAGGGAGTTAGGTGGCAAACAAGGTATCACCGTGATCACCATCCTCCACACTTCCCCATGGCATAACCGGCCAAGGTGGGTCCCACTCATGCGACCTCCGACTAACGCCTGAACATATCTAGTTGAGTCACTTCAACTTGCAATCTTTTCATCAAGGTTGTGTAGGCTTCAAGCATGTTAAGCATATTTAATGCACCGCATGCATACAATATGCGCCTACAAACAACTTGATTATTTTACCTAGCACCGTTTGCTACCTTATGTGGGTCCCACGACTCACTCGAGATGTTAATCACGTCACAACTGGGGGATACAAACTCGGGTATTGGTCTGGCGGTTTACAGCGTGCAGCGTGCAACACGCCATCACAAGATCGTGTCAGGGAAACATGGGCGGTTAGCGATGATAGGAGAAGTGGGAAAGCAACCGTGTGACACTAACACACAACTCCATTTCCTCCATCAATCCACTTCCTCCGCTTTCCCACGAGAGACATGATGAAGGCTTATCGACTTGTACAAATAGGTTCTCCTCCCTATTTCCAAGAACACAGAAAAACCGAGTGTTAATACCATCGTATTCAACACCCAGAGCCTGCCTGCAACATTTTCTAGCCTGCTCAACCTTCTGTTAACAAGTCATCAAATAGCCTTCACCTTCATACTCTCAACACCTTCTTCGCTTCCCTCCCTAAGATCAACCTCACATCCTTCACCTGTGACCGAAACAAATCTGGAACGGCCGTGTCTTCGGTTTAGGCCAGAATTGTACAGATTATCTCTCGAATCAAAAGTGCTCATCGTGCAACACATTTATTGAAGGTTTAAATTCACTTCTCATCCACACACACCCAAAATTACCTAAACCTGCAGAAGTAGTTTTCTCCCACAAACAGTTGTATTGTAGTTAATCCATTTGTTTATATATCTTGCATCCTTGTATTAGCTTCTGATTAGAATAATTTGTGATGCTTTGTTCGCAGGTTAATTGAATGATTCTAATGAGATCAGAAAGGTTGGAGAACAAAGCAGCAGCTATTAGGTCCCTTAGAAGCTGCAAGATTTGTACGTTTATGTAGCTTATAGTGATTTAAGTTAGAAGAACTTAGGAATTTCGTAACTTTACATGAACTGAACTTAGGAACCAAGTATGTTTCTACTGTGTACACTAGTTTGTTGTGATACTTAGAACACATTTGTATCAAATACTCATTTTTTTTTTGTTAAAATCAATTGAAGAATCCATTTTCCTAATTTGAATCAGTTTTGTATGTTGAAATGAATGAATGAATGTATGTATGTTGAATGAATAACTGTGGAAATGTTGAATGTGGGGAACTGGGCAACTGCAGGGGGTAAATGTGGGGGGAAATTTTGACCAGGTCAATGAAGACTTCACCCTTTTTTTAGGTTGCAAAATATTCGCAACGTCTTATATCTGTTGCTAAATTAGAACCAGAACCAATAAATTAGAACCAGAACCAATAAATTTGAACCAGAACCAATAACATTTTAGTTCCGGGTAGGGGTATTCCTGGAATTCGAAATAAATTAGCAACGGTAGACTCTGGTTTCGAATAAATAGCGTCGCAACGACACTTTCCGTTGCGAATCCCCGTTGCTGACCGAGAGTCGCAACGGAGCTTATGCCGTTGCGAAAAATGCAACGTCGTGTTTTGCAACGTCGATTTGGCGTTGCAACCCCAGTCAGCAATGTCCAGATTCCGTTGCGAATCCCTAAAAATGGTGTAGTGGTGTGATACTAGTTTGCTAAAGCTAGAGTCGATTCTCCTTTAACCTTTGGTTTTCTTCTTCTAAAACCAGGTTAACGACTTAAAGACTTCATTGGGATTGTGAAGCCAGGACGATACTACTTTTCTTGTAGTTGTGTGATCTGATCTTGCTGTTTCTATCGTACGAGTACAATTGTAATAATTGGCTTGAGATTTCTATCTCCAATAGGCAAGATAAAAGTAGTCTCAAACATCTTCGTCTCATTGTTTGTGATTCCTCAATAATCTTCTTCACTGAGTCAATTAAGTTTATTGTGAAGTGATTGGTTGTCAGCCGACACAAATATAAATTACATTTTCTTACTACTAAAAATATAAATATAGCAAGGGCAAGAAATGATTGTTCCCACAGAGAGGACTAGTTGTCAATATATTTTCGGTTTCCTATAAATAACACCGGGGTTTTTTCTGATTTGTATATACAAATAGAAAATAAAAGCAAAACAAAGAAATAAAGCACACAAATAAAGGATGAGAAAATATTGGGTAAAGGTTTCATCTTCAATTGTAAACAAGTTTTTGAATATATGAATAGAATTCGTATTTAATCTCGCTATCATCAAGAGCCCTAGAATACCTTATTGCAAGAATACTCCGTAAATTTCCAAAGTCACCAACACACACATTAGAGCTGCGTATGTGAATAATACCTAAAGAATAACCTAACGCCTTGCGCTAATTAAGTTCAATTCCTAGGAGCATTAAATTCCAGAAATAGGCTAATCAATGCAACTATCACACATTGCGCATGACAATTCGGACAAAGGTCAAGGTCTACATATGATTACAGGAGTATATCACTACAAACCGTAATCATATAATGCTACTTGTATTCAAGGTTATCGCTCGATGAAAACCCTAAAATAGCTATATATATGGATGTATGTTCAATCAATTCTAGACTCAACTAAACAAACATTCAATCATATTGCAATACATCAATCATGCAATCATTATAATCAGTAGAAAGTGAACGATGGTTTTGAGAGAAAACTAATTCATAAAGATCATAACTTGTTTTCCAAAATCCAACTACATCTTTAACCAATAAGAAAACTTAGTTCATATTCATGGAGTTCATAACAAAAAGCATAGAAGGAAGCATCATGTTCTAAACCCTAGAAACAAAAGTAGCAGCAGCTCTCCCTAATGGAGATATCTAGGTTTAGAAAAGAGTATTCTATTTATATGTTTTTCCCATTCCAAAAGGATACTCTTTCCAAAAGTAAGTCAAATCTTCTCAAAACCCGTCTCCAATTGATCCACCATGCCCATGTGCTAAACACCTCCATTGGAAATTTTGGGTCCAAAAAGTGTCGCCGGAATTGATGACGTCATCGCCGCAATCTGGTCACTTATCTCTGGATGCCTTTGTCATCAGGTACTATCACCAGGAAATTCTACACTTCCAGTAGCTCAACTTTTCTTCTCTGCAGTCCACACATTCACAAAAACCATTTTAGACAATTCCTTGTTTCTTGCGAAAACGTACCCAAAAGCGCGCCATGTAGCTCACATATCCGGCCGCCAACTTTTCCATTCGACTCATACCCCCTTCGTGATTCAGTGAAATATTATGATTCACACTTTAACTTCAGCAATCCGACATCCCGGGCTATGCTCACCGTCTCTCCATTCTAGCTGTGTTTTCGCACTCTTCTGCAGTTTCCCAGTCTCCATTTGCTTTCACCATCCTATCTCAAGCTGCATCTCATAACCAGCTTCAAGTTCAAACACCAAAACAACAACCATTCTCAGCTCATTGTTGCACAGTATCACAGCTATTGCATCTTTTCCACCAACATCACCAATGCCTTCAATTCCAACTCCCAGTTTCATTACAGCTCAAGTTCTTGACACTCGCCTATGCACTGCACTTGTAACTCTATTCATGTTCTGCAATTCCATGTTCAGCTCAACATTCCACATGCATCAATCTGTTTCCAACTCCAACCATTCTTTTCCTCAAGCCATGACCATGGAAATACATGCCACCAATATGCAGTCCATCTCCGAACTCCCATTGAAATTGTTGTACGATCGAGAATACCATTAACCCATAATCCATCACTGCCATTGCAGCAGTTCCGACCAGCATCCATCTCCGTTCACGTTTGTTCACAAATGAAACTCTTCTTTGTCTTCTTTCGGTCCAGCCAAAAGCACCACTCTCCAAACTCACCTGCAATCATCCATCCATTCCCACGTCTTCTCACTATATTGTTGTATTTCAGTTCACAGCCAAGAGAATGGCAACACCACCAGCTCCTTCTCTTTTCCTGTCCATATTCATTCGAATATCGTCACTGCAACAACCCACATCACTCGCAAATTCGAGCCAAGATATGACCCATTCAATCACCACAGCCTCAAAACTCAATTGTAGCGAGAACCCATCAGTTCCATCACATTCATTCATTTGCATGACTGGCAGCAACACCTGCAACTCCACCTCTGCCTTGGAACTTATAAAAAAATCATGCCGTAACAGCTGGGAAGCTACTCTATTGCGTCTTTACAGCATCAGCTCCATAAGAGAACCTGCAATGTCAGTTTACTACCATAACAGCTACCTCAGTTCATAATTCAATCACCTATAGCTCCCAGTTTCATCTCCTTTTTCTGAGTCATCTCAGTCATCAAACACAGCAGACCCATCTCTCTTGTTTTAGTTCAAACCCCAATTGTAACTGCAATTCAACCACTCTGCAGCCTCAATCCACGGCAATCTCAATGTAGCAACTGCACTTCTATGCTCATCTTGAACTGCATCACTTCTCACCCTGCCTATTATGAGCTAGCACCACCACTCAACTGTAGTCAATTCCAGCTCCTAATTGCACCTATCCATTTCTTCCATGTCTTCATCTAAAACCCATTTCTTTATCTATTTGGCAGCAACACAACCTCATTCGAGTTTCATCTTCAGGTTCGAACCCTTTTGAATCTCTTCCATAACTCAACAACAACAATATTGAGCTGTAAAATTAATGGGTCAAGCATTTTCACGAACACCTGTCGAGCAGGAACTCATGGTGTGTCTGTACATCGAGAATCCCCTTCAATTCCTCTCCAAATCCCAGCACAATGCAAGTTCAATCAAACCCATAACTCCATTTTCCTTCAGGACTTGTAAACTGGTTTCAATTATCAACATTTACTACCACAAACAACCATGGCAACTTCCTAGCTAGATGACAGAGAAAAGAGATAATGAAACAAAGCTGCATTGAATTCAAATACAACCCATTATTCTGTAACTCAGAGTAACCCAACTCGATCTTCTATTTCTTCACATAAGCCATCATAACCCATTATTTCACAACAACAGTTCTTAACCACAAACCAGTTTCACCTCTTGTTCTTCTACTACACTACCAGAAACCCTGGACTATTTCTCGATCCGTTCTCACTTCGCAGTCACCAGAAGCAATATATTCATCTCTCCCTGCTCTGAATTTCAGGTGAACATTCTCTATGCGTCTCCAACTCTCTCAGACAGACGCCTCTTTCTCTCTCTCAAATTCATTTCAGGTGAACGAATGATGATAAGAGTGCATTTTAGGTCGTGTAGGAATGAATGTGGTTATAACCACCCTGGTAAAGCGGATAAGGGCCAACCAACCCATATAATGCTTGTCGGTTTCAGCTAACCGACAAATCAATTCTTCGACTCAACTGTCATTTATGCGAAATTGACGGTTCATTCTTCAACTCCGCCTCGCACACCTTGCCCGCTCCAAGTATCTCTTGCCTGTGAATTATCTTTTCCACGCTTTTCGCTATAAATGAGTGTTTTCTTCTTCTTTTGCTCCATATGACTCCAAGGCACCTAATAAACTCAAACTCACACATAAGATACATAATTTACATGAAAACTCGCAAAGAAAGCATAAATACTAGATATAAAATTAGGTGTTTATCACACCTAATTAAAATTCCCCCACACTTAGACTTTGCTAGTCCTTGAGCAAATCAAACAAAATTAATTCTAAAACATACATACAACTCTGTCTCATCGAGGCTACGGTCACTTTTAGCATAAATAACAAGCCTTTAAACTCATAGGTGTCCCTAGTGGACGAGTTATAGTCTCGTGAAGGTTTACAAGAGGTTTACCTACAAAACCTATATTTCCAACTCCGTTTATTTGTGACAAATAAATGAAAGAATCCAAAATAACTACAGGAGGAGGTACCTTGTGCAAATTTAATTCATATATTAGTAAATAAAGCTCTAATTAGATAGTCGAATAAGCCACAATACTCGGAAACTAACAAACCACAATCACAATGAAAAGATTAAGAAGATGGATAAAGATGTAGATGTTGGCGAATGTTCACAAGTGATCGATGTTTCTCATATCTATCTGAAGGTCACTACCAAGATGAACCTATGACTATTGAATTGAGATACTGGTTTGAATTCTATATCAACTCACCGGCATATACAAGGAAACTAGAAGTGACTTTATTCAACCGATATAAAACTTTTTTTTTTGACAGCATGATTAGATCTTTTGGATCCAAGCGCATGCTTCTTGTCAGCAAGTACATGATAGTTTCCTTGGATCCTGCATTCCACGCTTGTTTAGGCGACGGAGACAGGGACAATGTTTCACACATACTGCTATCCAAGTGTCTTTTTATTCAGTTTGGTCTAATTGGTCGGTCTTTTTTTTTTCCTTTTTCTTTTTTCACTTTTTTTTAGCAAATCAATCACTCTATTTCATCCTAGCAGTAATAACAAGTCGATGTTTAGTGACCCACCAAAGCACTTAGAGAACAATAGATAAATATGGAAAAAAAAAAAAAAATAGAATGTGATATGGTGATATTCCGAGATATGGTAACAACTATCATGTTAATTGTGATTTCTGAGCTATGTTCGTCCCTTTTAGTTAATTGGTTCCTCAACTCCTCCAGCCAAGATGGTTCCATACATTTAGATTGATAGTGTCATCCTAAAGGCATATATTTCTAGGTTTCGGAGTGTATAAAGCAATTTTTTTATTCTTCTATTTTTCTATTTTTTTTATGAACACGAGGGAAAACTAACAAGCCTAAAAACTCTATATGAGAACACTTCCCCATACTTAAACTTTACATTGTCCTCAATGTAAATTTAGTCATTCAAAGTAAATTTCAAGATGGGAAATTCATAACATGATATATATACACAATAAGAAAATAAAATGCATGAAAAAAAAACTCATTACTCCAACTCATAGCTATTTCGGAACAATAGAGGATAAACACTAAACAAGCTATTTAGTTGGTATCTAATCCCAACTCAGCCAATATATACACCTCACCGCCAAGAAAAAATTCCATCTACTTAGAAAGGCTAGTGTTTATTCTAAATTGTTCAAAAATCTCTTGTAGTTGCAGGAAATCCCACACTACACCCAACTCAAGAATTTATGACACAGTTTGAAGATTAAGAATCTTTTTTATTGATATGATCTTAAAAGAATTACAATAATCAAGAATACAATTCACTTAATAAGATTTTCTCTCTCCTAAAAACTTTCTTAGCACTCAAAAATTCATCTCTCTCTGGAACTATTCATTTCCTTTATATAGGCATTTACATAATGGATTACAGCTCATGACAGCTCATTTACAGTTAAGATTCTCTTTAATTTTGGATCTGAGTTCTTGCGATAAATCACAGTTAGCACCGCCTTAATCATTCGCAGGTTTTATTGGTTCGTCGCAGAAATGTCACACTTTACTCATGTTTCTGTCGTTTTCATCTGATATGTCATTCCTTACGTCACTTTAAGATGTGTCGCAGAATATCATTGATGTATCGCAGAACTGTTGTTTATTTCACAAGAATATTGTTGTGACAATATTCTGATCCTACATCTTGCCTCTTCTCATATCTTTTCTGCGAAGAAGATAAAGATCATGAGAATTTAAGTTTCTTGTATTGCCGCAACTCCTTATTTTTTACCCGACAAAGTTCCCTGTTTTACGCTTTACCGTTGGCACGTGTCAATCCTTACTTTTTTACCGATTAACACAGTTACCCATCCTTCATCTATAAATAGATGTCCCACTCGAGGAAAGATTTTCTTTCACCTTCTCTTTTTTCTTCAACTTCTTTCTTTTTCGTCTGCAATTTTTTGTTTCCTAATATCCTTCCTGCTGCTGCTCTAATGGAGACTCAAAGGTATGTTCTTATCTTGAACCTTATTTGTTCATGTTTCATCATTTTTATCGCCTGATTTTCTTTGTAATCCCCATATTTTATATTATCCTTTTCAGTAACACTACTTCTCAGATTAAGATTACTGTCAAAAACACTAACCCTAAAGTTCCTCAGAAAAGGCGTGTTGGAAAGGAGAAAAGATCTGAGAATGATAAGGTAGTAAGAAACACTTATTTCTTTGAAATAACAATATTGTTGCCTCTGTTTCTTATCTACATTATTATTCGCAGGGTGAATAAAATATTTCTAGACCTCTTAAGCGTTCTCGTCAAATTAAAGCTCTTCCAGATGAAGTGGATATTCTTGATTTTTTTCCTGCAGACCCTGTTCGGCCGCAAGATAAATCTTCTCCTTCTCCTCGCGTAAATTCCAGTATTAACACCAATACTACTTCTTCATCATTTCCATGTGAAGTTATTGATGCTAATATTTCCGTCGATGTTTTAAAAGTTGCGATGGATGAATCTTTGATGACTGGAACTAAGGTGAATGAATCAGCAGCAAATAAACCTGCGATTAATGAAACTGTGGTGAATGAAATTTCGGTAAATGAAACTGCGGTTAATGGAGCTATGGTGAATGAAGCCATGGTGAATGAAGTTGCGATGAATGATGTTGCGGTGAATGAGACTGTAACTGTGACTAATCAAATTCCTTCTTCCATTCCTACTACCACGAATGATTCTAATCTTCAAGTTACTATCGCCAAAACCTCTTCTTTTACTTCTTCCCAAGAAATAGCAACAGGGGTTGAAGCTGCTTTTCAAATATTATCTGAAGTTTTGAACGATGCTACAAAATCTTCTACAGATCCTGCGAGACAGGATATTTATAGGATTTTAAGCAAGCATTTAGGATCCTGCGGTTCTTCATCTAAGCTAACTGCTTTAGAAAGTGAAATTGAAATCTTAAAGAAGAATCTTCAAGCAAAAACTTTAGAATGTGAACTTCTCGATCATAAGCTTCGCAATTCTGAATTGGATTGCGAAATTCTTCGCAGCAGAAATGATGATCTGAAAGGTATAACTTTCTTTCCTTTATTTTTGCCTCAGTAATTCTTTGTTTCCTATGTACCCAATTTTTCTTTATTTATTTGTTGACGCATATTTAGCTTCAAAACATAACCAATTAATGAAGATACTTGAATGGGAAACAATCGCTGATGAGGCCCGCATTGGGAAAGAGTCTTGGAAGAATCAATTTGATAGATTGAATATTCTTCACACATATTCAATTGATGAGATAAATAATCTTAAGAATGAGAATAATCAGCTAATCTGTGAAGGAGATCGCCTAAGTAATGAAGCCACTCAACTTTTATATTCGCTAAATCAGACTAATTTGAAGGTGGAATCTTTATTAGATGAAAAAAAAACCCTATCTCAAGAGAAACGTAGCTTTGTGAATAAAACAACGGTTTATTCGCAGTAATTGAGTAATCTTCAAAAGTTATGTGATAACCAAAAGCAATCTCTTCGTGTATTGAAAGATGAGCTTAAAAAGATAACCGAATCATCTGCCGCTGAACAAGAGAAACTTATAAAAGGTAGATTAGCTCTAAGCGTAAAAGTCAACAGTCTCAAAGATGACTATGCTCTACTGAAGAAATCCCATTCCTCCTTAAAAGAAGAAAATGCTTATCTTCTTTCTAAAGAGAGAAGTATAAAATCTCGTTTGAAAGGTAAAGTTAGTGATACTTTCGATGATACCATGAATCAATGGAAGAGTTGCTTCCTTAACATAATTCAAACTTTATCCTCGCAAAAGGAAGGTAGTCATTTTGACTGCCTCGTCTATTAATTATTTCATTGTATTTTCCCATCTTATTTCTTGCGAGAATTCCATCTAATATGCATTTTTTCTTCTGCAGAATCTAAGAAACACATTCAATCTTCAATCCCTGATTTGTCTATGAGGTTGGCCAAACTTCGCAAAAAGAATACTGCGCTTTCTAACTCCCGCAACAGAGCATTAAGAAGATTTGACTATCTTGAGTACTTCAAAGATATAGAGATCAGATTCCGGGAAAAGAATTGCCTCTGTAAGGCTTATTTAGGCGCTGAGGTTCTCGTAAACAATGTTCTATTCTCTCATTCTTTACCTCCTATGAAGATCAAACCCTTGGAGATAGATAATAACGAAGTCCCTCGTCTCATAGATGAAGATCTAAATTATTCAAGTAATGAAGAAGATTTTTCTGAGGATGAACAAAACCCACCTAAAGAAATAGAAGAAGAAGAGAATCCTCTCAATAATGGAGAAGAGGAAGAAAATCCTCATAAAGAAGCAGAAGAACAGAATCCTCCTCACAAAACAATCACTGGTGATGGAGAAACCCAAACTGAAAAAGATGTCGCTGGTGAAGATAATAGTAGCGAACAAGAATGACAAAATTAGGGAAGAACATTCTTTGAAGTTTTATATTCTTGCGAAATATCTTGTTCTTTTCCTTGTCCTGCGAATGATTGTAATTTCTGAACCTTTCCTTTTCCTGCTTCTTTTGCGAAACATTGCAGTTTTTGTAACTCCATCATCTTCTTCTGATAATATATTTTTATTAATCTAAATCTAATCTTCGCAAATTCTTGTAACTTGATTATCTTCTTTTTACTATCTTGATTCTTCTCAAGGAAGATAATGAAATATTGTTTTATAATCCCCATATTTTCCCCTTATAATCTTCCTTGTGAAGTACGTAATATATTACCATTGTAAGAAATCCCATATACTTTCCTCTTTTTGTCAATCTGCAATATGATGAATGAATTATCGCGAATAATGTTGCGAAAAATCTGTTATATGCTTCGCAAATATAATCTCTCTTGTTGTCTTATTTTGCCTTCCTAGTTAAAGGTCTTATTATGCCACTTTTATGCGACAAGATCGCAGGACATTCTTACTTTTACATGTAATAATCCATTGATTTTGTCTTATCATTTATTTTGATCTCTTCGACAATATGATAAGTCTAAGCCATCTTGCGAGATTAATCTCTCTTTGCTTTTTAAGACTCATGACATTGGCGTCTTTTCGATGAAATCGCAGGACGTTTTTGCGATTTATATCCTCTTGTCATTGATTTCATTTATCTCGTCTTTTGTTCTTATCGCAAAAACCCATTGATCTCATCTTAACATTTCTTTTATGGATTTTTGGCCTATCATGCGGCAATATGACGGGCCTAAATATTCTTGCGAATATAAAGTCCCATGACATTGCTGTCTATGTCACGCGACAATATGACGTTCCTAAATAATATTGCGAATATAAAGTCCCATGACATTGCCGTCTTTTTTGATACACAGCTCCCTAATGGAGGGTATCGCCCTTATCTCTCCCCCTGGTTGCCCCTTCAAGGAGACGTACTTCTGCCATACAAGACTAGCTCCTCCCATCCAGTTCTAGAAACAACTAGTTGTTTTCGTAGCCTCTTATCCTTTATGCCTATATGGATTATAGTTACGAGACTACACCCTAGTGGGGTTTTCTTCGGGCCGAACACATCATAAGCCAAGACTTGCCGTGGATGTCCAGGGTAGGTTCATCCGTCCCGGGCACCCACAGCTCAACCGTGTACCTCGGCGCCTTGATCATACTTTGCATTCCTTAGGAGAAACTCTCGGGCGCCCAACCAGGGTATAACCTTATATAGTTTGGAATCCAAGTTATCTCTCCTGGATGGATTTTCTATAATCCCAAATCTCCATGACTAGGTTCCATCAGAAGTATAGCCTTTCCCATAGTCATGCAAAGAGATACCGCCCTTATGACGTACTTTAAGGACGTTGCCTCTTACGGAATAGAATCCGCGAACTAAGATGTACGCCATAAGGGATCGTCCCATTTTTATATGTTTTTAGGCGATTTGCGCCCGTCTTATGCATTTGCATTTAAAATTCTTAATTATCTCGCAAATTATTGCGAAAAATTGTTTTGTATTTTGCCAATTTTGTTCTTTCGAATTATTTCTTTTATTCTCTCGCAATTGGTTACGTATAATCCAATCATCTTAGTCTTTCAAACCTTTATTGATAATATTTTCTTAGATATTGTCTATTCCATGGTCTGCCAAGTCTTTGACCCATGTCTCTTCCTTCTGGATCCATTAACTTATATGCTCCAGTTCCAATTATTTCTTTGATGATATATGGCCCGTCCCATTTTCTCGCTGATATTCTGGTGTTTCTCGCAGAACTAGATCTCCAACTTGGAACTCACGTTTCTTTACTCTCTTATTATATTCACGAGCTAATCTACGATGGTAGTTCTACATATGTTGTAATTCTTTTTCTCTCTTCTCTTCTACTTCATCAAGTTTGTCTAGAATCATTCCAGCACTAAGATTCTTTTCCCAAGCTTCTCTTTTTGTTGTAGGAATAACAACTTCTGTTGGTAATACCGCCTCAACTCCATATGTTAAACAAAAAGGTGATACCCCAGTTGCCTCTCTTCGTGTAATATTATAAGCCCAAACTTCATTATGGACTTGTTGACACCATGTTCTAGGATGCCCTTCTAACTTCTTCTTGAGGATATCTGCGATTGTTTTGTTAGTTTCCTCAGCTTGACCATTATCTTGTGGGTATAAAGGAGTCAATTTTCCGCACTTTATCTTGAATGCATTAAGTAGAATTTCTATATTTTGTCCTTCAAATTGCTTTCCATTATCTGACACCAACTGCGCAGGAATTCCGAATCTGCAAATGATGTTTTCAAATATGAATGTAAAAATGTCCTTATCACGAATATGCTGTACTGCTTTAACTTCTGCCCATTTTGTGAAGTAATCTGTTGCGACAATTAAATATCTCTTTTGCCCTGTTCCTGGTACAAATGGTCCCACAATATCTAAACCCCACTTTCCAAATGGCCAAACATTTTTTGAGGATGTTAATGTTTCACCGGGTGCATGTATTCTTTTTACAAATCGATGACATTCCTCGCAACTTCTTGATAAATTCTTTGCATCTTCATGCATATATGGCCAATAATAACCTTGCATTTTAGTTCTGTATGCTAAAGATCTTCCGCCGCTGTGATTACCAGCATCCCCACTATGTAACATTTTTAGTATTTGTTTTCCTTCCTCTTGTGTCAAACATCTGAGGGAAGGCCCATTTAAATATTTTCGATATAATATCCCAACTCTTAACTCATAATTTGTTGCTCTACTTTTTAATTTGTGTGCTTCTAATCTGTTTCTTGGTACCTCTCCCCTTGCTAGATATGCGTGAATTTCTGCACGCCAATCTGCGATAATTCGACTTGATTCTTCGCCATTATTTTCTACTATCATTGCCTCAGCTTCCTCTTCCTCTTCTTTATTAATTGAAGGTGCTATGAGTGTTTGTATTTTTATATTTCTCGAAGTTGGGTCTACCATCATACTTGATATAAATGCAAAAGCATCTGCGATCCTATTATCTCTTCTTGAAATATTCCTCCACTTGAGTTTTAGAATTTTCGCAGATAATTCTTCAACAAGTTTCTTATATTTTTTCAAAGTTATATCGTTAGTTGTGTATTCTCTTTCGATTTGGAGAATAATCAATTGCGAATCACTGGTAATTCTTGCATTCTCTACCTTCATTTCTATTGCAAATCTTAGAGCATGCACTACAGCCTTATATTCTGTTTCGTTATTTGTAGATTCAAATTCTAATTGGAATGCAAATGCCATTTTTGCACCTTCTGGTGAAATAAAAATGACTCCCACTCCATTTCCTTCTCTGTTGGATGATCCATCTACTAATATCTCCCACATATTCGGTTCTGTTAAAATATCTCTTGGATCCCCATACTCTTCTTCTATATCCATCATGTCTTCTACAGCTTCATCATCCTCCAAAGGAAATTCTGCGAGAAAATCTGCGACAATTTGAGATTTTGGCGAGGATAAAATTGCATATTGGATCTCAAAATGCCCTACTTGTGCGTTCCATCTTTCAACTCTGCCTGATCTTTTTGAATTTTTAATTACTGATTCAATTGGTACTTTTGTTAGTACTTTGATTTTATGCGCTTGGAAATATATGCGAAGTTTAGATGCCGCATAAACTAATGCCAGAATTAGTTTTTCAATCTTTGAATAGTTTTTCTCCGCAGCATTGATAGTTTTTCTCCGCAGCATTGAATGTTTTGCTGATGTAGTAAATTGGTTTTTCAACTCCTGCATCATTTTGCAAAAGTACTGCGCTTAAAGCATGTTGAGTTGTCGCAAGGTACATCAACAATTCTTCTCCTGGTTCAGCCTTCTATAAAATGGATATATTCATCAAATATTCCTTAATTCCTTGAAAAGCTTTCTCACATTCATCTGTCCATTTAAATTTTGTTCCCTTTTTTAGTATGTTGAAGAAATGCTTGCATTTATCTGATGACCGCGAAATTAATCTGCCTAATGAGGCTAAAAGTCCATTCAATTTTTGCACATCTTTTATTGTTGCTGGAGTTGGCATATCTCGAATTGCTTTCACCTTTTCAGGATCAACTTGTATTCCTTCCTTTGATACAATATATCCCAAGAATTTCCCAGATGATACTCCGAAAGTACATTTCTCAGGATTTACCTTGATATTAAAAAGCCGCATCTGATCAAAAATTTCCCTTAAATCCTGCACATGATTTTTAGCTTCTTTGCTTTTTACCAACATATCATCCACATATACCTCTAAAGTTTTATGTATCCATTTTGCGAACACCTTTTTCACCATCCTTTGGTAAGTTTCTCCTACATTTCGTAACCCAAAAGGCATCTTTGTGTAGCAATATAATCCTCTGGGAGCAAAGAATACAGTATGTTCTTGATCTTCTTCCGCAAGTGGGGTTTGATTATAGCCCTTGTATCCATCTAACGAAGATATTCGATCATTTCCTGCGGCAGATTCCACCAGCTGCGGAATATATGGCAAGGGAAAACTATCTTTGGGACATGCTTTATTTAGATCAGTAAAATCGATGCAAATTCTTATCCCCTTATTTTTCTTGGGAACTACTACCATATTGGAGATCCATTCTGGATATTTTGCTTTCCTTATAATTCCAGCGTCAAGCATCTTCTGCAATTCTTCTTCTATCTTGGCATGATATGTGGTCGCAATCTTTCTTATTCTTTGTTTGAATGGTCTCACATTTTTGTTAATCTCCAATCTATGGCACGCAACGGATGGAT
This sequence comes from Papaver bracteatum, assembly GCA_023529315.1. Classification (NCBI taxonomy): domain Eukaryota; kingdom Viridiplantae; phylum Streptophyta; class Magnoliopsida; order Ranunculales; family Papaveraceae; genus Papaver; species Papaver bracteatum. The sequence continues at coordinate 67,916 of JAJJWX010001169.1, forward strand.
CTATTCCAGGCATCTCATCCATATTCCACGCAGAAATGTCTATGTATTCTCGCAGAAGGTTTACAGTTTTCTCTTCTTCCTCCACATCCATCTTAGTTCCAATTTTCAGCATTTTTGGGTCTTCTTCAATTCCAACATTTACTTCTTTTGTTGGTTCTGCTGTAATATAATTGGCTTCATGTTCTCCCATTGGTGTTGGTGTTTTTATTATCTCCGCTGGTTCATCACTTTCTTGCGATACATCGTTAAATATTCATTTTCCTTCTTCTGATCTTATCATGTAAATCTTGAATTCTTCTTATTTCCTTTCTTCTCTCCTCATTTTTCTGCGCTGTTTTCGCAACTGAATTTGATTTTCACAATTCTTTACTTCATTCTGGAAACACAACGCTGCATAATCTGCATCTTCTCTAATCTCGCCAATTCTGCTAGGCATAGGAAACTTTATGCATTGATGTAGAGTTGATGATACAGCCTTGATTGCATGTATCCATGGTCTTCTCAACAACATATTATATGGTGATTTCACGTCTACCACGCACAAAGTTATCTGCGTCTCTATTTCCCCCAGCGGAATTCGCACTACAATTTCACCTTTAGGTTTTGTTAGAGATTTTCCAAATCCATGAATATGATATGTTGGACTAAGCATTTCTTCATCTTTGTATCCCATTTTCTTGAATGTGTGGTAAAACATTATATCCACAGAACTTCCTGAGTCCACCAGAGTCCTATTCACAGCCCACTCTTCTGTAGATCTTATTGATTTCTCTTTTCTTGTTGGTACAACAGACATTGTGATCACCAATGGAGATGTATGACTTAAATTTTCTTTCGGAATTTCTGCTGCCGTGAATGTGATCTTCTGTTTTTCCCAATCTTTTAGCAGTGATGCCTCATCTTCCGACATGATTTTCTTTCCTTCAAAATCTCGCTTGTGTATCCTTCCTCTAATATCTTCATGGAACTTATCTATCATCATCTTTGTTATTACATCACACTCCAATTTCTTTTGATTATCTTTGACTTCAACCATCTTTTCTTCCACCAATTTTCTTGATATTCTTCTAACTCTTGAATAATTTCTTTCTTTTGGCTAACTTTTGCTATGATTTTCAACTATTCTTCCCTGTTTCTGGGCGCCAAAATGTAGTTGCAGGAAATCCCACACTACACCCAACTCAAGAATTTATGACACAATTTGAAGATTAAGAATCTTTTTTATTGATATGATCTTAAAAAAATTACAATAATCAAGAATACAATTCACTTAATAAGATTTTATCTCTCCTAAAAACTTTCTTAGCACTCAAAAATTCATCTCTCTCTCTGGAACTATTCATTTCCTTTATATAGGCATTTACATAATGGATTACAGCTCATGACAACTCATTTACAGTTAAGATTCTCTTTAATTTCGGATCTGAGTTCTTGCGATAAATCGCAGTTAGCACCGCCTTAATCATTCGCAGGTTTTATTGGTTCGTCGCAGAAATGTCACACTTTACTCATGTTTCTGTCGTTTTCATCTGATATGTCATTCCTTACGTCACTTTAATATGTGTCGCAGAATATCATTGATGTATCGCAGAACTGTTGTTTATTTCGCAAGAATATTGTTGTGACAATATTCTGATCCTACATCTCTAAAAGTTGGAGTTTTGATATGCAAATATCCACAATAAGAAAATAAAGATAAAAGACTTAAAATAAAATAAAAAGATAGAGATAGATACACAAAACCAGTGGGTTGCCTCCCATTAGCGCTTGGTTTAAAGTCGTCAGCCCGACTTGCAAGACAAATTCCCCATACACCAATAATCGGAAAAGTTGGGGATCCACCCATAGCACCTGTTTTGCAGACAATAGCTCCATACAAATATTATTAATATAAAGCCAAAATGAAGTTATTAATCGATAAAAGCTTCCCCCACACTTATTCTTGTCCACACTTGGAAGTGCATAAAGAATATATAAGTCGGGTACTTCCACGGTTTCTTGTTCCAAAATCTTCTTAGTGTGAGAATCAAGTTTCTCTAATGGAGGAAATCGAGAAACAAAGTCATTCAATAATGTTTTCGAAGCACATATATTTAAACCAATAAGAGGTAAAGGAGAAGAAACAATATGCAAATGGTTAGACAAACCTCGTACAATCTCTTGTAGCACGGAATCCTCTTCATCCTTGAAAAACTCAAGTGAATTATTCACCTCTTGTATATCATGGTCCTCCATCAAACCTTGCAACCATTCTTTGTCCGTTTCTGCCTTAACCAAAGTCTCGACATAAACATCATCATTATAATCATTCGCAAGCTCAATTGGGTCTTCCACAATATTGGTCATAACGGTTTCATTCTCAACATACTCCTCTTTGTTGTAAGGCACATAATCTACTGCGGATCCAAATTTCACTATAAGGAACTTTTTTAGAACACTCAAAAATGCTTCATCCTCAAGCTTCACCCTTTGAGTAATCTCTTGATCATTATTAAGATAAATGCTTGAGCAAGCTTCACTAGTGTCATCATATTCCTCTTCGTCTTCATCTTGATCCCAAAACGATTCCATTGTACACTCCTCATTGTTGTCACCATGAGTTGTTTCAAGCAATGTATCATAATCACCGTCACTTTCATAGTTAACATAAGGTTCTTCGTCGCTGAATTTAGTGTTGCTAAACTCTAACTCATCCTTTTGAATAGGCGAATGATCATTATTAAGATCAAGAGTTGAGTTAGCTACACAATTATCAACGAAAGTGCCCAAGGATTGGCCTTTTTTAACATTAGCATCAATCAAATATTCATCACAAACCATATGCACATTATAATTATTCATACCTTCCTTACATTGATCAATGCCTCTTCGCAAGTTAGCAATACCTTCACGAAGTTCTTGGAGTTTCTCATCTCTAGTCTCTTTAGATTTTTGAAACTCTTGTCGTACAAAGTTGGAAAAGTTGTCTAACAAGTTAGAGACTTGTTGTTCACTAGCATAAGAATCCTCCAATCCTTGTGGTTGATCACACACATACCCGCCATAAGGTTGTTGATACGTATGAGGACCAAAATATTCCGTAGGATATTGATCATAGCCAATAAATTGGTTTTGGTTATACCCATGGAATGGTTGGAAGTTGTCATGTTGTTGAGGTTGTTGGAAACCGTATCCATTGTTCCAATATGCTCCATCCATGAGAAATAAGTACCTGAAACACGATTCTCAAAACAAGGTTAAAATCCAGAAAATAAGAAAAACTAAAAAAAAAGACAAGACAAAAATAAGAAACCAAAAACAAGTGACAACCGCTGCCTTCCCGGCAACGGCGCCAAAATTTGATCGGTTGTCAGCCGACACATATATAAATTACACTTTCTTACTACTAAAAATATAAATATAACAAGGGCAAGAAATGATCGTCCCCACAGAGAGGACTAGGTTGTCAATATATTTTCGGTTTCCTATAAATAACACCGGGGGTTTTTCTGATTTTTATATACTAATAGAAAATAAAAGCAAAACAAAGAAATAAAACACACAAATAAAGGATGAGAAAATATTGGGTAAAGGTTTCATCTTCAATTGTAAACAAGTTTTTGAATATATGAATAGAATTCGTATTTAATCTCGCTATCATCAAGAGCCCTAGAATACCTTATTGCAAGAATACTCCGTAAATTTCCAAAGTCACCAACACACACATTAGAGCTGCGTATGTGAATTCTACCAAAAGAATAACCTAACTCCTTGCACTAATTAAGTTCAATTCCTAGGAGCATTGAATTCTAGAAATAGGCTAAGCAATGCAACTATCACACATTGCGCATGACAATTCGGACAAAGGTCAAGGTCTACATATGATTACATGAGTGTATCACTATAAACCGTAATCATATCATGCTACTCGTATTCAAGGTTATCGCTCGATGAAAACCCTAAAATAGCTATAGATATGGATGTATGTTCAATCAATTCTAGACTCAACTAAACAAACATTCAATCATATTGCAATACATCAATCATGCAATCATTATAATCAGTAGAAAGTGAACGATGGTTTTGAGAGAAAGCTAATTCATAAAGATCATAACTTGTTTTCCAAAATCCAACTACATCTTTAACCAATAAGAAAACTTAGTTCATATTCATGGAGTTCATAACAAAAAGCATAAAAGGAAGCATCATGTTCTAAACCCTATAAACAAAAGTAGCAGTAGCTCTCCCTAATGGAGATATCTAGGTTTAGAAAAGAGTTTTCTATTTATATGTTTTCCCATTCCAAAAGGATACTCTTTCCAAAAGTAAGTCAAATCTTCTCAAAACCCGTCTCCAGTTGATCCACCAAGCCCATGTGCTAAACACCTCCACTAGAAAATTTGGGTCCAAAAAGTGTCACCGGAATTGATGACATCATCGCTGGAATCCGATCGCCGGAAATTATATCTGGCCGCCTTTGTCATCAGGTACTATCACTAGGCAATTCTACACTTCTAGTAGCTCAACTTTGCTTCTCTGCAGTCCACACATTCACAAAAACCATTTTAGCCAATTCCTTGTTTCTTGCGAAAACGTACCCAAAAGCGCGCCATGTAGCTCACATATCCGGCCGCAAACTTTTCCATTCGACTCATACCCCCTTCGTGATTCAGTGAAATATTATGATTCACACTTTAACTTCAGCAATCCGACATCCCGAGATATGCTAACCGTCTCGCCATTCTAGCTGTGTTTTCGCACTCTTCTGCAGTTTCCCAGTCTCCATTTGCTTTCACCATCCTAGCTCAAGCTGCAGCTCATAACCAGCTTCAACTTCAAACACCAAAACAACAACCATTCTCAGCTCATTGTTGCACAATGTCATAGCTATTGCATCTGTTCCACCAACATCACCAATGCCTTCAATTCCAACTCCCAGTTTCATTGCAGCTCAAGTTCTTGACACTCGCCTATGCACTGCACTTGTAACTCTATTCATGTTCTGCAATTCCCTGCTCAGCTCAACATTCCACATGAATCAATATGTTTCCAACTCCAACCATTCTTTACCTCAAGCCATGACCATGGCAATACATGCCACCAATATGCAGTCTATCTCCGAACTCCCGTTGCAATTGTTGTACGATCGAGAATACCATTAACCCATAATCCATCACTGCCATTGCAGCAGTTCCGACCAGCATCCATCTCCGTTCACGTTTGTTCACAAATGAAACTCTTCTTTGTCTTCTGTCGGTCCAGCCAAAAGCACCTCTCTCCAAACTCACCTGCAATCATCCATCCATTCTCACGTCTTCTCCCTATATTGTTGTATTTCAGTTCACAGCCAAGAGAATGGCAACACCACCAGCTCCTTCTCTTTTCATGTCCATCTCCATTCGAGTATCGTCACTGCAACAACCCACATCACTCGCAAATTCGAGCCAAGATATGACCCATTCAATCACCACAGCCTCAAAACTCAATTGTAGCGAGAACTCATCAATTCCATCACATTCATTCATTTGCATGACTGGCAGCAACACTTGCAACTCCACCTATGCCTTGGAACTCATAAAAAAACCATGCCGCAATAGCTAGGAAGCTGCTCCATTGCGTCTTTACAACATCAGCTCCATAAGAGAACCTGCAATATTAGTTTACTACCATAACAGCTAGCTCAGTTCATAATTCAATCACCTATAGCTCCCAGTTTCATCTCCTTTTTCTGAGTTATCTCAGTCATCAAACACAGCAGACCCATCTCTCTTGTTTCAGTTCAAACCCCAATTGTAACTGCAATTCAACCACTCTGCAGCCTCAATCCACGGCAATCTCAATGTAGCAACTGCACTTCTATGCTCAGCTTTAACTACAACACTTCTCACCCTGCCTATTATGAGCTAGCACCACCACTCAACTGTAGTCAATTCCAGCCCTAATTTCACCTATCCATTTCTTCCATGTTTTCATCTAAAACCCATTTCTTTATCCATTTGGCAGCAACACAACCTTATTCGAGTTTCATCTTCAGGTTGGAACCCTTTTGAATCTCCTCCATAGCTCAGCAACAAAAATATTGAGCTGTAAAATTAATGGGTCAAGCATTTTCACGAACACCTGTCGAGCAGGAACTCATGGTGTGTCTGTACATCGAGAATACCCTTCAATTCCTCTCCAAATCCCTGCAAAATGCAAGTTCAATCAAACCCATAACTCCATTTTCCTTCAAGACTGTAGGAGCGGAATATCACAGCAAATGATAACTTACGAAATTATGGAGAGAAAATACATTTTGCGAGTATAGAATATTTTGCGAAGATGATTATATGAATAGAGGCAATTCAAAGATATATCAATTTTACTACAGCAAAATGAGCTAAGTAACACAAACATTAGCTATGCATTATAATAGATAAGTATTCACATCATACAAGCATCATACTTGCATCATACAAGCATCATATTTGCATCATACAAGCGTCATACTCGCATCATTCAAGCATCATATTTGCATCATAAATGCATTGCATAAACATTTCATGGCATAAGAATCGCATACACATTTCATAACATAATCATTACATGAATATTATATTCGCACAAGTATTGTACAAAATTCTACAGGAAAATACCACGAAACTTCGCAGAAATATTCATAATTCGCAGGACTATTCATAATTCGCAACAGTATATTCACAACACTATGTTCGCAACACTATTTACAACACTATTCGCAACATTATATTCGCAACACTATACTCGCAGCACTATTCACAGCACTATTCAGAAGTTCAGAAATTCGCAGAAAACCCCAGAAATCCGCAGAAAAATTCAGAAATTTGCAGAAAAATTCAGAAGTTAGCAGGGTTACCACTTGAAGCAGAGGCAAGATAAGAATAGAGACGCAATTTAGTTATTCAACATTTTCTTAAGGATTCTCCTTCATAGATAAAGAACAGAGGCAACTATGGATACCCAAGAAAATATTTTATGATTCTTTATCTTCTCAACAAGAATCCTCATCAAATGGAATAATAATTTCACATAAACATAGGAAATATTTATCACTCTTATTCAAGGACGAATACTTCTTATATATTTCGAGGATTGAGTACTTCTTATACTTCTTCAAGGATATTTTATATTTCTTATACTTCATACTTCTTCAAGATACTTCACATACTTCATACTTCGCAAGATGATACTTCTAATTACTTCTTAAAAGCTTCAGAACTTCGCAAAAGAATAGAGGCAAGTATATACTTTTCAAGACTAGTATTCTTTTGCTCGTTCCTTCATCAACAAAGATCAAAGATTACTACAATAATGGATTTTTTCTTAAAGATCGCTCTTCAAGCAATATTCAAGAAAAAAGAGGCAAGATGTAGGAGCGGAATATCACAGCAAATGATAACTTACGAAATTATGGAGAGAAAATACATTTTGCGAGTATAGAATATTTTGCGAAGATAAAGAAATCACGTAGAACGTTTTACGAGTAAAGGAAGTTCGTGAAGTAAATTTGCGAAGGTTCGTATGATGATTCTTTGATCCGAAATTAAGGGAAAGATTAGTTGTTATCCAATGTGTAAAATCATATAAATAGCCATTTAGGCATGAGAGGAAAAGGAGGGACACATTTTGAGAGAGGGGATAATTTTAGGAGGAGAGAGAAATTTTTAGAGAGAGATGTATTTTCTTTATCATCTTCTTCCCCAAAATTTTAGAGCTCCAAATATTCATTAATGGAGTCTCAATTGTAAAATCATGTAATCACATACAATCACTAGTGAAGCACCGTGGATGTAGAACACATTGATCGAACCACGTAAAAATCTTTGTGTTTCTTTATAATTTTAGTACCTTAATTCTTAGTTTCATATCAAATTAATTAGGTTTAGGAATCATTTTAATGGATTCTAATGAGGGTGTAGTTGTGAGATAATCCGCAACTACATAATTGGCGCTAGAAACAGGGACCTAACCTTGTTGGTTCAAGAAAGCTAGAAAAATTGGTTACTATTGGTGATGAATTGTACCGGATATATGAGTTTTGAAGACAGAAATGGAAGTTCTTTTATTGGCATCTTCAAACAACAAACACATTAGTAGTAGTTCAGGAAGAGAGATGTGGATATGGAGAAATCGTCAAGCAAAATGAAATTTACACACGCTACGTCAACAATCGCTTCCAGAAAGGACAAATTTCTACTCACTTTTCTTATTCTTTGTTTCATTTTTCAAAATTTGGGAATTTCAAAACACAAATTGAAAAATAAATTTTTTGCGATCTAAACTTTTCTTTTTGTAGAAATTTGATTTATTATGAAAATTTTGAATTTAAAAATGTTTTTGCTATAAATTTGTAGTAACTAAATCTTGTTTTACAAATTTGTTTAAAGAATTTCTGACAAAGTCAAATTTCAAGATTTTCTGCTGGTTAGAGATTTAGAGATTTACATTTCGCAAGAACAAAAACAAGTAGAATATATGGAAAGTTTTTATTCTTCATAGGCAAACATTACTCATCTTAATGGTCTATAAACTGCTAACCAAATTTACTGATCGATTGCAGCAAATTTTTTGCAAAGTTCTGCGTCACTGACGAAGAAATGTCATTCCTATGAAGAAACGGGATAAATGTCATCGTGGGTTTGAATCTTACGAACGTTCGCAGAAAGTAATCATACAGAGAAATGTCCAGGGAGAAGAAGAAGAAGAAAGTTCGCAGCTACTAATTCTTACGAATGAAGTTACGAATGAAGTTACTAAAGGATGCTTTAGTCACGTGTGCTGAAAGACTAAGATACTTTAGGAGGATATACTAAAGAATTAAATGAATTAAAGTATTCATTTAATATACGTAAAAGAACTACCCTGCCAGCAATGTCTTTTGGCATCCGTTCAGAATTTCCGCAATAAGAGACATTTAATGTTAGCATCCCGCAGAGATTCATAACTGACTTGGGCAAGACCTTTATTCCTGTATATGAAAGATCAAGATGCCTAAACTTTTTCATCGATCCAAAGTCTTCAGGAAGTCTTGAAAGGTAACTACAGTTCTGAAATACCAATGTCTGCAAATTATATAGCTTGTTGACAAACCCTTCTCGTAATACCTCAATCTTGTTACGACTGGAGAGGTTTAGATACCTTAAATATCTCAACTTTGAAAGGGTAGCTGTCAACTACTTCAAAGTCAATGAATGTGCTGGAAAATTTCTTAACTTTCCATTATCAAAAATCAAATGCAAACGCAGAGCTTCAGAAATATTAACAACCTCATCAGCCTTCATAATTGAGCATTCGTCGTTGCTAACAACAGTTCGTGCAAGAAATTTTTTGGATAAGCTTCAGTTCATTGTCAAGCAGCATACAAAGATCAACATCAGATCAACCATTAGTTCGCAGGCGAAAGAATGGTGTTGTTCGCATCTTAGTGTTCCGAGTAATGAATAAACAATAAGTTAAGGAAAACTTATTTCGTAAGAAATACGAGAACCAAATATCAGATAAAGCAATAGTCGAGCATGCTGTGTCAAAGATCACAGATGGGGATATGCTATTGACGTATGGATCACCAACTATTGTTGAAACGATATTGTTGAAGGCTCACGAACTGGGGAAACAGTTTCGTGTGGAAGTGGTGGACTCACGTCCAAAACTTGAAGGACTAGCGTTACTGCGAAGATTGGTGGTGAAGGGGCTCAACTGCACATACACCCATATAAATTCTATTTCATACATCATGCATGAGAGCACAAGGATTTTCTTTAGGGCTTCTTCAGTGTTATCCAACGGAACTGTATACTCGAGGGTTGGAACTACTTGTGTTGCTATGGTTGCTCATGCATTTCGTGTTCCTGTATTGGTATACTATGAAGCATATAAGTTTCATGAGAGGGTACAGCTTGTAACATACTCAAACGAAGAAGAGAGTCAATGAAATTTACTTCGTCAGAAAATATGCGAAGACAACGACCCAAGACAAAGAAAGGACGAAATGAGAAAGTTGGTTCAACCATCAATGACTATTTTCAAGAATCAAACAGAATTCAGTTCGAATGGCATTATGAAGCTCATCATCCACTTCGCAACAATATCAAACTCAAAACAAAAGATGAACTTCTAATATTCGCAACAACAAAAGATGAGCTTACGAGGCAAAAGAAAAGAAAACACGTTGCTGTTTTTCTTCAGGAGTTCCAGTTCATACGTGAATAAGAAGAATTTCTGAGAAGAGAGTAACATCACGAGTAAAAAGAAGAGTTTCAACACGAGTTCCCTTCAAAAATATTTTACGAATGTTCGCAAAAAATTGACGGACCATAGCTGCACACAACTACTGAAGTTGCACCAGTAAGATACACATAGCATAGCATCATCAGGGTGCTATAAGACAACAAGAAAAGTAAGACAGAAATGTCATAAAGGGCGAATTACTATAATATGATGCTATGCTATGGTTTTAGATGATGCTATGATATGAAATAATTCTTTTTATCTGATGATGTGGTCTTCATTTGCGTCTTAATAATTATTGAACCATAGCATCATCAGGGTGCTGAACTGAAGATGAAACAGTGGCTGCACACGAGATACTCATTGCAATATATGTTCAGAATCCATTAAGTTCCATCCCCACGTACTACTAAGAATAATTTACATAAAGAGGAAGGGTCATCAGTTCGCAAGAATCAGAAGTTGCGAAGATAATAGTTCACTCAAAGCTAAAACAACTTCCGAAGAAGAATCAGTATAAGGAAAAAATTATATAAGGGATGATAACATCAGTATAAGTTTTATGAATTTCACTACGTTTACAAAAATAGGAGCTTGGACAGATGGTCGTAAGAGCAGCTGATAAGATGATGGACGCAAGTTCGAGTCTCCACATTCGCAAAATTTTTTGAAATTCGCAAATGTTTGCTATGCGAATATTCGCAACACCAACACTTCTACTCTTTGCACTTCGCAAATATTTACCTTGCGAACCTTCGCAGCATGAATTTATATCGTAAATATTTAATTGTTCGTCTACTTCGTGTAAATCATTACTTCGCAGATGATCGTTTACTTTGTGCAAATTATTACTTCGCAAGATTTTTGGATATTTCGCAAGAAGAAAGTGGGAGATTATTACACAAGAAATGACAAGTCATATACTTCGCAAGAGACAACAACAAGCCGTAAAAAGGTAAGTACCATTTCCTTGAATACTTTATTTACTAAAGACAAAAGAATTTTGATTTAATTTACTAAAACCGATATACTCGCAAAAATTCTACAATTTCTAAGATTTCAAAATATTTCAAAGATTTTTTAGGTTGGTGAAAAACGACACAATCGCAAGATTCAAAAATGACTTCATCACAAAAATTTAAAGATCTCAAATTTTTTTCAAAGACTTCAAAATTACAAAAAAAAGAGAAAATTAAATTCCTATATTTCTATAGAATAATTTTGATTCATACTTCTCATACTTCTCATACTTTTTATACTAAAGATTTTATGAAAACATTCAACATTTTATGTGCATGAAACATTTACGATGAATTTTTACAAAGGAGAAAAAATACCGCCATTTACAATTAACTTGCGAATAAAAGACCACAATCTGTGATCAGCCTCCAAAAAAGAAAGAGAGCCGCTGAAAATTTTATACAGGCAAACCTTTGTGGCGTACACCCTAGTTCGCGAAGCTATATTTCGTAAGAGGCAAAGTCCTAAAGTACGTCATTTAAGGGGGTACCTATAAACGTGGCTAAGGGTAACCGGAGCACCACCAAGGGCCCTTAGTACATGGTAAAAATTTAGGGGTACAACCCAATAATGGGGTACCTATCCGGGTTAGACACCTTGGATTCTCACCTAATCTAGCGACATTACGCAATATAAAATGCGGTGTAAGAAGATTTAGGTTGGTCGAATAAGGCATACTGTCTTTCCCAAGAAGTGCATAAAACGATCAAGGCGCCGAGGTACACGGTTGAGTCAAGAGTGTCGGGTGAGGTTGAACCACATCTGCCATTTTTGACAAGTCTTGGCAAATGATGCACTTGGCCCAAAGATACCCCATAGGGTGCAACCTCTTAACTATAAGCCCTATAGGCAAAAAGGATAAGAGGTTGCGATCAAAAGCTGGTTGTTGGCAGAACCGGATGGGAAGAGCTAACCTTGTATGGTCGATGTACGCTTCCTTGAAGGGGAAACCAGGGGGAAGATAAAGGGCAGCACCCTCCATTAGGGAGCTGATACGTGCTATAAGACGCAAATGTCACGAGGCTTCTTGTTTGCGAAAACATAAAGGCTTGTCATATTTGTGCAACAATTGAACTTCTTCGAGCCTTCTAAAAAAAAAAAAAAAAAGAAAGAAAGAAAGAAGAACTCGCAGAACATAACAATGAAGATAAGATGAGATCAATGGGTTTTTGCATGAAAGTGTAAAGACGTCCTGCGATTTCATCGCAAGACGATAATGTCACGAGGTTGTATATTCGCAAGAATGTTCAGACTTGTCATATTATCGCAAATACAAAATATTATCACAAAAGAGGTGGCAAAATAAGACCTTTACTTAGGAAGGCATGATAAGACCACAGCAATTAATTCCATCAGTATCATTGAAGAATTTTGAAGAGAATATATATCAAAAAAGACAATTCCATCAAGATCATTGAAGAATTTTGAAGACAATATATATCAAAGAAGACAATTCCATCAATATCATTGAAGAATTTTTACAAGAATATATATCACGAAGTCATACCAGAAGAGGCTATTTCATTCGCGAAAATACACAAGTAAACTTGCGAAGATGATTATATGAATAGAGGAAATTCAAAGATATATCAATTTTACTGCAACAAAATGAGCTAAGTAACACAAACATTAGCTATGCATTATAATAGATAAGTATTCACATCATACAAGCATCATACTTGCATCATACAAGCATCATACTCGCATCATTCAAGCATCATATTTGCATCATAAATGCATTGCATAAACATTTCATGGCATAAGAATCGCATGCACATTTCATAACATAATCATTACATGAATATTATATTCGCACAAGTATTGTACAAAATTCTACAGGAAAATACCACGAAACTTCGCAGAAATATTCATAATTCGCAGGACTATTCATAATTCGCAACAGTATATTCACAACACTATGTTCGCAACACTATTTACAACACTATTCGCAACACTATACTCGCAGCACTATTCACAGCACTATTCAGAAGTTCAGAAATTCGCAGAAAACCCCAGAAATTTGCAGAAAAATTCAGAAGTTAGCAGGGTTACCACTTGAAGCAGAGGAAAGATAAGAATAGAGACGCAATTTAGTTATTCAACATTTTCTTAAGGATTCTCCTTCATAGATAAAGAACAGAGGCAACTATGGATACCCAAGAAAATATTTTACGATTCTTTATCTTCTCAGCAAGAATCCTCATCAAATGGAATAATAATTTCACATGAACAGAGGAAATATTTATCACTCTTATTCAAGGACGAATACTTCTTATATATTTCGAGGATTGAGTACTTCTTATACTTCTTCAAGGATATTTTATATTTCTTATACTTCATACTTCTTCAAGATACTTCACATACTTCATACTTCGCAAGATGATACTTCTAATTACTTCTTAAAAGCTTCAGAACTTCGCAAAAGAATAGAGGCAAGTATATACTTTTCAAGACTAGTATATACTTTTCAAGACTAGTATTCTTTTGCTCGTTCCTTCATCAACAAAGATCAAAGATTACTACAACAACGGATTTTTTCTTAAAGATCGCTCTTCAAGCAATATTCAAGAAAAAAGAGGCAAGATGTAGGAGCGGAATATCACAGCAAATGATAACTTACGAAATTATGGAGAAAAAATACATTTTGCGAGTATAGAATATTTTGCGAAGATAAAGAAATCACGAAGAACGTTTTACGAGTAAAGGAAGTTCGTGAAGTAAATTTGCGAAGGTTCGTATGATGATTCTTTGATCCGAAATTAAGGGAAAGATTAGTTGTTATCCAATGTGTAAAATCATATAAATAGCCATTAGGCATGAGAGTAAAAGGAGGGACACATTTTGAGAGAGGGGATAATTTTAGGAGGAGAGAGAAATTTTTAGAGAGAGATGTATTTTCTTTATCATCTTCTTCCCCAAAATTCTAGAGATCCAAATATTCATTAATGGAGTCTCAATTGTAAAATCATGTAATCACATACAATCACTAGTGAAGCACAGTGGATGTAGATCACATTGATCGAACCACGTAAAAATCTTTGTGTCTCTTTATAATTTTAGTACCTTAATTCTTAGTTTCATATCAAATTAATTAGGTTTAGGAATCATTTTAATGGATTCTAATGAGGGTGTAGTTGTGAGATAATCCGCAACTACAAAGACTTGTAAACTGGTTCCAATTATCAACATTTACTACCACAAACAACCATGGCAACTTCCTAGCTAGCTGACAGAGAAAAGAGATAATGAAACAAAGTTGCATTGAATTCAAACACAACCTATTATTCTGTAACTCAGAGTAACCCAACTCGAGCTTCTATTTGTTCACATAAGCCATCATAACCCATTATTTCACAGCAACAGTTCTTAACCACAAACCAGTTTCACCTCTTGTTCTTCTACTACACTACCAGAAACCCTAGACTATTTCTCGATCCGTTCTCACTTCACAGTCACCAGAAGCAACAGATTCATCTCTCCCTGCTCTGAATTTCAGGTGAACATTCTCTATGCGTCTCCAATTCTCTCAGACATGCGCCTCTTTCTCTCTCTCAAATTCATTTCAGGTGAACGAATGATGATAAGAGTGCATTTTAGGTCGTGTAGGAATGAATGTGGTTATAACCACCCTAGTAGAGCGGATAAGGGACAACCAACCCATATAATGCTTGTCGGTTTCAGCTAACCGACAAACCCATTCTTCGACTCAACTGTCATTTATGCGAAATTGACGGTTCATTCTTCAACTCCGCCTCGCACACCTTGCCCGCTCCAAGTATCTCTTGCCTGTGAATTATCTTTTCCGCACTTTTCGATCTAAATGAGTGTTTTCTTCTTATTTTTCTCCATATGACTCCAAGGCACCTAATAAACTCAAACTCACACATAAGATACATAATTTACATGAAATCTCGCAAAGAATGCATAAATACTAGATATAAAATTAGGTGTTTATCACACCTATCATGAGGTGATTGATGAAACTGAGCTGTTCTTCGGGAATATAAGTCTGGTTATATCGATTGGTTCCTGTTCACCTTGATTTATCAAAAGACAGAACAAAACTTGTAGGCTTATTCGTGGGAGACGAATTTATCTATTACCTGTAGACTTTTTGTGTGAGACATATTTGTTTATTAAAGTCTTCACTTTGGGTCGTAGCAACTCTTGGTTGTGGGTGAGATCAGCTAAGGGAATCAAGTGCGCAGTATCCTGCTGGGATCAGAGGCTTAGGAGCATAATTGTACCTTGGATCAGTGTGAGATTAGTTGGGGTTCAACTACAGTCCAGACCGAAGTTCATTTGGAGTAGGCTAGTGTCTGTAGCGGTTTAATTTAGTGTATGTTTAATCTGGACTAGGTCCCGGGGGTTTTCTGCATTTGCGCTTTCCTCGTTAAAAAAATTCTGGTGTCTGTGTTATTTATTTTCCGCATTATATTTTTATATAATTGAAATAATACAGGTTGTGCGTTGTTCAATCAATTAGAATATCCGACCATTTTGGTTGTTGATTTAAATTGATTGACACTTGGATATTGGTCTTTGGTACCATCCAAGTTATCTCTCTTTGATTAGACTCGCGAATCATATTTGCTTAAGTAAATCAAATTGATAGATTGAGATAATAACTCCTTGAGTATTTTCTATTGATTGAATCTAACTGTCTAGTTGATTCTTTAGAAAACAACTCGGAGTTGTCCATACAGATTGTTAATCGAAATATTGGGTGTGGAGTTGTTAGACCCCCGCTTTTTCAATTGGTATCAGAGCAGGCAAACACGTTAAAGACCTCCAAAGTCTGTGTTTGTAGCGATCTGACTTGTAGGACCAGAATATCGCTACAACGTTATTCCTGCGATATTAACAACATTTATGCAAGCGTCACTGACAATTCTTTAACAATGTTTCACGAGCGTCACATAATACCTAAAAGAAACTGACGATGGAAAAAATAAAAGAAGAATATGTTGATCATGCGATGGTCATCATTCTTGCGATAGAGAATATGGTAGCGATTGCGATGAGATCGCAGAATAGATCCAAAATAGGAGGAAAACTTAGCTGTCATCCATTAGGTAAATCCATATATAAAGGGCTCGATAGATCCAGAAAAGGATGATGTATTTTTGAGAGTTGAAAGAGTCTTGAGGAGAGAGAAACTTCAAGAGAATATTTATAATCTTGATTTCTTCTAATTCTGTAAACATTTCTGAGATTTGAATAGTAAAGTGTCGTTTAAATCTTTGAAGTTTAATTGATCTCCAATAGATTTCTATAGAATCTTAACAAGGGTGTAGTGTGGGAATTCCTGCAACTACATTTTGGTGCCCAGAAACAGGGAAAATCAAGCTAAGAAATCTCTAATTACAACTTGAAGATTTTAAGAAATTGTTAGAGTTGAAGAAATGGATAGAAGAAGAAGAAATACATCAGAACCACCGACAACTGTGAGAAGAAGTAAAAGACTTGCATGAGAGGGAACATGTGAATGGAAAGAATCTTTAAGGATAAGATCAGGAAGAAATAGAATAAGAAATGAAGCAGAAAGTTCAATTCAACAACCGAATCAACAAGCACAAACACAAGATAGGAACGTGGATTATGATAGAGTGAGTGTGCATACTTGGAGGTCGGATTCAATAGAAGAAGCAGAAAATCGACAATTGAGAAATGAAGAAGGAGGAGAAAGAAATCAAGAAATGGTTGGAGGATTAATTCATGAAGGACATGAAATAGTAGATGATTTGAGACAAAGAATACAGGAAGAAAGAAGATTATAGGCAGAAGAGCGTGCAAATTTAACAAGACAAAATCATGAGATAAGAATGGAGAATTTGAGGTTACAAAGAAGGAGATCAAGAAGTACTGTTAGATCAAATTCAAGATCATTCAGAGAAGAACCAAGGCTAAATTCCCTTATAAGAAATGTTAGAGAAAATACTCGAGGAGAAGTGCAAAATAGAGAAGAGGAGATAATTGGTGATCGCTATAATCCGCGTGACAATAGAAATCAAGAGGGAAGAAACGACCAAATTGAATAAGGAAGGAGGATATTACATGGGCGAGAGAATCAAAGAAATCAAAGAATGATTGAAGAAGAAATTGAGAGACATTACGCTGAACAAGCACGTCTATCTCGCGAGAGGGAAAGATTAAGGGCAGAAGTAGAAGAACATGAATTTCAAGAAGCAGTGCGACAAAATAATCATGAAAATCGAGAAAGGAGACGTACGCAAAATCGCTACAATGGTAATATTCAAGAGGAATATGATAGGATACAGAAGAGAATAGAGAGACAGCGAAGAGAAATGAAGAAATTCGCAGAGAAGAAGATGAAAGAGAAAATCGTAGAGAAAGACGAGATGATGATGAAGAAGGAGATACAAAAAATCTCGCAAGACAAGAAAGGCAAGAACGCAGGAGAAGGAAAACAACATTAAAGAGGCCAATGGAACAAAACTCAGCTGAGAATGAGCAAATATTGAGAGAATTAGCAGAAATGCGAGGAATGATAAACAATAGAAGAGAAGGAGGTAGAAGGAAACTTGATGAAGCTATTGAAGAAGCTGCGAGAACTCCATTCACTCAAGAAGTACAGTTGAGAGGAATACCTCCAAAATGAAATTTACCAGCATTAACCAGCATTTTTGATGGGACTACTTGTGCCGTTCAACACGTTAAAGCTTATGTTAGATGTATGATACAGTGGGAGAATCATGATGATGTGTTATGCAAGTATTTTGCATCTAGCTTAACTGGCGAGGCGTTGAAATGGTTCGAGGGATTGCCAAAAAATACCATAACTTCTTTTGATCATTTACAAGCTACATTTTTAGGAGCGTATATTAGCAACAATTCATCACGACCAGGTATTGAAGATGTGTTTGGGTTAAAACAGAGAATTGGCGAGAGTCTGAAACACTTAACCATAAGATGGAAGTCAATGTGAAGTGAGATGGCAGGAAGAGTTGACGAGAGATATCTTATCTTGTCTTTTATCAATGCAATGTTCGCAACCAATCTACTATACATACAAATTTTCAGAGTCAAGAATACAATCACTATGATTGAACTGCGAGAACTACAAGAAGAGTACATTGCCTTGGAGGAGAAACAAAATGAGATGGAATCATATCCAATCGCGAGCACCAGCTCGCTAGCGACAAATGGAAGTTTGCTCCCTAAAATGATAAATAATGTGGCGAGCACCTCGCAGCCACAACAAGAAAAGGTGGTAATTGATAACCAAAAAAAATTGGTAGCGATGGGAAGTCGAGATCAAGAAGAATATTAAAGGGAGAAGAATTATTACAATCGCGGTGGAAATAATAAGATTCAAAGACTTGATCAGCCGCAAGAAACTTATGGCGGACAAAGGCAGAATAACTTTAGAGGGCAAGGAAATAAAAAGATAATATGGGAAGAAATTAAGATGCCACATCTTAATGCCAGCATAGAAAAAATTTGGGAAGCTATTATTCTAATGGATAATATACCTTCGCTATGGAACATGGGGAAAGAACCACATCCAAGCAATCGAAGTCAAGAATTTTGTCCTTACCATCACTTTCATGGTCATTCAATAAATAATTGTAGGAATGTAAAGAGGATAATTTTGAGGATGATTGATCAGGGGAAGTTAAATCACTTTCTAGTAGGACATCCACAACCTCATCAACTACCGCCAGCACTAGAAACTCACAGAGTGAATGCTGTAAAAGGAGCAGAAACATTCGTGATAGAAGTGGGGGCTAAAGCAAAGAATTTATTTTGTAACTCCATTGTGCATTCATTCAGAACTATAGAAGATTTCCATGATAATGTTTTAAGTAGAGTCTTCGTGATAAATACAGATGGAAGAGAGACAATGAATATAGCGAGAGCCTCGCCATTAGACTCTATCTTTCACTGCGCAAGATATACCAGAGCTTGGCGAGCAACATGATAACCCATTGGTGGTAATATTAGAGATAAAACCAAAGCAAATGCAAGAGGAAGATGAAGAAAATAATGGTAAAATTGAAGACTCTTGGGCCATCAACAAAGTCTTAATAGATACCGGGAGTTCAGTTGATATCTTATTATATCATACCTATATAATCATGGGCGGAAGAGATGAAGATTTGATACCATCAACGTATAAAATCTATGGATTTAACGGTACAGCTAACAAACCAAAGGGGGAAATTGAAATGCAAATACCGTTAAAAGGAATATCTTCAAAAATCTTATTTTGTGTTGTGGACATCGAATCACCTTACAATGCTTTGATACGACCTTGGTTACACGTGATATTGGGTGTAGTATCTACTTATCACCAGTGTATTAAATTTCCTCATCCTAAAGGTGTAGGAGTTATTAAAGGAGATTGGGGATAAAGAAAGAAATGTTATGAAATCGATATGGAAATGTTATGAAATCGATATGAAATCTTGCGAAGAAAGAGCTGAAAAGAATAGCAATTGGAAGTATAAAATCAAACAACAATAGAGGTTTGAAAGGTTAATGATTGATACAATAGAGCGGAAAGAGGATGTGAAATCTGACGGAGAGTGCCTCGCAGAAAAAGAAACAACAGTAAAACATAGCAGAAAAGCAGAAAGTAGTAAGTAGAGAGGTAAAACGATGAACTTTAGAGAATTCTATGAATGATTTGTTTGAAAAATATGTAATTGAACATAATTTTCTTCTTGAAAGAATCGCAAGATTTTACAAAAAGAAAGAAGATCAAAGTTATGAAATTCTATCAGAGTTACAATACTCACGAGAAACGCGAATAAAATTTCGCAGAGATTAAAGAATGGGACGAACCTTTATGGCGTGCACCCTAGTTCGCGAATAAAATTTTGTAAGAGGCAAATGTAAGACCTAAGAGAACGTCATAGGAGGGGGTATCTCTTGACATGATTCAGGGGTAAGGTTATACCGCTGCTGGATCCTGAGTCATGCAGATGTTGGGGTTAAAGAAAACCTATCCGGGAGAGAGATCTTGGATTTCCAACTATATATGGTTATACCCTGGTTGGACGACCGAGAATCTCTTCCAAGATGTGCAAAGTATGACCAAGGCGCCGAGGTACACGGTTGAGCCAAGGGTTCCAAGGGCGTACGAAACTCCCTTGCCATTCTTGGTAAGTCTTGGCTATGATGCACTTGGCCTGAAGAAAACCCCACTTAGGGTGCAGTCTTGTAACTATAAGCCATATAGGCATAAAGGACAAGAGGCTGCGAAAACAGCTGGTTATTGGTAAATCTGGATGGGAGGAGCTAGTCTTGTATGGCCGATGTACCCTCCTTGAAGGGGCAACCAAGGGGAAGATAAGGGCGGCACCCTCCATTAGGGAGCTGATAAGTGTCTTAAGACGGCAATGTCATGGGGCTTTATGATCGCAAGAACATTTAGGCCTGTCATATTGTCGCGTAACGTAAATTATACAGAGGCAACAAGCCAAAAGTTAAGATGAGATCAATGGGTTTTTACATGAAAATGTAAAGACGTCCTGCGATTTCATCGCAAGACGGCAATGTCACGAGGCTTTGATCTCGCGAGAAAGCTTAGACTTGTCATATTGTCGCAATACAATCAAAGAAGAAAGATAAGGCAAGATCAATGGGTCAATACATGCACATGTAAAGACGTCCTGCGATTTTGTCGCAGAAAGAAAGAGCGTGGCAAATAATACCTTTAATTAGGAAGGCGTAATAAGACCACAAGATTACTGCGATAATGCTCGCAGATGTTATGAGAATTGCGATTTCACGCAGTTATTGCTGGCGATAGGATCTTCAATATTAAGGAAAATTTTATTTACCATTAATATCTAATCTATAATCAATTTTTAATATCACAGATGAATAATAGAGGCAAGTATGGGAATGCATGAGAACGATGAAATTATTATTCATCTATTATATAAAAATTGTATAGATAAATGCACGCAGATAATTAAGGAATAATAATTATATTGATTGATTGACTTGCAGAAAAAGAACTGTTTTCTGATTCATACATGTAGAAGCAAGAGAAATTCACAAAATTGGAGAAACTCATAGAAATGTTACAGAAAGAAGAAAATAAATATACAAGGAAGATAGAAGGAAAAAGAAGAGCTAGCTAGATTCATCGCCATCTTCTTTATCAGATTTCTCTTCATCGCCAGATTTCTCCCTTTCGTCATTATCATCACTATCTTCATTTTTATCAGATTCTTCTCCTCCACCATATTTTTATCCTTCATCATTATCATTATCATTTTCATCCTCGTCAGAATCCTCAGCTTCACTATCAGAGATGTTAAGATTTAGGATTATTGCGGGGATTTCCTTTGCAAGATCAGGATATATAGAAGGAGAAATTCTATGATCATTGCAGACCAACTTAACGGAATCCTTACGAACAACAATGAGAGATCTGTTGAAATTCGCGGTAGTAATGTCAAATTGCTCCTTCAATCGTGAATATTTTTTATTGCGAAGCAGCAAGGGTATTTTCAAGTTCCCCAATTCTTTCAAGATATCTTTTTTCAGCTCCTGCGAGAATATATGACAACAAGTTAGAAATTTTGTAAAAAAGAGTAATAAAAACAGAAAGTTAGCGAGAAGAAGAACAACAAATAACCTTCTCTTTCAGAAATCATATCTCTAATTAAGGCCACTTGTTCAACTTGAAGGCTAACATTAACACCTAAGTCAATCCTGGCATTTTCAAGAACCTTCGCATCCCAAGCAAACTCATCATCGCTATTAATGAGGAGACGAGATCGAACTTGAGTCTCCCTCGCAAGAATATCTTCATTCTCGCGGATAATTTTATCTCTGTCCGTTTGAACATTAAGGAGAGTTTTATGAAAGTCTGCTAGGGTCTTGGATCCCCTTTTGATTGCAAGATCTTTCTCTTCAATAAGATCACTATTCTTCTGTCTTAATATATCTATTTCTTTCTTTGAATCAAGATAAAAGTGCTTATATTTGTCAGTCAAACCTAAATTGAATCTGTGTTCAATTTTTAGGAGATTAAGCTTGGATCTAAGTTCATCTATGGAGAGGGATTTAATCTTATCATCTGAAAAATTACTTAAAGAATTATTAAGATAGGAAAGAAGAGTATGATCATCTATAAGTTCAGGGAAAGTTTGAAAGAGTATAGCCTCGTCAGTAAGACCATAAATATCTGCAAGTTAAAAGTGGCCACTTGAATAAGCTGCGATAGAGTAAAAATAATTAAAAAATAAAAGAGATTAGTCATACCATATAATTGTTGGTTAGCTCTATCAAGATCAGAGATCTTTTGCTTATCAACCGAAGCTTCAGTCTCCAGCTGTTTATTCTTCTTGCGAAGCTCAATAACTTCAGACTCTAATTTTTGTTTATCCTGGCGAAGTTTAGCAGCTTTCTCTTCAGAGCTGGCACATATTTTATCTAAATCAGAAGCAACAGCAAAAGAAGCTCTTCCAACCTGCAAAAGAAGAATATAAATTGAGATCTAGTGATGGAGAAAATATATAAACAAACTGGAGAAATGAAAACTTACCAAATCACCAAGAGAATTCAAGAGACTGGGAGTCAGTGATCTTGAGATTCCTTGGAGAGAATCATTATCCACCAGAATAGGGGCATCGCAAACTTTAGCGAGAGCTTGGGATGTTTTGTCAATAATTTCATCCTCGTCATTAGAAGTTATGCTGTGGGAAATATCGCTAAAAATTCTGGATAAATGAGTCATTGAAGAATCAGAATCAGAAGAATTTTTTATTGAAGGAAAACCGCTAACATTAAAACACTCATCATTGTTATCCTTATCAAGATCAACACTTGTGTTTTCTGGAATTAATTGAGGAGTTGAAGAAGAAAAAGGTTGAGTTTTCCTTCTCTTTGGTGGAGGATCTCTAGATTCTTCAATGCGAGGGGCAGAAGGCTTTCCCCTAGAAGGAGCAGTAGATTTTTCCTTTGAAGATTTCCTAGATTTCTCTTTTAAAGATTTCTCCTTGGTTTTCGCGGGTATTAATGGTTCTAACTCTTCAATTTCCTGCGAGCACAGATGAAGATAAGAAATAAGGGCAATAATATATTGTTAAGATTTATGAAGAGATATTTCTTACTTCATCCATGAAAGATTTCAGAGCTAAGAAAGTGCTGGGTTTCCTAAGAGCTTGATAGCTAAGTTTCATTCTATCAATCGGAGAAAAATCAAAATAGTTAGCGAGAATATAAAGAAGACAATAAATGATAATAATATAAAAAGTCGAGAGAATATACTTCTTTAGATTTTTCAGGCCAGTTGAAGACCCATGACTCGTACTCTAAGAGATTCGCATGTAATGGGAGAGAACCAGATATATAAGGACCTTCAAGACATAATGGAAAGATGAACCACTTGTCATCGCTAGAATGGCGAGGACCTTGGTTGGTAGGTGTATGAAAATCAATATCCAGCATAAGAGCTTTGTCACCAGCGACCTTCTATTTTTTCAAATGAACACCCCAGCAGGTGTTATCTCTCTTCATAGGGACTATACTATAATTTACAAAGAAGTTGTCCACAGTATAATCCTCAGAAACAATGGGGACATCTTTAAAAAAGGATTCTTTGGAGATTCAGGGTAGCGAGTTCCTTTATTAGCACCGCGAGAAGCATATTCAAGCAATAATCTGATGCAATCTCCACCTAGTTGATATACCGCTCGCGAGAACCTTTCGTCAGAAATTATTTGATAAAATAATGGAAGTTCTGGGTCATAGAGAGGAATGGGAAGACCAGCTTCAAGTTGTCCTAGCGATAGTATGATTTTTTCGCGAGAACATTGATCATCAGTAAATAATTTAAGAGAAAGTTCAGATCTAGAATCCTGATCTAGAATTAAAGACAAGTTAAAACCTTTAATTTTGAGTTTCTCGCGCATCTTATTAAAGGATTTCAAGTTTTTGGTACCAGATGCAACCATTTTTGAAGTATGGGAATGAAAAAGTTGAAAAGAAGAAAGAAATCACAGCAACGCAATTCGCGGAAGAACAGTAAAGTTTGCAGAGAGGATATGGGGAGAAAGAAGAAGAAAGTAAAAGAGAAAAAGGAAAGGAATGAGAAGAGTATTTATAGAGGAAGAAATTTCTCGAAGAATATGAAGGCAATTAATGCAAAGAAGAGACGTGGGTGGTCAGATCGCAGCGGTTAGAGGAGACATGTCAAAAGTTTATTGGAAGAAAAAATTCGTGAAATTAGCTGGCGAAGGACATAGAAACGTGTCAGAATAGAGAAGCCTGAAAATATAAGCAGTTATGGCATTTAAAGTTCTCATGATCTTCTCTTCTTCGCAGAAAAGACATGAGAAGAGGCAAGATGTAGGACCAAAATATCGCTACAACGTTATTCCTGCGATATTAACAACATTTCTGCGAGCGTCACTGACAATTCTTTAACAACATTTCATGAGCGTCACAGAATACCTAAAAGAAACTGGCGATGGAAAAAATAAAAGAAGAATATGTTGATCATGCGATGGTCATCATTCTTGCGATAGAGAATATGGTAGCGATTGCGATGAGATCGCAGAATAGATCCAAAATAGGAGGAAAACTTAGATGTCATCCATTATGTAAATCCCTATATAAATGGCTCGATAGATCCAGAAAAGGATGATGTATTTTTTAGAGTTGAAAGAGTCTTTAGGAGAGAGAAACTTCAATAGAATATTTGTAATCTTGATTTCTTCTAATTCTGTAAACATTTCTGAGATTTGAATAGTAAAGTGTCATTTAAATCTTTGAAGTTTAATTGATCTCCAATAGATTTCTATAGAATCTTAACAAGGGTGTAGTGTGGGAATTCCTGCAACTACATGACTCTATGGAAAAGAGTAGTATCACTGATAATGCAACACCAGTACAAAGTCACTCATGTAAGGCTCAAAGACTTGAAGCTTCTGAGAAAAACTCTAATAGGTGTCTAAAACACCTTGATATTTATCTATTGTTTATGCTTTCTTTGCTAAGTTTTCTTGTAAATTATGTATCTTATGTTTGTTTTTGAGTATTTAGGTACTTTGGAGTCATTTGGAACAAAAGAAGAACAAACGTCGTTTTAAAGGAAAAAAGGTGCAACTGTTGTTGGAGACTAACTATTTCTCATCACTTGCTTTTATTTCTTCATCTCTGTCTAAAAAGTATGTCGGCTTTAGTGATGCAAATTTTCTGTCTGAAAAGCACGACAACTTTAGTGATGACTCTCATTTAAAACGACGTTCATTTGGAGTGAAAAGGAGCAAAAAGGGCAGTTCACAGGCGAGCATAGCTAGCTACGGTTGAGCAAGAAAGAGAATAGGCATGTCAGTTCTCTGGAACTGACAAGCAATTCGTCATCTGGGTACACCTTATCTACCTAAACAGGGTGGCTATATCAACAAGCCTTATTCCTACACCTACTCTGAAAGAGAGGAAATCATTTTTCTCCTCTTCATTACACTCCACCTCAATTTCAGAGAACTGAGACAAATCATGGCGGCTGCTATCTGAGATTTGGAGATGCAGAGAAGGAATTCAAGATTCATAGAGAGGAGATTAAGAGATGAAGTGAGGTGCTATTTAAATCGAGAAGTTGAAGCTGAATCTGGTTGAATTTGAGTATTTTTTTCTGTTGATATTAATGGAAATTTAGGGTTGTGGATGTTGATTTGAGATTGATGGGGGTTTCACATCTATGATGTCAAGAACACAAGATTAAGAAGAATCAGAGCTGCTACTGTTGCTATCTCAGAAAAATTAGGGTTCTACTAAGTTTGAATTTTCGAAAAACTTAGTTGAAGAAGATGAATTTTCTACCATGGGGTTTGATAGAGAGGCAGGTGAACTGAGTGTGAATCGAAAAATTCAAGGGACTTATAAGGTATAATGGTTGATTGTGTTGAAACTGAAAAATGGGTTTCTGATGGTTTTGTGAGAAGAAATGGAATTGGTGCCATGGCTAGATGACTATGAATGTTATTGTGATGGTTGCAGTGAGGTTCATGTGATACTGCAGCTGCATTTAGATGCTGAGAGTTATGCAGAGAAGCTACAACAAGGGTCAGTGAAGGTACATTTAGATGTATGTTAGGGTCACTGTCAAGAAGAAACAACAGGCATGAATTTGCACTGACTGTGTGGCAATGAAGCAGTGGAGCTGTTGATAGTTAGAGCTAAAGTTGCAGGTAACTCAGGGCATTGCAGTTGTGGTGTTGAAGCTTTATTGGTACACATCTAAGATGAGTTATGACATGAGGCTGCAACTCAGAAAGTTTTGGTGGCAATGCATCTGCTATTGAGATGTAATGGTAGAAATTGTTGTGGTCTTAATATGGCCAGGGTACTGGTGGTTTATGACTAATTTAGGTGAATGCCTAGGTTCAGGTGGAATTCCGTGCAGAGTTGGACCTGTTGTTCTCAAGCTACAAACCAGGTAAGAATTGAGTTGTTGTTGAGTTCCATCTTAGCTAGAGGTTACCAAAGCTGGTGGTTTGCAAGAAGTTGCAGTGGTGTTTTGGTTTGACTGTGAAGATGTGGAGAATGGCTCGAAGAGAAGATTGTCGGTGACGCTCCAATGAAGATGATCTGAACCTGAATTGCAGTTGTAAATGGAGGCATTGTGGTATGAGACAGAAATAGTGGTATTGAGATTGTAAATGGGTTTGTTGGGAAGCAGTAAGGCTACACAGGAGCAGTGATGCTGGTGACTGACGGGAGAAACGAGTTCAGATGCTGCTGCTGATGTGAACAAGCCTGGCAGTAAAATGTAGTTTCAAGATTAATGGCAGTAATGAGGTTATCGAACAGATGGAGGTCATGTCGTTTCTGCTATGGCTGATGGTAAAGTAGACAAGAAGATAATCGGTGATGTTTTTGCCCATATGGTGGAGTTCAAGTCTGCCATGTTTGTAAAGAATAAGAGAAGTTACCGTTGTGGTTTATTGAGACTTTGGATGGCGGTAAAGAAGATGGAGAGGGTATAATGGCAGCATTGGAACAAGTGGTAGTTGAATGCTCAATGGTGTTTTTGTTGTAGTCGAGAAGTAAGGGAAGATTTCGATTATGGAAGTGAAGCAATGCAGGGTAATGATGGTGCAACACAGCTGTGTGCTGCAAGATGGCCTAGAGCCAATTCATCCAAGTTAGCTTCTGAATCAGACAGTATTTATCTGACTAATATCTGACTCACATATGACCCAGTTGACTCATCCTAATTCGGTCTGAATGAGTTGAACCGATTGACCAATGAAGACCTGTCACCTAAGACACTTATTCCGGTCACCCGAAGTTGATTTCCGGCCAACTTCTAGTACATTCACCAGTTTTTCGGTGACACTTGTTGGGGCATATTTTCTACATGGGTTTCTCTTGTGTGGGCTTGGTGCACACATTGGATATGGGCTTTTGAGACTTAACCTAGTTTTGAAAGGGAGAAAAGCAACAAAAGGGAGAGACTTCTACAACTTTGCTATCATGTATTCTACTTGGAGTTTTGGAAAAAGTGGCAGCTAGGGTTTGTTTTTCTTTTTATATTTTCATCCTCTTTACTTTATTTCAATTATTATTTGATGATGAACTCCATTATTATGAGTAGCTAAAACTCTTTTTGATTAGGGCGATTTCGAAGCCCAAAATATGAATCTACAATTGATATGAAATAACTTGTTTTCTTGCACTTATTTAT
Organism: Papaver bracteatum; assembly: GCA_023529315.1. Lineage (NCBI taxonomy): Eukaryota > Viridiplantae > Streptophyta > Magnoliopsida > Ranunculales > Papaveraceae > Papaver > Papaver bracteatum. The sequence continues at coordinate 95,838 of JAJJWX010001169.1, forward strand.
GTTATTATTTGATTTCTACTATGCTAATATTGTTTATGGATTATTTGTTAATGTTTTAAGTTCGAAATTGAATCATTAGTTCTTTATTCTAATGCTAGTTTAAATTTTCTTCGACCCGTAATTGTCTAGAAATATAAACACAAGTAGCAATATATGGGTACTGATGATGGGACTTTGTTAAGTACCCATATGTAGAAATTGACACTAGTAGGTGATTCATGCTTTTGAGTTCATCACTAGGAGCAACCTTATCTCACAAAACTTCGAGCACTTGTTTAAGTCACATCTAGTAAGAGTACCTCTAGGAAACTTGGCAAGTAGAAACCGGTAGTCGAGCGCTTCCGTATCCGGTGAGCTTAGGAGATAATAACAGAATAGTTGAGCGTACTAATTATTCTAGGGTTGTTAGTAACGAGATGATGCAAAGAACTTGGCTATATATCAATTTGGTTTGTATTCCATGGACTAGAATGAACCTTTAATCAATTCCATCTCATTTTTGAATACAACTTTGTGATTTTCAGAATTTCTACAATAATATCATCTTTGCTAAGAGTATTTGCATAACAACTTTTGCTTCATACCTCCCTTGGGACGATCCTGCTTTCATTATACTACTTGTTAGTGTAAAGAGAAGTAGAGAAATATTATTTGCGAGTTGACACCTCGTCAAAATTGGCGCCGTTGCCGGGGAGGCAGTGGCAAGCTTAGTTGTTATTTTTATTCTTAGTTGTTACTTTTGTTTTTATTCTCAATTTCAGTTTACTTATTCAATCTCTTAGAATTTGATTTTTAGGTACTATTTCTTTGGTGAATGCGTGAGAGGGCAGACCAAGTCCTATTGGTATACGTCTTCATTCGGGCACTTTACTTAAAGATTTAATTCGAGCAGTGAATACTCCATTTCCTCCTAGTTTTACACCAAGTGAATTCTCGGACTCGGACAAAGAGGAAGACAACACAATGGAAGATCGACCACCTGATCCAAGAACACTCAAGGAGCTCACTTCTCCAAACCTTGACCATCAGCTGTTATGTATTCAGCTGAATGGAACCATTAAGTTGAAGCCACAATTGATTCACTTGCTGCCCAAATTCAGAGGTTTTGCGGGAGAGGATCCTAATCGTCACTTGCAACAATTCCATCATGTTGTGACTAGTATGAAGCAAGCAACTGCAGACGCCGATATGTCTATGATGACATCATTCCTTTCTCCCTTATAGATGATGCAGGAGAATGGTTCTTTTGCTTACCCGCTGGAAACATAACCACATGGAATGGAATGAAGAAATTGTTCCTTAAGAAGTATTTTCCAGCATCAAAAGCAACCGTGATTCGCAAGAAGATTTGTGGTATTAGGCAAGTATCGGGAGAGACTCTCTATGAGTATTGGGAGCGCTACAAGAAACTTTTAGCTAGCTTCCCACATCACCAAATTAGTGATCAACTTGTCATCCAATATTTCTATGAGGGGTTGATTTCCAATGAGAGACATTTGATCGATGCCGCAAGTGGTGGTGCACTCACCAACAAGACCATTGCAGAAGCTACAAGTTTGTTGGAGAACATGGCTGCAAATACACAACAATTCTTCACTAGAGATGAATCAGTGGTAAGGAAGCTGAATGAAGTTGGAAATTATTCACACATGGAACAAAGGATGGGTAACATGGAGAGGATGATGCATGAAATAGCTGCAGCTGTAATACCATTATCATATATCGAAGAAGTTGAGAAAGTAAGTGTCATGTATCAAAATCAGCAAAGGCCAAGATATGAGCCATACTCTAGCACATACAATCCGGGTTGGCGAGATCATCCCAATTTCAGCTACGCCAACAAGCAAGCTGCAGTTCCCAATTCGCCTTTCAATTAACAAGGTGGATACCAATTCTTGCAAAAGCCACATCAAGAAACTCAAGGCACGAGTATAGATGACAAGTTGAATCTCATTCTCAACACAATGGTGCAAGATAATCAAAAGGCAGAGATGGATATGAAGGACATCCGAACACAAATGGGTCAATTAGCTACTACCGTGAGCAAATTAGAATCACAAGCAGTTGGAAAACTTCCTTCGCAACCATTAAATCACAAGGAGAATTCCAATGCTATTGATCTACGAAGTGGGAAGCAAGTAGAGAAATCGACAACATCACATGTGTCCCAAGAACCTGATTTGGAGAAAGAAGAGGGTGAAACAGCCCCTAAAAAGGCTGACCCGGTAACAAATTCTAACTCTAAAACTCGTGTTTCTACTTATGCTACTCCTCCGCCTTTTCCTAGCAGGTTTGCAAAGTCGAACAAGGAGACATTGTACCAAGATCTTTGGGAAATATTTAAGAAGATTGAAGTGAACATTCCACTCATTGAGGCGATAAGGCAGGTTCCGCGCTGGGAAAAGTTCTTGAAGGAATTGTGCACTAACAAACACAAATTGACCGGTAATGAGGTAATGAGTGTGGGGAAAAATGCTTCGGCATATCTTCAAAAGAAACTCCCACCTAAGTTGAAAGATCCCGGTAGTTTCACCATACCATGTACTATTGGTAAAATCAGGTTTGAACGTTCTTTGCTAGATTTAGAAGCATCCATTAATGTTATTCCCGCCTCCTTTTATGAATCCTTGAATCTTGGACCTCTTAAGAATACCGGTATTGTTATACAACTTGCTGATAGGTCTAATACTTACCCGAAAGGGGTTATTGAAGATGTTTTGGTGCAGGTTAATCAAATCATATTTCTGGCAGATTTTTATGTTCTTGACATGATGGATGAAGATTCACCATCGACTACCCCCTTGTTGTTGGGTAAACCATTCATGAGAAACGCTAGAACGAAGATTGATGTTTTCAAGGGCGCTTTATATATGTAATTTGATGTTGAGATCATAAGTTTCAATATCTTTGAAGCTATAAGTTATCCTAGTGATGTGTATTCATGTTTTTCTATTGATATTATTGATTCTTTAGCTCAACAAATGTTTGAATTAAATGGTGATGATGCTTTAGAAAAAACCATAGTGGAAGGTTTAGGTTATGGAAAATACAAAGACCTTGAAAGTGAATTGTTTATTTGTGATGAGCTTAAAGAGGCAGTTTTATCTCTTGACTCATTACAAGAAATTCTATAAAAGTATAATGCATTTTATGTTTCTTTGCCGCTTACTTATGAGAAACTTTTACCATCGATTGTGCATGCACCTATTCTTGAGTTGAAACCTCTTCTGGATCACCTCAAATACATATATTTAGGTGACAAGAAAGAGTTACCGGTGATCATTTCCAAAAACCTTACCAAGAAGCAAGAGGAGAAACTTGTTCGAGTGCTAAGAGAGTACAAGTCTGCCATTGGGTGGACCATTGCCAATATCAAAGGAATTAGCCCTTCCACATGTATGCACCGAATACTTCTTGAGAAGGGGGAAAAACCAACAAGAGAAGCTCAACGTCGCTTGAACCCTCCAATGATGGAAGTAGTCAAGAAAGAAATCCTGAAGTTGTTATATGTTTGGGTTATCTATCCCATATCCGATAGCAAATGGGTGAGCCCGATTCAAGTCGTTCCAAAGAAGTCCGGAATCATGGTGGTGAAAAACGAAGATAATGACTTGGTTCCAACTAGAATCCAGACCGGTTGGAGAGTTTGCATTGACTACCGAAAGCTCAACTCTACCACTCAAAAGGACCATTTTCCTTTACCATTCATTGATCAAATGCTTGAAAGGTTGGCTAGACACGTTTACTATTGCTTCCTTGATGGTTTTTCAGGTTATAAACAGATTTTAATAGCTCCGGAAGATCAAGAAAAGACGACGTTTACTTGTCCTTTTGGAACTTTTGCGTATAGACGTATGCCATTTGGCTTGTGCAATGCTCCAGCAACTTTTCAACGTTGTATGGTAAGTATATTCTCAGATTATGTGGAAAGCATCATCGAAGTGTTTATGGATGATTTTAGCGTGTATGGTGATTCTTTTGACAAGTTCTTATATAACCTTGCACTTATTCTTAAACGATGCGTAGAAACTAATCTTATAATTAATTGGGAAAAGTGTCACTTTATGGTGAATCATGGGATTGTGCTAGGCCATGTTGTATCCTCTAAGGGGTTATAAGTTGACAAGGCTAAGATAGATTTGATTAGGAACTTACAATACCCCACAACTGTGAGGGAGGTTCACTCTTTTCTTGGTCATGCAGGTTTTTATAGGAGTTTCATCAAGAATTTATCCAAGATTGCAATGCCCCTGTGTAGACTTTTACATAAAGATGTGGCCTTTGATTGTGACAAGGAATGCAAGGAAGCTTTTGACACCTTGAAAGAGTTGTTGACTACGCACCAATTATCAAACCACCAGACTGGAGCAAGCCATTTGAGTTGATGTGCGATGAAAGTGATTATGCCGTTGGAGCCTTGTTGGGACAATGAGATGGTAAAGTTCCATATGCCATTTATTAGGCTTCTAGAACTCTCAACGGAGCACAAATCAACTACTCCACTACTGAAAAGGAGCTCTTGGCCATAGTGTTTTCATTAGAGAAGTTTAGATCTTATTTAGTGGGTACAAAGGTGGTTGTTTTCTCTGACCATGCTGCACTTCGATACTTGATAACAAAGAAGGATGCTAAGCCAAGGCTCATAAGGTGGATACTCCTTCTTCAAGAATTCAACATGCAAATCAAGGACAATAAGGGTAGTGAGAATACCGTAACAGATCATCTAAGCAGATTGGTTGTATCCGAAGAAGCGATTCCTTTGCATGATATCTTTCCGGATGAGCAACTCTTTGCGGTTGGTGGCACAACTCCATGGTACGCTGATATTGTTAACTTTTTGGTGGCGGGACAAGTACCTAGTTCCATGTCCACATTCCAAAAACACAAGCTCAAGAAGATTGCCAAGCAATATACATGGATGAACCATATTTGTGGAAGCATTGCTCCGATCAAATGACCTGCAGGTGCGTACTCGAATCCGAGTTCCAATGAATTCTGAATTTTTGTCACTCATATGCTTGTTGTGGCCATTTCGGATCTAAGAGGACAGCCCTCAAGGTTCTATAAAGTGGTTTTTATTGGCCTAAATTGTTTAAGGATGCATATTTATTTTGCAAGGCTTGTGATAGGTGTCAAAGGACAGGAAACCTAGGTGCTAGAAACCAAATGATGCAAACACCAATTCTCGCTGTTGAGATTTTTGATATTTGGGGTATCGATTTTATGGGGCCTTTTGTGAATTCCAATGGGAAATTTTATATACTTCTTGTTGTATCTTATGTTTCTAAATGGGTGGAAGCTAAAGCCACCCCTACTAATGATTTTCAAGTTGTTTGTGAGTTTGTTAAGGAACATATATTTTCTAGATTTGGTACACCTCGAGTGGTGATTAGTGATGGAGGTTCACACTTCAAGAGATCCTTTCACGCTCTTCTAAATAAGTATAACATTTCTCATAAAGTTGGCACACCGTATCATCCACAAACGAGCGGTCAAGCTGAAATTTCCAACCGGGAGATTAAGTCCATCCTAGAGAAGACGGTGAATGTTACAAGGAAGGATTGGAGTTATAGACTCAATGACGATTTGTGGGCGTATATGACAGATTATAAGACACCCATCGGTATGTCTCCTTTTAGGCTTGTCTATGGAAAACCTTGCCATCTTCTCGTCGAACTTGAACACAAAGCTTATTGGGCTATCAAGGTATGTAATATGGAATTAGATGCAGCTGGTGAACATAGGAAACTTTAGATCAATGAGTTAGAAGAGATACATAATGATGCATATGAAAGTTCACGAATTTACAAATAAAAGACCAAGGCTTTCCATGATAAAATGATTTCCCGAAAGAGTTTTGAAGTAGGGCAGAAAGTTCTTTTATTCCATTCTCGTCTTAAATTGTTTCCGGGTAAACTTAGGTCCAGATGGATTTGACCATTTTTTAATGTGTTTTCTCATGGTGCAATTGAAATTACTAGTCCCAAAACAAGTCTAGTTTCCAAGGTCAATGGCCATCGTTTGAAACCATACTATGAGAAGTTTGTGACGGATAATCAGGATATGATGACATTGAGTGATCCACTCCCTCTAGAGGAGTAATTGGAGATGAAAGTCTGGTTGACGACTTTAAACCAAGCACTAAGTGGGAGCCAACCCACCGGTTTTGTATCTTTATCTTTATCTTTTTATTTTTCAGCATTTTATCTTTATTTTCTTTGTTTTTGCATATTATTTGCGGAATTTCCCACCTTGAATTTTACTTTGAATGACTAAATTTTACATTGTGGGCAATGTAAAGTTTAAGTGTGGGGGATCATTTATATGTTTGTATAGTTTGTTTGATGCCTTTAGTTTTTTTTATTTTCAACAAAAAAAAAATAGAAAAAAGAAAAGAAAAAATTGCTTTATAAACTCCAAAATATAGACACTTGTGCCTTTAGGATGACACTACCAATATAAGTGGATGGAACCATCTTGGTTACAGGAGTTGAGGAACCCATTAACTAAAAGGACGGACATAGCTCAGGAATTACAAATAAGTTGTTACCAGATCTCAGAATATCACCATATCACGTTCTATTTTTATTTTTCCATATTTATCTTTTGTTATCTAAGTGATTTGGTGGGTCACTAAACATCGAATTGTTATTACTGCTAGGATGAAATAGAGTGATTGAGTTACTAAAAAAAAAAAAAAAAAACGACCAATTAGACCAATCGGAATAAAAATGACACTTGGATAGCAATATGTGTGTGCTCTCCCTGTCTCTGTCGCCTAAACAAGCGTGGAATGTAGGATCTAAGGGAACTATCATGTAATTTGCTGACAAGAAACATGCGATTGGATCCAAAAGATCTAATCATGCTGTCTAAAAAAAAGGTGAAAAAGAAAAAAAAAAAGAATAAAGAAAATTATTATTGTTTAATAAAGTCGACTCCTGGTTCCCTTGTATATGCCAGTTGAGTTGATGTAGATTTAAGTTTGTTGAATCATTGGTTTCCTTATATATGCCAGTGTGTTGACACTAGAATTCAGACCAGTAGCTCAATCCAATAGAGGTTCATCTTGGCGGTGACCTTCAGACAAATATGGGACACACCGATCACTTGTTAACATTTGCAAACATCTACTTCTATATCCATCTTCTTAATATATTCATGTGTGATTGTGGTTAGTCAGCTTCCAAGTATTGTGGTTTGTTCGAATTTATGATTAGAGCTTTAATTACTTATATATGAATTGGATTTGAATCAAGGTACCTCCTCCTATAATCATTTTGGATTCGTTCATAGACTCTTCACATGTAGTTGGAATTTGGAGTAAAAGGTTTTGTAGGCACACCTCTTGTAGACCTTCACGAGACTAAAACTCATCCACTAGGGACACCTAGGGGTTTAAAGGCCTGTTATTCATGCTAAGAGTAACCGTAGACTCGTCTACACGGAGTTGTATGTATGTTTTAGAATTCTTTTGTTTGATTTGCTCGAGGATTAGCAAAGTATAAGTGTGGTGGAATTTGATAGGTGTCTAAAACACCATGATATTTATCTATTGTTTATGCTTTCTTGGATAAGTTTTCTTGTAAATTATGTTTCTTATGTTTTTTTTTTTGAGTATTTAGGTACTTTGGAGTCATTTGGAACAAAAAAAAGAAGAAACGTCGTTTTAAAGGCAAAAAGGTGCAACTGCTGTTGGAGACTAACTATTTCTCATTATTTGCTTTTATTTCTTCGTCTCTGTCTGAAAAGTATGTCGGCTTTAGTGATGCAAATTTTCTATCTGAAAAGCACGACAACTTTAGTAATGACTCTCATTGAAGAGAAGAAGTGAATATGAGGAGTAAAAGAAGGTTGTTGTAGGTGGAAGTCTAAAGAAGGCGTTCATTTGGAGTGAAAAGGAGCAAAAAGGGCAGTTCACAGGCGAGCATAGATAGCTACGGTTGAGCAAGAAAGAGAATAGGCATGTCAGTTCTCTGGAACCGACAAGCAATTCGTCATCTGGGTACACCTTATCTACCTAAACAGGGTGGCTATATCAACAAGCCTTATTCCTACACCTACTCTGAAAGAGAGGAAATCATTTTTCTCCTCTTCATTACACTCCACCTCAATTTCAGAGAACTGAGACAAATCATGGCGGCTGCTATCTGAGATTTGGAGATGCAGAGAAGGAATTCAAGATTCATAGAGAGGAGATTAAGAGATGAAGTGAGGTGCTATTTAAATCGAGAAGTTGAAGCTGAATCTGGTTGAATTTGAGTATTTTTTGCTGTTGATATTAATGGAAATTTAGGTTTGTGGCTGTTGATTTGAGATTTATGGGGGTTTCACATCTATGATGTCAAGAACACGAGATTAAGATAAATCAGAGCTGCTACTGTTGATGTTGATATCTCAGAAAAATTAAGTTCTACTGAGTTTGAATTCTTGAAAAACTTAGTTGAAGAAGATGAATTTTCTGCCATGGGGTTTGAAAGAGACCCAGATGAACACAATGTGAATTAAGAAATTCAAGGGAATTATAAGGGCTAATGGTTGATTGTGTTGAAACTGAAAAATGGGTTTCTGATGGTTCTGTGAGAAGAAATGGAATTGGTGCCATGGCTAGATGACTATGAATGTTATTGTGTTGGTTGCAGTGAGGTTCATGTGGATACTGCAGCTGTATTTAGATGCTGAGAGTTATGCAGAGAATCTATAACAAGGGTCAGAGAAGGTTCATTTAGATGTATGTTAGGGTCACTGTCAAGAAGAAACTGCAGGCATGAATTTTCACTGACTGTGTGGCAATGAAGTAGTGGCATTGTTGATAGTTAGATCTCAAGTTGCAGGTAACTTAGGGCATTATTGTTGTGGTGTTGAAGCTCTGTTGGTACAAAACTGAGATGAGTTATGACATGAGGCTGCAGCTCAGATAGTGTTGGTGGAAATGTAGCTTCTATTGAGCTGGAATGGTAAAAATTGTTGTGGTCTTGATATGGCCAGGTTACTCGTGGTTTATGACTGATTTAGGTGAATTCCTAGGTTCAGTTGGAATTCTCGGCAGAGTTAGAGCTGTTGTTCTCAAGCTACAAACCAGGGAAGAATTGAGCTGTTGTTGAGTTGTAGCTTAGCTAGAGGTTACCATAGCTGGTAGTTTGTAATAAGTTACAATGGTGTTTTGGTTTGACTATGAAGATGTGGAGAACGGATCGAAGAGAAGATTGTTGGTGACGCTGCAATGAAGATGATCTGAACCTGAATTGCAGTTTTAAATGGAGGCATTGTGGTCTGAGACAGAAACAGTGGTATTGAGATTATAAATGGGTTTGTTTGGAAATAGTTAAGGCTACACAAGAGCAGTGATGCTGGTGAATGACGGGAAAACCGAGTTCATATGCTGCTGCTGATGTGAACGAGACTGGCAGTAAAATGGAGTTTCATAATTAATGGCAGTAATGTGGTTATCGAACAGATGGAGGTCGTGTCATTTCTGCTATGGATGATGGTAAAGTAGACAAGAATATAATCGGTGATGATGTTTCCCATATGGTGGAGTTCAAGTCTGCCATGTTTGTAAAGAATAAGAGAAGTTGCCGTTGTGGTTAATTGAGACTTTGGCTGGCGGTAAAGAAGATGGAGAGTGTATGATGGAAGCGTTGGAACTGGTGGTATTTGAATGCTCAATCTTGTTGTTGTTGTAGTTGAGAAGTAAGGGAAGAGTTCGATTATGGCAGTGAAGCAATGCAGCGTAATTATTTGCGCAGCACAGCTGTGTGCTGCAGGATGGCCTAGAGCCACTTCAGCCAAGTTAGCTTCTGAATCAGACAGTATTTATCTGACTAGTAGCTGACTCATATATGACCCAGTTGACTAATCCTAATTCGGTCTGACTGAGTTGAACCGATTGACCAATGAAAACCTGTCACCTGAGACACTTATTCCGGTCACCCGAAGTTGATTTCCGGCCAACTTCTGGTACATTCACCAGTTTTCCGGCGACACTTTTTGGGGCATATTTTCTACATGGGTTTCTCTTGTGTGGGCTTGGTGGACACATTGGATATGGGCTTTTAAGACTTAACGTAGTTTTGAAAGGGAGAAAAGCTACAAAAGGGAGAGACTTATACAACTTTGCTATCACGTATTCTACTTGGAGTTTTGGAAAAAGTGGCAGCTAGGGTTTTCTTTTCTTTTTATATTTTTATCCTCTTAACTTTATTTTAATTATTATTTGATGATGAACTCCATTATTATGAGTAGCTTAAACGTTTTTTGATTAAGGGCGATTTCGAAGCCCGAAATATGAATCTACAATTGATATGAAATAAATTGTTCTCTTTCACTTATTTATGTTATTATTTGATTTCTACTATGCTAATATTGTTTATGAATTATTTGTTAATGGTTTAAGTTCTAAATTGAATCATTAGTTCTTAATTCTAATGCTAGTTTAAATTTTCTTCGAACCGTAATTGTCTAGAAATATAAACAAAAGTAGCAATATATGGGTACTGATGATGGGACTTTGTTAAGTACCCATATGTAGAAATTGACACTAGTAGGTGATTCATGCTTTTGAGTTCATCACTAGGAGCAACCTTATCTCACAAAAATTAGAGCACTTGTTTAAGTCACACCTAGTAAGCGTACCTCTAGGAAACTTGGCAAGTAGAAACCGGTAGTCGAGCGCTTCCGTATCCGGTGAGCTTAGGAGAAAATAACGGAATAGTTGAGCGTACTAATAATTCTAGGGTTGTTAGTAACGAGATAATGCAAAGAACTTGGATTTATATCAATTTGGTTTGTATTCCATGGACTAGAATGAACCTTTAATCAATTCCATCTCATTTTTGAATACAACTTTGTGATTTTCAGAATTTCTACAATAATATCGTCTTTGCTAAGAGTATTTGCATAACAACTTTTGCTTCATACCTCCCTTGGGACGATCCTGCTTTCATTATATTACTTGTTAGTGTAAAGATAAGTATAGAAATATTATTTGCGAGTTGACACCTCGTCAAACTCTATCAACTGTCCGGTGATTGAATCTACATTTGACTGGGAAAAATCTCTTGTTGAGAAATTGGATGACCTTTCAGATGACAGTGATTCAGAAGAAGGACCAAGTATAGATGAGGAAGTCTTACAATATATCAAGATGTTTGATCATGAGCTAAATATAGAAAGGTCAACAGCTTTCCTGAGTAAGTATATGGCCCCTCTTTGTCAAGAAAACATAAAATTGAGAAAACTCTTTAAAGGATATGATGGTACGTACAATCTCCTAAAATCCATCGTTAAAGATCGTGAAGAAGATGTTCGAACAAAAAGGTCTGAATATGACAATATTCTCCGAAATCTCTATGTGTTGAAAGAAAGACTTGCAGATACTGAAGCAAAGTATGACTCTCAACAGAAATGTTTTCATGATAAATAACTAAGACTTCTTACTATGGAAAAGTCTTTGGTGACTGATCTTGCAGATGCCCTTGATAAAGTAAGATCTCTAGAAGAGAGTCTGAAAAGATTCAATACTAGTTCTACAAAATTGAATTCTATGATTGGAGCATGTAAAGGACATCTTGATACACGTGGTCTGGGCTATAAAGGAATAGACACTCCAAAAACAAGTAAGATCAATTTTGTCAAAGTTGTTGATAATTCTTCATGTGAAACAACGTTTGCAGCTTGCATTGTGCCTAAGGACAAAAGGACTTCTCCCAAATTTTCTCACAAGAGAAAAGTTAGAAATAATTCCTTTAACTGCTATTATTGTGGAAATAAAGGGCATCTTGGACGGAATTGTCGTTTTCGTTTAAGGAATAAAAAACTTCACGTCATTCTTATATGGGTGTCTAAGGAAGTAATTAAACTTGTTCCTCATATTGTTGTAGTAAAAGGTATATTCAACAAGCAAGAAAACTACCTTGACAAGTCACCTCTTATTCGTGACTTTCAAACACTAAATGTGAATCAGGGTAGAAAGAAGAACGACAAATGGGTGTTTAACAACCCAGAAAAAATGAAAAGGCGCATGAGAAAGAAGAAGAGATCGAGTTTCATGTCCCCTTCTGTGAAAGGCCGTGAATCCAAGAATTCTATTCCAGATTTTCTTCACATAAACAATCGAGTCTCAGAACTTAAGATAAGTATAAACAGACTCAAACGGGGTATCTCCAAAACATGGAAAGTGGCTAACTCAGGTACTCCTAGTTCCTCTTCTAGTATAAGCTCTTCACTCTTGTTGAATAACTCATCTCTATGTTTCTCTACAGGAGAAGTCAACCATGATGAGCAAAGTGCTCATCTTACCACACCATGACTGCTTTTTGAAACATCCTTCTTTTGAGATAAGAAGGATGCTCTGTGCTCTCAAGAAAAGTGTCTTGAGAAAGCTATCAAAGATGTATGTATTGTTCCTTATCTTAAGGATTTTTTTTCTCCTTCGAGTCTCTTTCGAAGTATATTCAATTATGTTTGACAAAGATTTCCTTGTTGAATTTTCCTCCTATTCTTGTTTGGATCTCCATGTTTTGGTCATCTTTGACCACCTGTGCACGGGCACTAAAACCGCACGAATGTTCCTATGCCTAGGGTTTTATATGAACCCCCTTATATATGTTGTCAATTGACACTTTATTATATAAGGATAAAAAGATTCTACTGGATTCTTGGCACAATGGAGAGAAGCAACAAAGAAGTGATCATGAAAGAGAAGGCTATTGAGTTTCATGAAGACCCTGTTTTCATAATCGGTCATCAGGCTATTGACCATGAAAACGACCTACCAGTTCAGATGTCCTCACAATTGGTAGGAAATCTCCTTCGTGATTTTGAAGTCGTTCGTGAACGGCTCGGGATAGCAACAAGGAATCTTGATTTTCTAAAGAACGAACAAAAGGAAGCTTCTGATGAACTCACTATTATTCAAACTTTAGTTGGAAATCAGATTTAGCATGTCTAGTGAATCTTCTATGTTTTCTATTTTATTTAAAAGAATAACTAGTGTTTTGGAATAGCCATGATTGTGAACACATAGCTATATCCAATGAATTCATCTTCTTTTTTTTAGATTTATTAGTTTTAATTCTAAACTTGTTTGGAAGATGATGGTTGCAGTATTAATTTTTATGGTTTTATATATTGCAATATTTTGATGGGATATGTGTGTTTACGTCCGTGAACTTATTGTCCTATATTTTGTCAAAAGTAAAGTTGTTCACGTATTGGTATGCAAATATTGATAAAGGAATGAATGGACTTTTGGCAAAACACAAAAGTGAAGCCTATATTGTCAATCTTTGATGTCAAATAGGTTAAAATCTTTTGTGATTCAAGGACAAAGTCTATTATGTCACTTTGTGATGGAAAAATAGAATAGGTCCTTGTTTTTTAATCCACGGCTTAGAGCTTAATTGTTTCATATTCTTATGTATTACCGTGAAGGTTCCATCTTGTATCTTATGTTGAGCACTATATGACTAAGTCGATTTCTTATTGGCATGGTTGGTTGTTCCATAAATATGCAATATGTTGAGCATTAAGAACTAAATTAATCAACTTGTGTGGTTATTTAGTTTGTATTCCGTGAGTTCCCTCATGTTGAGTACATGGACGGTTAAGGTTGTCATTTTCTATGATAATCTTAATCGGGGTTCCATAATCTATTATGTTGAGCCCAAATGAACTAAATCAATCATCTAGTGTGATTATTTAGTTAGCACTCCATAGATTTTTCTCATGTCGAGTGTGGATAATTGAATTGATTACTTTGTGATTAGTTTAATTATGCGATCCGGTTAGAGTATTTATGGGTTCTCATGTGAATAATCTAATCGATGTATTAAGTCTCCATAAGTTTACTTGTGTTGAGCATATTTAGTCAAATTAATCTTGGTTCGCTTTGGTGAATATGATTTAATATTTTGGATTCCAAATTCATACTTGTATGTAATTTGTTGAGTATAAAGAAATCCTTCTTTTCTCTTGAAAATAAGGTCGCTTTTGTTGTTCCCTTGGGAATGACATCTTATGGGGGAGAGTTCTTTTGAACTTGCGCTTAATTTCCAAATCTTTGTGGGGAGTGCGGCTGTGGAATTTTTAGGGTTTATCTTGTATCTTTATAAACTCCTTGAAGAATGCATTTAGCCCCGGCTTTATGATTGCATCTAAACAAGATGACAGAAAATTAGCTTTGGTCATGAAATGTCTCTTACGGAAATTTTATTAGGATCCCGTTCTTGTACCTTTGCCAATTTTATTGACAAAAAGGGGGAGAATTAATTGTAGTTCATACTACAAATACATATGGTTTTTGGATCATTATGTAAGGGGGAGTGGTTTCCATGAGTGATGGAGTATTGACTAAGGGGGAGTGAAGTATCACCATAGTATTGTTGTTTAAGTTGTGATGTAATTGGACTTTGACGCTGTGTAATAATACTATGACATTGTATAACAATGATTGAGAACTGATGCTTTTCTCGTTGTTATAGCTATGGATTTTCAACAACGATGATGCCAAAATTACAACCTTTGGGATCATTGGACTACTTGGAAGTGATGAAGATTTAGAGTATTGTTGAAGATTAGGCATGTGGAATAGGAGCTACAAAGTTTTATTTATATATTTTTGTATTCCATATGTATTAATAGTTTTTCCATTAAAATTGACAAATGGGGAGATTGTTAGAGCACTGCTCTGTCAAACTCGCATGCGTTGCTATCTCAAGCATGTTTGTCAGTCTTAGTGATCAAAACTATAAAGTCTTGATTTCTAGTCTACTATAGCTAAGGTCTCGGACTAGGATAGAAAGTGTAGTTAAGCTCAAGAACTCTATGGCGATCATCATACAAGACGAAGGACTGCTCAAGGAACCAGTGGATCTTCATCGTCTAAAAGGTATGTGGAGACTTGAACTTATCTATCACTCAAAATTCTATCTACTCTATCTCATATATTGAGACAAAAGTCGTTTTACTATATAGACTAAGAATATGCACATGTGACATTTCGAGCTGAGTATATCTTGCTTATCTATTTATCGAAATGGGTGTTGGTAAAGCTTTCGCTTTAGCCAAGTTCATATTTGCCTAGTGACGAAAGTCATGTTATGTTTCAATCACTTTGGAAATCGCTCTGATGAAAAATAGTTTGTGAATAACAACTATATAACGCCTGATGAGAACGAAAGTGCGACGCGTTTTTACCCATAAATACATTAGCTGGGACTCATTTTATCACTAATAAACTTGTTTGTATGTGTTTTTGTGAATTAAGCTCTTATGGAGAAAGTTGCTCGAAAAGTGGTTTTTGTACCCCGGAGGATAGATGTTATTCGGACTCTCAATGTTGGTTAAGGGACACCTCAATTACTAAGGAACACCTCAAGAATAAGGGACACCTTCCTTACTATTCACACCCCCAAAAGGAAAGTGCTAAAGGGACATCTGTACAGGATTAGGGGGAGGACATCTTCTTCCCAAATTCAAATTCAAATTTGGCGGGAAAAATGGTGGCAGAATTATGATTTGGCTTTTGGAGGTGTTCCAGTGAGATTAAAGCGCTGAAATTGAATAGGCATCTTCCTTAAACCTAAACAGGACTGGTATGATCGCTTGATTAGATTAAAATTATCTAGAATGGTGATTTGAAGCAAACAGATTGAAAAGGAAATTGGCGGGAAAATTGGTTTCAAAGGAACAGAATTAGGGTTGAAGTTTTGATCGTGTTCTAAGGAGATTAAATGGCTGAAACTGTTAGGGATAACTTGAATCAGTTTAACAGGAGTGGTAAGGTGTTTTGTTTTGATCATAATTGGCTGGAATCACGGATTTGGAGAAAATATCATTCTCGGGTTTATTCCCTGCCGGAAAGTTCAGTTAGAGATTTGGAAGAGTTTGGGTGCGAATTATTCTTGGTTTTGGACTTGTACGTGTCTGTTACAGCTGAACAGGGCTGGTATATGAGTTGGAATCGAGAAAAGTGGGATGGTTACGTGGATTGGAGAAAATAGAGAACGAGAGTTTCATGGGATTCTGTTAAGAAGATTACGTGAATATACTATGCTTGCACGTTTTTTACTCTGTCTTGGAGTTATATTCAGCGTGTAAGGAGTGTGCTGAGATAAAAAAGATGCGTGGAGGAAAGAAACAAGGGAAGAAAATATCTCAAGAATATATTCTTTTACTGCCGAGTAATGGAGGATTATCTGGAGTGATTAAGCGAGATTTCTTGGGTCTGTTGGCTATATAAAGGGTTCTGGTTCATCATAAAAATATATCGAGAGTTGGCGAGGCTACAGAGCTGAAGAGGAGAAGTTGCAGAAACTTTTCTGCTATTGCAGAGAAGTAGAAGACGAAAAACACAGACGACGCTATAGGTCTGTCGTTTTATAATTGTCACAGTTCTCGGATTAGTGACAGTTTTTCTACGACAGTTTCCTAATATAGTTTCTGTAACAGCTGCTTTGCAAATTGAACGGTGAGTTTGTAACGCTCATTAGCCGCTGCAAATTCCCGATTTATGTTATTTTTCTCCTTTTCTTCATTGTAATCACCATTTGAGATAATAAAAATTTATTTTGAGAGTGTCTACATCATGAGTAGCTAAAACCCTACACTGGGTCAACGGAGGAAGCCGAACTTCATCCATGGGTGAATTTTTTTTTTCTATATGACTTTTGCATTAATTAAAATAGAATTATGATTTTAAAAAATTAGTTATCATTTTATTAGATGGGTCATGCTTGCTTAGATGTTTGATGTCCCATGCTTACGTTTTGTAACTAATATTTGGATAATCTACCTTGGAAAAAATAAGAGTGGGTGTTGTTTTTATTTATTGAGCTATAACTGCTGAAGAATAAATAATTGAACATATTGATATGAATTCGGTGAATTCCTAGGCCCAATAACTCTCGCTTTTGTTTATTATTTTCATTGAACCTTTAAATTTAATCTCAACTACGTCCGAGTGAACGACAACCTATTTACTACTACGACAAATAAAATATTATATTAACGCCCTCTGAGAATGCTTCAATGATTGAAATGAGAGTTTAGACTATATAACCATTGTGGGATATAAACATTGTTATGTCAACACATATATGTATAAGTCCTTAGCACTTGAACCGAATTTTCCAAACCTTGTTGATCAAGTGGAACCGGAACGTGAGCAGTCAACTCAGTCCGTGAACCCAGTCCGCGAACTGGTGTAAGTTCTCGAACCCGAGAATATCTGCTGAAGTTGTGTTGATGGTGGATTTTAGTTCAGGGCTAAAGTTGTAAAACTAATTTTTATGTAACCATCCTGCAGAGGATGAAACTATTTTATAAGTGATGAATACTTCTTCGCTTTACTAATTCACCTAGAATGGAGCATGTAGCAACAATCCCCCGAATATTCTGTGAATTTTAGCATTATTGATTAATGCATCAAACGCCTTGTATTTCCTGTGATATTCCTAGTAGAACTCTCACCTTTGGTGCGGCATGATGACTGATTGTTTCTCGCAGCAGAGTAGCATGAATATCCAAGTACCAACAGTGAGGCATGCATGAAATGCTCGTACATGATGTAACTCTCGGAGTGTTATACTAGCCCGATTGAGCATACATCTCTCGGAGTGTTATACTATCCCGATTGAGCATACATCTCTCGGAGTGTTATACTAGCCCGATTGAGCATCCATACTGTCCATAGCAATCTAGGAATGATCACGATCATCTAACTTCACCAGCATGATTGGATGGCCCAGATCGAATCCATGACCCCAAGCAAGTATTGGAAATTTCACTGCCGACCCAACGTGGGTCCCGCTTGGTCGGCTCCCCAAAAGGGGTGGCATAGATTTCCAACCCATCTAACCCAAAAAGAATGGACAAGAAACCCTAAATTAGGGTTTGCGGCACATTACATGTGTCGCAAAACGATCTCAACCATCCATCTTCGCAGGCATAGATGGAGAGTGTAGATGTAGATTCAAAGGGCCCAGAGCATGTCCACACAATCACCGTGGTCCCGTATACACACATGACCAGTCGGTCAAGACCAACTATGGTTGTTTGTCCCAATTCGTGCGCCCAAAACAAGGCATGACGCACGGCCAAACCCTAATTAGGGTTTTTATTGAACACGAGCATCCGTTTTCTCCTGATCGAATGAAGGGTTTAGGAGACAATTGAATAGGTCTAGTGAACATCAACATGATCACCGTGGATCCATCTATCTCCTCACCTGACCAACCAAGGCATACCATGCCTGGTTTTTCAAAATCGCACGCCCAAACTAGCGTGGTCACACTTCCCAGATCATAAACTGATCTCGACCACTCAACTTCGCCAGACAAATTGAGTGTCTTAGATCACGTTTCCATGGGAAAGTCCGGTATAGGCGTGAATACCATCCTACCGTCTACACGCCGGACCAAACCACCGAGACATACCAAGCTTGGTCATCTCGAAACTCATGCCTTGAAGGTGGCATGACGCGCCCCTTTATGAATCCTTTGCGACATAAGATTTCTGTCGCAAATCGATCTCAGCCACTCAACTTCACCGGTAAATTTGAGTGGCCAAGATCAAACCTTCATGGGACAGTGAAGCATGGACATGGACATCAGCATGCCGTCTACACGCATGCCTGATCGGTCCTCCATAAAACATCTCCCAGGCTTGGATTCGACCAAGCTGAAAGAGTGCACTCGCGCGCCTCCTAAACCCTAATCCGATGGTCGCAGATGTGGGTCGCAAGTCATATTGCCCGTCCAACTTCTCCAGCATAGACGGACGGCCTAGGATAGGAGTTAGGCGACCAGTGAGGTATCACCGTGATCACCGTCTGCCACTCTACCACACCATGTGGTCGGCCAAGGGAGGGCTTGCTAGCGCAGCCTCCAAACCATCACATGAAGAAGGCATGGCATAATGGTCAACATCGATGCTTCATATATGCCGAATACATTCGATGCATAACATGCATAAAATACACACGATGCTTTACAAGTATCGACTTCCTAAATAACTTAGTTATTTAACAGCATTAAATGCTACCTTATGTGGGTCCCACGATCCATACACTCGAGACATCAATCATGTCACAAACTGGGGGATACATACGGGGGTATTGGTCTGGCGGTTTATAGCGTGCAGCGTGCAATGTACCATCACAAGAATGTGTCATGAAGACATGGACGGTTAGTGATGATGGGAGAAGTGGGCAAGACTGATCGTGTGACGCTAACACACAAATCCACTACTCCATCACTCCACTTCCCACGAGAGACGTGAGTAAGGCTCAAATGACTTGTATAAATAGGTTCTCCTACCTATTTTCAACACAAGAGAAAACAAGATAGAAACCAAGTGTTAATACGAGACGTATTCAAACACCCAGAGCATGCTTGCATTATTCGTAAGCCTGCTCACCTTTCTGTTACAAGTCATAAACAAGCCTACACCTTCACAATCTCAACACCTTCTTCGCTTCCCTCCCTAAGATTAACCCCATCTACTTCACTTTATGATCGAAACAAGTCTGGAACGGCCATTTCTTGGTTTAGGCCAGAATTGTATAGATTGATCTCTCGAATCAAAAGCACTCCCGTGCAGTGTATTTGTTTAGGGTTTAGATTCACTTCTCATCCACACACCCCCAATTTACCAAAACCAGCAGAAGTAGTTTTTACCCATAAACAATTGGCGACCACAGTGGGAGATTAATCTCTCGGTTGTAAAGTAATTTCATCAATACCCAATATCATTGGTTGATTTCAATATGGTTGGTCTTAGGACTCACCAAACAATTTCAAATTCCGGTCGAAGTTCCTCCAACGGAGATGCTCCTCATTCCAATGGCGTGTCTGATGGTATAACCGGAAGAATCCAAACATTGATCGAGTTAGCACGGGTGCAGAGGATTCACACGAAGAACATGGACCTGATCAAAGAAATTATAAACGACATACTCGATCTCCTCATCAAGATGACATCGGAAATAAGCAGCTCCCATGTCACAGAGATTTCTACACTGGGGACTGATCCTTACAATGATCCTCCTCAAGTCAGCAGTTTCACTATGAATCAGAGGCCGGTGGACCAGGAAGAGGCTTCCCTAGTGGAAATATTGTGTGAACTTTTACACCTCTCGAAGAATCAGCGGGCGGAAAAGTTCACTGCAATCAACCAGATAGCCTTGGACGTGCAACTAACTCCTTTACGTACAGAAACCCTCAAAACACCGTATATATCTGTGAATAATGTTACATTTATAGAAGAAGACATGATGGAGGAAGAAGGTCACAACCGGGACCTACATGTCACTGCACGCATCAAGGATTCAGAGTTCAAGAGGGCCCTCGTCGACACAGGAGAGTCTTCGAATGTGATTACCCTTAAGACACTCAGGACGACCAAGGTTATCCCAAGCAATATTGTGCAGTAGCCTACCACGATGACATATTTTGAAGGAAACCAAACCAATATGTACGGGTACGTCAATCTGAATTTATCTGTAGGACCCATCCAGTCTAAAGTGAAATTCGAAGTCATAGAAAATGAGCCGGACTACCACATGATATTGGGGAGACCGTGGCTTCATAACAATATAATTGTTCATTCAACATATCACCAGTGTTTGAAGACTATGCTGAATAAGGTAGTCGTTCGCATCCCTGTATCTTTCTCTCCTTACGCACCGATCTGTGACGTAGAGTTTTTTGATCCGAAAGAAACTCCGCGGAAAAAATAAGGGAAAGTCCATTGCATCCCACTCCCCATGTGGACATCAATCCAGGAGGAAGACCGACTTGCATCGTTGAAGGCTAAGACCTATGATATATCAGAACATCCTTCTGAAGCTACGACTCATATTCACACTAAAAGAGAGCGAACTTTTGTGGCAAGCCGTGATCAGAAGGGAAAGATCGTATACCGACGTCGTTGTTAGCAATTAGCAGGGGAGGATACTACCCAGCCTCTCCGCCCAATGGAATGTTACAACAACAAAGAGCCGCAAGAGGAGTTATTGGACGCTCCACGACAGCTGCAGGACGGCACCAACTCCACGAACGACGAACTCGAAGTTGTTAATATCGGGAGTGAGGAATTCCCCATGCCTATCTCCATCATCTCAACCTTGTCCACAGATGAACGCACCAAACTTGTGCAACTTATCAAGGAATACCAAGACATATTCGCTTGGACATATGAAGAAATGCCCGGTTTAAATGAAAAATTGGTCACCCATCACCTACATGTCATACCTCGATCCAAGCCGGTCAAACAGTCTCCGAGATAATTCAGGCACGATGTGGAAGAGCAGATCAAGACTGAGATACAGAAGCTGCTATCCGCTGGCTTCATTAAACCCATTCATCACCCAACCTAGTTAGCTAATGTGGTTCCAGTTAAAAAGAAAAATGGGCAGATCAGATGCTGCGTGGATTTTAGAGATTTGAACAGATGTTGCCCCAAAGATGATTTTCCTCTACCTAACATCGACATGTTAGTGGATGCAACCAGTGGGCATGGCATGTTCTCCTTCATGGACGGATACAGCGGGTACAATCAGATAAGAATGTACGAGCATGATACAAGTAAGACAGCTTTTCGAACTCCTTTAGGAAATTTTTATTATATAGTAATGCCATTTGGTTTGAAGAACGCCGGTGCGACCTATGAACGCGCTATGACGGAAATCTTCCACGACATGATGCACAAGAAAGTTGAAGACTACGTGGATGATATATTAGTCAAATCGAGGGCTCGGTCGGATCACACAGGAGTCCCACGACAAGTGTTCGAAAGGTGTCGTGAGTACAAATTGATGATGAATCCATTGAAATGCGCCTTCGGTGTTTCTTCAGTAAAATTTCTGGGATTCTAGGTAACCGCTAAGCGAATCGAGGTAGACCCATCCAAGACTCAATCCATCCTCACGATACCGCCACCACGATCTGTGAAGGAACTCCAAAGCTTCATGGGAAAGGTGAACTACATTCGGCTTTTCATACCCGGCTTGGCCCATCTTGTTGCTTCATTCACTCCTTGCTGAAGAAGAGAGAAAGCATTATCTGGTCCGCACTATAACAGGAAGCATTTCGGAATATTTAACGGATATTGTCGTCTCCAGCGGTCATGAAGTCCCCTATCCAAGGGAGACCGTTGTATCTCTACACATCCTTCAGCGATACTGCCGTAGGGGATTTGCTCGCACATGAGGATGATGAAGGAGTCGAACATCCCATATACTATTTCAGTCGAGTACTAAGAGATGTTGAGCTCAGATATCCCAAAGCGGAGAAGGCGTGCCTAGCACTGATTTATTCCATTCAGAAGTTCAGACATTACTTGTTGTCTAACAAGTTAGTACTCATATCTAAATCCGAACCTTCGAAGTTTTTACTTTCAAAGACGGTATTGATGGGAAGGGCGGCCAAGTGGCTTTTAAAAATGTCGGAGCATAAACATGCACGTCACCGAGAGCTATCAAAGGATAATCTATTTCTGATTTACTGATAGCGTTCCCTGGAGAAGGCACTAGTGCATTACATGAGGATCTTCCCGGAGAATTTCCAAAGATCTCCATTTTTGAAAGAGAGGCATGGCTACTGTATTTCAATGGCTCCTCCACTCCTAGAAATAACACTGGAGGAGCAGGCGTGATCCTAGTGTCTCCAACTGGCGAAGTCTTCACACTTTTTAAAGTTGGACTTTCAATGCACCAAAAACTCAGCGGAGTATGAAGCCTTTCTCATAGGATTGTCAATAGCCAAGCAAGCAGGGCTACTCGCCTAGACATATGAGGTGACTCTAAATTACTGGTTAATCAGAAGAACGGAGTCTATGCATTAAAGGAAGAAACACTGGCCCCGTACCGATCATAAGCGCAAAGGCTGTTGAACTACTTCACAGATGCAACCATAACCCTTGTTGGTCGCAACAACAATAGACATGCCAATTGTTTAGCCACACTGGCGTCCAAATTGCAGTTCGAAGGTTTCGAACTGACTCTGACGGTAATAAGGAGGACAGTGGAATCAACATGCTCTCACAATGCGAAGACATTGGGACCTATGATTGGCGAACTCCTATCATTCAAGAACTCAGCAGCTCACTTTCTCAAGGAAAGGTTAGTCTCAAAACTCTGCAGAGCTATTTCATGCTTCATGGTATGCTATATCATCGAAACCCGGATGGTTCCCTATCGAGATGCCTCGGAGATGAAGAGGTGCAGTTACAGCTTAACCGCATTCATACTGAAACCTGTGGACAAACGTTGGTGGTAATGCTCTACCGTCATCTTCAACACCTAGGCTATTATTGGCCAGAAATGGAAGCTCAATCTCGTTTACTCCAGAAGTCTTGCACCAATTTCCAAGTGCCTCCACACCAACTGGAGGTCCTCAATGTAAGCCATGCTGGAGACTGGAGAGAACCGTACATTAGTTATCTCCGCGACGGAGTAACTCCTTCCAATCAAAGGGATGATGTCAAGATAAAAAAAAGGCGAAGCAATTTGTATTTCATGAGGGGATCCTATATCATAAAAGTTTTGGATGCGATCTATTACGGTGTATGGCTAAGGAATAGGTTTCGACTATGTTGAAAGGAATGCACGAAGGGGAACATCAAGGGAAGAGGAAACTATTTCTCCAGATACATGAGAAGTACTATTGGCCGACCATGGAGGATGATCCAGCTTCATTAGTGCAACAATGTCACGAGTGTCAATTTCACAGGAACCTCATTCACGCACCCTCCACTCCTTTACACTCGATAAGCAATCCATGGCCCTTTTATAGCTGGGGACTTGACATTATTGGGAGGATTAATCCGTCATCGTCGAAGCAACACGAGTATATCATAACTACAAAAGAGTATTTTACTAAGTGGGTTGAAGCCATCCCTCTACGTGGAACCACATGAGCAACAATTGTCGCCTTCATCAAAGAATACATCATTTGTCAATTTGGTGTACCCAAGCACATCATCACCGACAATGGCACTCCCTTTGCAAACAAACAGGTACGGGAAATACTTTAAGAATATGGAATTAAACAGGTCTTCTCCACCATCTACTATCCTCAAGGAAACGGACAAGCTGAAAGCACCAATAAGATACTGATCTGGATTCTCATTCGAACAGTGCATGACAACCCCAGTAACTGGAACGAACAGCTGCCTATGGAACTATGGGCATGTCGGAAGGCACCTAAAAGTTCCATTAGGGTTTCTCCATATTCACTTGTTTAAAGTGCGGATGCAGTTCTCCCAGCAGAAATCAGGATTCCGTCATCAAGGATTGCAGCAGCAAGTGGGGTCCACTGGAGCAAGGCTGAAGCATCTAACTCGAGAATTGCTGAGTTAGACACTCTGGATTCCAGAAGAAGCAAGGCAGAGGAGCGCGCTCAGGTATACAGCAACAAGGTTTCCAGGGCATATGAAAATACTGTAAGGCCACGTGTTTTTGGATGATTTGGTCTTAAATACAGCCAATCACATTCAACAAGACATGTCTGTACCAAAGTTCTCTCTAAAGTGGGAAGGTCCCTATGTGATTACCAAAGCTTACAGCACCTGCTACTACAAGATCATTAAGGAGGATGGAGGCAAGTTAGAAACAATCATTAATGGAAAATGGCTCAAGGAATACCATGCTTGATCATTGTCCCGCAACTGTCCCACGACATTACAATGCAGACATTTTCATTACACATTTGAATTGTCAATTTATTCGAAAAAAAAATGCTAATAAAAAAAAAAAACTTCATCCATCTGCCAATGCAATCAAGAATGTTCGAAAGGAAAATTGACGATAAAATAGCGTAGCCTAGAAGAGGCCGTCCAGCAGATTATAGTTCCTTGAAAACATCATCTTCAACCTAGCATGATACCTCTCTATCCTATCCTTGAAGTTTTGAACCGCCTGCTCCACCTTATTTGATTCCGCAGCCAGAGCCTTTTCCTCCTCCAAGATAGCTTTTGTAGCAGGAACAACATTCACGAGGATACCAGCTCGATTAACCTTGATGATATCAAGACACTGCCGCATCTATCCCATGTTAAACTCTATGGATTCACAGGTAGATATCATGTCCTCCCACTTTTTGAGATTTGATTCAGAGACGTTGCGAATGGAAATATTCTCCATCTCATCAATCATGGGAAGAAGACAGTTCACTGTAGTAACCAGAGCAGCTGAGTAGTGCCGAACTACATTCCTAGTTGCAATGTGGCCATACTTTTTCCACACTTTTGTATACAGAGGCACAAACTCCTTCCGTACTAAGAATCCACTAATATCTCGGTAGCTAGAAGACAGGAATTTCATGTGTATATCGAATGCGAGACCCGCATTGGGGTATTCATAAGAAGAGATACACTGATCAGCATCTTCAAGGTCTACAGCGTCAGGCGTGTTCGAGTTTGAAGGAAGGGGACTGGTTAAGTCATCGTCATCGATAACCGTTACACATGTTCCAGTGGGGTATCTCTGCAAAAAGAAAAATATTATTCTCCTGATTGTCAGGAATAAAAAGCAACTGTGCGGAGAAGAAAAGGAAAAGAGAGACAAACCAGTATGACCTTCTTGACTCGGAGAACACGAGAAGGGGACTCATCATGAAGCCCGGATGCAGATCATGCACGCTTAACAAGAGATCATGGGTGGTATGAAGAAGATGATCCACTGTTGTTCGACATGATGAGGAAACTGAGTTTTTGCCAGAGAACCCTATTGTAAAATTATAAAAAATGGTTCAAAATCTCCATACATGCATATATGCTGAGGAAACCCTAAAGGAAGAGTAAAGTGGTCGCATCGAAGCCTACCCGATATATGAGGATTCAACACTGACCAAGTCATGCTTTCTTTCAAACCTTAATCAAAGATTGAGAGAATAACTAGATATGAACGATTTTTCCAGAGCAATGTGTAAACACCCACGTCAGGGAATCCCAGTGGAAGAAGGATCCTAAGGGAGGAAGCCAGTCCCACCAAGGCCCGTGGTCACGCATGCATGGAGGATTTCCCACGATTGGTCAGAGTCCCTCCAGGTAGACTTCCCTCCTCTCATCCTCTTATGTTATATCTGTCACCGTTTCATGCCTACCCCACAATAGTGTAACCATCATGTGCTAGGCAGGGGACTTAATGTTGATGGTGGATTTTAGTTCAAGGCTAAAGTTGTACAACCAATTTTTGTGTAACCATCCTGCAGAGGATGAGACTATTTTATAAGTGATGAATACTTTTTCGCTTTATTAATTCACTAAGAATGGAGCATGTAGCAACAATCCCCCGAATATTCTGTGAATTTTAGCATTATTGATTAATGCATAAAACGCCTTGTATTTCCTGTGTTGTTCCTATCAGAACTCTCATTGTTGGTGCGGCATGATGACTGATTGTTACTCGCAGCAGAGTAACATGAATATCCAAGTACCAACAGTGAGGCATGCACGAAATTCCCGTACAGGCTGTAACTCTCAGAGTGTTATACTAGCCTGATTGAGCATATATCTCTCGGAGTGTTATCCTATCCCGATTGAGCATACATCTCTCGGAGTGTTATACTAGCCCGATTGATTATCCAGACTGTCCATAACAGTCTAGAAAAAATCACGATCATCCAACTTCACCAGCATGATTGGATGGCCCAGATCGAATCCATGACCCCAAGCAGGTATTGGAAATTTCACTGCCGACCCAACGCGGGTCCCACATTGTCGGCCTCCCCAAAAGGGGTGGCATAGCTTGCCAAACCGTCCAACCCAAGAAGAATGGACAAGAAACCCTAAATTAGGGTTTGCAGCAGATTACATGTGTCGCAAAACGATCTCAACCATCTATCTTCGCAGGCATAGATGGAGGGTGTAGATGTAGATTCAAAGGGCCCAGAGCATGTCAACAAAATCACCATGGGCCCTTATACAAGCATGACCAATCGGTCAAGACCAACTATGGTTGGTTGTCCCAATTCGTGCACCTAAAACAAGGCATGACGCACGACCAAACCCTAATTATGGTTTATATTGATCACGAGCATCCGTTTTCTCCTGATCGAATGAAGGGTTTAGGAAACAATTGAATAGGTCCAATGAACATCAACATGATGACCGTGTTGTTGACACCCCAATTTCGCACCTTCCATGGAAAATATCAGTCTTATGCTTCGAAGCCGAATACAAGGGAAATTCTTTATGGAACAATTAAGGATCTCCATATCCTTTAAATCATCCCACAAACACTACTCCTACCCATTTCAATATCCATTCAAACCCAGGAATTTCTTGTTATCACATTGAAGAGGAGGAAAGTACAAAGTCAATGGTGAAAGAACGGAGTCATTTGGAGTTCGTATGCAAAAGTTACGAGCAAAAGGAGAACTCAGAAGACGTTAAGGGGGCGACCACTTTTCATCCTCCCCTTATCATCACCAAGACATTAGTTAGTAGGACTAATTCTTCAAATACGTGTCCCATGGAAGAATTTGTCAATAATGGTTAAAGAAAAAATAATCAAGTGGGACCCACATCACATGGGAGAGTAAGTAAATGTTTGAAGAAAAATCATTTTTCTTTGGTGGGACCACATATGTTTTGAAAAAAAAAATCTTTGCAAAGGACAATTTTTTTTCTTCTCGCAGGATTTACATCCGGATTCGGCGCAAGAAAAAAAAGAAAGGCTGTCGGGGATCCATTTATATAAATAGGGGTCGAACGCATACTTCAAAATATAACATTTTTTCTCATAAGAATCACTCCTTCTTTAAGGATTAATTTCCAAGAGAAATACCACTTCTAAAACACTTTTTCCTTTAATTCTCCTTTCATTATTCCTGTGAGAAACTCTATTTATTTGGTCATTTAATCAAAGACAAATTCAATTTTCTTCCTACATAATAGTTATTATTGTCCTATACATTTCTAGTTTATTTCCAGAAAACCCCAAAAAGAAAATAAGTAGAAATATCAAATCAAGTATCGTCTTTAAGTTCTTAAAAGATTAGCATTAAATTGCTGGTACTTTAATTACTTTCTGCATACTTAACAGAAGCAAGAAATCATCGTAAGAATCCTTTCAAGTTTCAGTATCATATTTTAGGTATACTAATTGCCTATCTTTTCGGTAATTATGTAGTCATACGGGAAAAAAATGGTTTTCCATTTCGTAGTAACACCGCAGCTACTCTGTAGGGACAAAATATCGCAAGATATTGGGTTACGAACATAGTTACAAATACAAGAGAAAAATGTCACAAGATAATGCGATAATAGAAGAAGCACGGGAGAAGTGTGAAGGGTTTGCGAATATAGAATAAATTTATGATCAGAGGTTGCGATGCTTCGCAGTTTATATACAGTTGTACATATTTCACTATAAATAGTAGTTCAAATGCTAGATTGAGGATCTTTGAAGTGAGGTTAGAAAAATTCTTAGGAGAGAGAACAGAGAAAGTTGTAACTGTTCTAAGTTCTATTAACATATTTCTTTGTAAACAGTTAAGAATATTAATCAGTAAATTGTCATTTTTCATCAAGAACTTCTTAAAGTTTTATGAATTCTACTGAGGGTGTAGTTGTAGGATTTCCTGCAACTACATAATTGGCGCTAGAAACAGGGAGCTGAAGATTGTTATAGCAGAAATTTGAAGGAGTTTTGGAAATTTGAAGATCAAATGGAGTCAGTAGATGAAGATTGCAAAAGAAAAGAATGTAATTTGATCACAAAGACAATGATTAATGAATTTCATAACAACATGAAGGGAAGGATACACAAACGAGATTGTAGAGGAAGAAAGATCATGAAAGTGGAGAAAATAACAACTTTGAAAGAATGGGAAAAGCAGAAAATCACATTTTCAGTAGAAGAAATTCCAAATGAAGACTTGAACCACACTTCACCATTAGTAGTCACAATTCCGATCATGCGAGAAGAAAAGAAAGCTACAAAATCTATAGAAAAATGGAAATTAAACCGAGTTTTGATTGATACAGGGAGTTCTGTTGATATTATATTCTATCATGCACTTAAGGGGATGGGGATTAAAGATGAAGAGATCACAAATTCAGAATGTCTTATCCATGGATTGGGAAAATCTACAACAAAATCCAAAGGGGAAATAATGTTACGAGTACCGCTGGGAGAAATCGAAACTCACATAGTTTTATGTGTGGTAGATATGGAATCTCCATATAATATGCTGATGGGAAGACCATGGATTCATGCGATTAAAGTTGTTGCTTCGACATTACATCAATCAATTAAGTTTTCTATACCAAGCGGAATACAAGAAATAAAAGGGGATCTTGATAGTGCAAAATTTTGTTATCAGATTGAAGTAAAACAGTGTGGAGGGAGAGCAAGAAAGAAACAATTTCGTAGAAAACTTGCGAAAGAAGCGAAAAAGGAAGAGGAGTTCAGAGTGTATACAATAATAGAAAGAGAGGGAAAAGGAATACCAAGTGAGATCCCAGAAAAAGAAGGAGAACCAATGAAAGTAATTAAAGAACCAACACCTATGGGAGAGCAAAGTCCTAGTTACGTTGCATCAGAACCAACCAAAGAAATAAATATTAGAATTGAAGAGGAGGCTTTAATCTTGCGAATTGGAACTAAGATGGACGAAGAAGAAGAGAAAATAATTATTGATCTCTTACGAGAATACAAAGATATATTCGCAGGAAGTGTAGATGAAATACCAGGAATTGATCCATCAGTGGCGTTTCATAGATTTTACATAGATAAAAGCGTAAGACTATTCAAACAAAGAATAAGAAAGATCTCGCAAAATTATCATGCACAAATAGAAGAAGAATTACAAAAGATGCTAGATGCAGGAATCATAAGAGAAGCAAAATACCCAGAATGGATTGCGAATATGGTCATTGTTCCAAAGAAGAATAAAGGGATAAGAATTTGTATAGATTTCACTGATCTAAACAAAGCCTGTCCCAAAGACATTTTTCCATTGCCAGACATACCACAAATGGTGGAATCAGCTGCAGGACATGATAGAGTCACTTCACTCGATGGATATAAATGGTACAATCAAATATCACTTGCAGAAGAAGACCAAGAACATACTGCCTTTTTTGCTCCAAGAGGTTTATATTGTTATGTGAAGATGCCATTTGGTCTGCGGAATGTGGGTGCTACATATCAATGAATGGTCGAAAAGGTGTTCGCAAAGTGGATACATAAAACCTTAGAGGTGTATGTAGATGATATGTTGATAAAAAGTAAATAGGCCAAAGATCATGTGCAAGATTTGAAGGAAATATTTGAACAAATGAGAATATTCAATATCAAATTGAATCCTGAAAAATGTGTAATTGGAGTTGCGTAAGGAAATTTTTTGGGATACATAGTATCAAAGGAGGGAATACAAGTTGATCCAGAAAAAGTACAAGCAATCCGTGACATGCCAACACCTGCAACGATAAAATAAGTGCAAAATCTAAATGGACTCTTGGCTTCACTTGGAAGATTTATTTCGCGAATGTCAGATAAGTGCAAACATTTCTTCAACATACTTAAGAAGGGAGCAAAATTCAAGTGGACTGATGAATGTGAAAAATATTTTCAAGGAATCAAAGAATATCTCGCGAATACATCCATATTATAGAAACCAGAGAAAGATGAAGAATTATTGGTATACCTCGCAACAACTCAATATGCTTTAAGTGCAGTTCTATTACGAACAGATGCAGGAATAGAAAGGCCCATTTACTACATCAGTAAAACTTTTAACACAGCAGAGAGAAATTATTCTAAAATGGAGAAGTTAATCTTAGCCCTGGTTTATGCATCATTTAAGTTGCGAATATACTTTCAAGCGCATGTGATAAAAGTGGTAACCAAAGTCCCAATTGAGTCAATCATGAAGAACACAAAAATATCAGGAAGAATAGAAAGGTGGAATGCACAAATAAACCATTACAAGATAAAGTACGAAGTGTTATTATCGCAAAAGTCACAAGTTGTCGCAGATTTCTTGGCAGAATTTCCTTTGGAAGAATATGAGGCATTAGAAGAAATGATGGATACTGAAGAAGAATTTGGGAATCCAAAAGACCTATTAACAAAACCAAATAGATGGGAAATTTTAGTAGACGGATCATCCAACAGTGAGGGGAATGGAGTAGGAGTTGTGTTGATTTCACCAGAAAGAGAAAGAACAGCATTCTCATTCAGACTAGAATTTGCATCCACGAATAATGAAACGGAGTACGAAGCTGTAGTGCATGCATTGAAGATCGCAATAGAAAAGAAGCTCGAAAATATAAGAATAACAAGTGATTCTCAGCTGGTCATTTGTCAAATTAAAGGGGAATATACCACAAATGAGTCTTCGTTGAAGAAATACAAGAAACTCGTTGATGAATTATCTGCGAAGATACCAAAGTTAAAATGGAGGCATATAACAAGGAAATACAATCGACTCGCAGATGCTTTTGCATTCATTCCAAGTATGATGACAAACCTTAATACAAGAAATATCAAAATCCAGATAATTCAACATCCATCAGTGAATAAATAAGAAGAAATTGAGGAAGCAGTTGCGATGGAAGTAGAAAGGGAACTACCAGACGACATCGCAGAAGATCTCGCATATTGTAGAAAGGACATTCATGCATATCTCGCAAAAGGAGAAATACCTAGGAACAGACTAGAAGCACATAAATTAAAGAGTCGTGCAAAAAATTATGAGTTACGAGAAGGAATTTTATACAGAAAATCTTTCAGTGGACCACCTCTCAGATGTTTAACTCGTGAAGAAGGAGAAAAAATATTGAAGATGTTACATGGAAGAGAAGCTGGTAATCATAGTGGGGGAAGATCTCTATCTTATAGAGCAAAAATACAAGGATATTACTGGCCTTATATGCACACAGATGAAAAATTGTTGGTGAGACGATGAAAAGAATGTCAACGACATGGGAAAAGAACTCATGCACCAGGGGCACCATTAACCTCTTCAACAAGCTGCTGGCCTTTCGGGAAATGGGGATTGGACATTATTGGCCCATTTTTACCTGGATATGGGCAGAGAAGATACTTAATAGTCGCAACAGATTATTTCACGAAGCTCACAGAGGTAAAAGCAGTACAACATATTCCCGATAAGGATGTTTTTACATTCATATTTGAGAATATCATTTGTAGGTATGGAGTTCCAGCACAATTAGTATCCGACAATAGGAAATAATTTGAAGGGAAGAATATAGAGATGTTACTCGATGCTTTTAGGATAAACTGTGGGAAATCATCTCCATTATATCCACAAGTTAATGGACAGGCAGAGGCAACAAATAAAACAATCGCAGATACAATCAAAAAGAAATTAGAAGGACATCTCAGAGGGTGGTGCGAGCAAGTGCCTAGTGCAGTCTGGGCATACAATACAACTAGAAGGGAGGCAACTGGAATGTCTCCTTATTGTTTAACATATGGAGTATAAGCAGTATTGCCAACAGCGATTGTAATTCCGACAACAAAGAAAGAAGCTTGGGAAAGAAATTTAAGTGCAGGGGTGATATTAAGTGAACTGGATGATTTGGAAGAAAAAAGGGAAAAGGTGTTGCGACATATGAAAATTTATCAGGGAAGATTAGCTCGAGAGTATAACAAGAGAGTTATTGAACGTGAGTATCAACCAGGTGATTTGGTCATGCGAGAAACACCTCCTTACCAGAAATAAAATGGAGGAAAACTAGCACCAAAATGGGATGGACCATATGTCATTAAAGAGGTTGTGGTAAGTGGAGCTTATCGGCTGATGGATCCAGAAGGGAAAGACATGGGTTTAGGACTTGGTCGACCCTGGAATAGATTGTATTTAAAAAGGTATTATCCATAAAACTCATGATAATTTTGCGAATATCGTTTGCTCGCACAAAAACTACCAAAATTACAAATTTTAAAATTCTTATTGCGATCAACTTTCATAAAAGAAAGCCGCAAACTGTGATCAGCTTTCAAAAAAGAAAGAAAGCCGCAGAAATTTTACACAGGAAAACCTTTGTGACGTACACCCTAGTTCGTGAAGCAACATTTCGCAAGAGGCAAAGTCCTAAAGTACGTCATTTAAGGGGGTACCTATAAGCATGGCTCAGGGAAAACGGAACACCACCACGGAACCTGAGTACATGGACATTACGGGGTACATAACCCAAAAACAGGGTACCTATCCGGGTAAGACACCTTGGATTCTCAACCTAAGCTTGCGATGTAACATGATTTAGGTAGGGCGACTAAGGCATACTGTCTTTCCCAAGAAGTGCAGAAAATGATCAAGGCGTCGAGGTACACGGTTGAGTCAAGAGTGCCGGATGGGTTTGAAGCACATATGCCATTCTTGACAAGTCTTGGCAAATGATGCACTTGGCCCAAAGATACCCCATAGGGTGCAACCTCGTAACTATAAGCCCTATAGGCAAAAAGGATAATAGGTTGCGAACAAAAGTTGGTTGTTTCTAGAACCGGATGGGAAGAGCTAACCTTGTATAGTTGATGTACACTTCCTTGAAGGGGAAACCAAGGGGAAGATAAAGGGCAGCACCCTCCATTAGGGAGATGATAAGTGCTATAAGACGCAAATGTCACAAGGCTTTTTGATCGCAAGAACATAAAGGCTTGTCATATTTGTGCAACAATCGTAATTCTGCGAGTAAAAAAAAAAATATATATATATATTTACTCGCAGAATTAAATACAAAGAAGTTAAGATGAGATCAATGGGTTATTACATGAAAGTGTGATAACGTCCTGCGATTTCATCGCAAGACGATAATGTAACAAGGATGTATATTCGCAAGTATATTCAGACTTGTCATATTATCGCAAAAACGAAAATATTGTTAAGATAAAGTCAAGGGGTTGAGGCATGCGAATGCACTAACTTCCTGCGACTTTATCGCAAAAGAGGTGGCAAAGTAAGACCTTTACTTAGGAATGCATGATAAGACCACAGAAACTAATGAAGTCAATTCCGTCAATATCATTGGATATTCTTTATATTCTCAACAAGAATATATATCAAGAATTCCTACCAAAAGAGGCAATTTTATTCGCAATCAAGGATGGATAT
Source organism: Papaver bracteatum (assembly GCA_023529315.1). Lineage (NCBI taxonomy): Eukaryota > Viridiplantae > Streptophyta > Magnoliopsida > Ranunculales > Papaveraceae > Papaver > Papaver bracteatum. The sequence continues at coordinate 129,926 of JAJJWX010001169.1, forward strand.
TTCATACTCATTAAATTTTTCGAGGATTGAATACTTCTCATATTTCTTCAAGGATTGAATACTTCTTATACTTCTTTAAGGATGTTTCATAATTCTTATACTTCTTCAAGGATATTTCATAATTCTACAAGGAGGTTTCATACTTCTTATACTTCAAGGGGGAGATTTCTTATTTACTTTGCAACAACCTGAAACTTTGCAACTTAAACTGAGGAAGATATTCTAATACTTACAACAACAATTGATCACCTGAAGAGCAATAATAAGGGGAAAGGGAATACTAAGCTAAGTCTTAAAGATATGTTATTTCTCTTCATATGATCAATTTATTAAATTTATGAAAATCAAGAAAGTATTCAATTAGAGAAAGGTCAAATCATTATCGCAAAATATAAAATATACTTCTTAAGGAACATAAACAGTAAGCAGAATTGTTTGTAAAAAGAGGACCAATAGTAACCAAGAGAAAGAGTTCAAAAGAAATAAAAATAAGAGGATTAACGATAATTTGGGAAAGAAGTTTATCATGCTTAATGATCTTCATCAACACTTTGTGCTGGATCTTTAAGATGAGTAGGATCATCAGCAGCGTTCAATTCTTGCGAAACATTACCCTCTGTAGAGCCTTCAACAGGAGCTTCTCCTTGAGGGATATATTCTTTTTCACCATCAAGTCCTTCATCATCACTCTCGTAATCAAATTCACTATCAGGATCACGAACAACTTCATCATCAGATATTTCCAGAGGTTCAAATTTCACTGCAAGCAAGGATCTTGATAAGAGAATGTTGTTTACAAAGACTTGAGCTTTCAGATGACTTTCACGAAGTAGAGCCTTTTGGTGGTTAGTATCTTCAATATCTTTGGAATAAGTAAGATGGTTGAATCTCCGATTGGCACGATCACGAGAATTGATCAAATGAGTAGAAAGCAAAGCGTTCTTCTTGCAAAGCTCAGAACAGGTGGTCTCCAATCCATCTTTAACATTTCGAAGATTGTTCTCAGATTCTGCGAGTGAAAAAAAATTCAAAGAATCAATTCTGCGAATATAACAAAATTTAAAGGTATATCAAAGGAAGTCAAATTTTAATGACTACCTTCTCTTTGTGAAGTAATAAATTGAGCTAAAGATAGACAATAATTCTTCATCTGACCCATAGCTTCATCAAAACCATCACCAACTAATCCTTCAAGTCTGGATTGAAGCTTTTGATCTTTGTAAAGAAGAAATTTATTATCCTTCGCAAGATTTGTATTAAGGTTTTCTAGTTGGGAATAATATTCTTTAAGTTTATTCCTCTTAGTATTCAAGATTATATTCTTATTAAGAAGGGATTTCTTCTCGGCAGCAAAAGAACTTCTCTCTGCATCTGAAGACTTCTTTAATTCCTCAAGTTCACCTTTTAACAAATAAAGGAGATTTTCTTGATCACAACATTTACTCTGAAGAATATTCAATTGTTGCGAAGAAACGGCCATTATATTCAAATACGAACATCTTTCTTCTGATAAGGTTTCATTCTCTTCTAATAGGGTTTCTATTCTTAAATCGGCTTTAGTTAAAGAAGAAGTGAGCTGAGATATTTCATCGTTCAAAAAATTTTGATCGTAAATTAGTTGGGTATTCTCTTGGAAAAGGGCATCTAAATTATCAATAGCACATGAATGAAGACTAGATAAGTGGGAAATTGGTTCAAAAGACTTTCATGCTTGGCTTGAGATTCTTCTGCGTCTGATTCATGATGAAGTACCAACATTCTTCATTTCTGGATTGATTCTATAAAGGGGAATGGGTTTTAATGGGTGTTTCAAACATGCGAGAAATAGAAACAGACAAAAGGAGAAAATATAAAGATAATAGCAATACCTTTTAATGCATCATTCCTCTTACGAAGGATTGCACAATCTAGATAATCATTTTGAAGCTGATGATTCTCTTTACGAAGATTCTCACACTCCGCTTTCAAAGACTCCTGAGTTTGGCGAAGCAATTCAACTTCTTTTTCTAGGTCTTGACATGAAATAGAAACATCAGGATTGATGAAGTTGTTGAGCATTTCGCAAAATTCAGACTGCGAGCGAACATTTGAATACTTTGCAGTATTACTCAAAACATCAGATAACATCTGGAAAGATGAATAAATTCCATCTCGAACTTCTTGAGGAAGGGGAGAAGAATTCGAAGGAATCAAAGAAAGTTGTAAATTTCTTGGAGCAACAGCACTCAAAGGATTAGGAGCTAAAATGGGTTTTTCAAGAGAAGGGGTTGAGAAGGTAGCTTGCGAAGGTTGATCTTGAAGAAGTGTTGATAAATTGACAGGGGTGGGAGATTGAAAACTGGGTAATGGAGTAGAGGCATGAGTTTGCGAATAAGTGCTTTCACGAGGAGGAGAGGAAAATTCTTTATCAATCACAGGAAGGAAATCACTGATTGAAATTGATGGCTTGGATTTGATAATACGAGATCTCTTGGTAAGGTTGGATTCTTCACCGACCTACGAATCAAAATGTAGATTAAAAACTGAGGCAACAATATATTTTTTCAGAAGGAAGACAGAGTATTTTAACTACCTTTTGATTCTCGGATTTTCTTCTTCGAGAGCTAGGGCTTGAGCGTTTAGTTGAAGGTTTCACCTGAGAAGCAGTTTTGCTGAAAGAAATCAAAATCAAACAATGAATTAAACATAAATAAAAGAGATAAACAACTGAAAGATGCGAGAGATAAAAGAAAATTACCTCGGAGAATTCATGATGGGATTAACAGGAAGAGAAGGCGATAACCGAAGAAGTGATGTGAGAATAAGATGAAGTTGCAGAAGTAAAAAGAGAAGGTAAAAAAGATGAGGAAGGGAATAAAAGGAGTATATATAAGGGAATATTTAGGAAAAGACGGTTATAAAAGATGTGTTCGAATTCTGATAAAAAAAGAATAAGTAACGGTTGTATTCTCACGATCATTACTTCTTCGCAGAAATGACATGAGAAGAGGCAAGATGTAGGGACAGAATATCGCAAGATATTGGGTTACGAACATAGTAACAAATACAAGAGAAAAATGTCACAAGATAATGCGATAATAGAAGAAGCACAGGAGAAGTGTGAAGGGTTTGCGAATATAGAATAAATTTACGATCAGATGTTGCGATGCTTCGCAGGTTATATACAGTTGTACAGATTTCACTATAAATAGTAGTTCAAATGCTAGATTGAGGATCTTTGAAGTGAGGTTAGAAAAAGTCTTAGGAGAGAGAACAGAGAAAGTTATAACTGTTCTAAGTTCCATTAACATATTTCTTTGTAAACAGTTGAGAATATTAATCAGTAAATTGTCATTTTTCATCAAGAACTTCTTAAATTTTTATGAATTCTACTGAGGGTGTAGTTGTAGGATTTCCTGCAACTACATACTCCTTACATTACATAAAAATAATTATGTTTTATTATTAATTTTCCAAGTGGGATAAATCAAAGTGTGGGTTTAAAGCGGAATTCCCTCCCACATTAGACCCATAATAAATATGTTTATTATATATATATATATATATATAAATAATAATAATAATAATAATAATAAGGCCTGCATTAATTATATATTCTAAATAGCTGATGTATGAAAATCTATTTTCAATTTACAATAAATTTCAGTATCACAATCATGTACATATAAGTATTGGTAAAAATAAATTATAAACATTTCCCCGTTAATCATGAAGTAGAGGCCAATCTTACGATTGGGCGGCTGATGGGTGCCTAACACCTTCCCATCACGTAATAGAATCTCCTTACCCAGACTCTCTGATAACAGACCATAAACATGTAAGTCATAACTGGCTTTTTTTCCCCATAAGAATTCAAACTAGTTAAAAGGGTCCTGACTCCCCTTAGTCAGGTGGCGACTCCAATCTACCTCTCTTTTCCTCTTTGCATAATTGACCCTCTTGCTAATAAACTAGTAAGAAATTATCTCTGCTAGACCCTGTGTGATAAACATCCACGAACGGATGAGCAGATGGACCTCGCCCCATAACAATTATGGACAAAACAATAGACCGGCATTTGACCCGTGCATAGGCCTCGATTTCTACAGTGGCGACTCTGCTGGGGAATAAATAAGAGATTCGACTTGAAAAATGATTAAAGGGAAAAAAAAAATTTACTAATATTTATTTGAGAAAGGTTCATATTTCAGGTACCATCGTTGGTTGTGAACCATTGAAGCTTATGGCTCCTACAACTAGAAGTGTTACCATAAAAGATGCTGCCACAGCTGTTAAAGTGTATTTCTGCGAAGGAATCAAGTCCTCAAGAACGAAGAGGTCTTTTAACAAGGATGACATTCCTAAAACAATTCATGGTGACACAAGCTTTCCTGAACATGAAAAACATGTTATCAACTTAAAAGAGATTACAAATGAATTCCTCAACCGGAAAAGGAGTTTCAAGTATCGCATCAACTCCGCCATAAAGAAACTAATGTCTTATAAGGATAAGTTAAAAAGATCTCAGAAAGATCTATCCATTCTAGAAGCTCAACTCAATGATTTTTTAAGTCTCTCTGACAATGAAGAAGATTTTCCCGATGAGCATAGCAAAGAAGAAAAAAATGCAAGAAATAGAAATCTCCAGGTTGCAAGAAGTCGCAATGACACCGGATCAACTCCAAGAAGGCACTACACAAGTATGCATGGACTATACGAGTGTTGAACAACAACTTCCTGAGGCGGATGATTTCCCGATCTACAATGGCATGGAATCACCAATTCTTCGCCTTAACTCATATCTCTCATATATGGAGAAATGGGAGATGAACGAAGAGAGCTATCTAAAGCACTACTTCGGTCATAGCTTAACTGGCGGGGCAACAATATGGTATTCAACCAATGAGTGCTTTCTGCAAGCAGCATGGCCAGAAATGATCAATGCCTTCATCGAATATTTTTCAAAGATTCGACCAGAGATGATCAATCAAAACTTGGAGCACTGCCTCGAAGAACAAAGAGAGAGATTCTGGAAGACCAACGCCGGAAGGAGGGAAGAATCATCTGATAGAAGCGTCTACATGATAATTCCCAATGAAGCAGCAGCCTTCCATTCTCAGGCATACCAGAACAGAGTTGCACGCAGTTTCAACAAACACATGCGACCCCGCAACTTCGACGAAGGAGATCTTGTGTTCAAAAGAAATCCGTCCAGTAAAGCACACCGACCCAAGGGGCAAGTTCAAGCCAAAGTGGGAGGGCCCGTTCATTGTCAAAAATATTTTTCAGGGAATGGCAGTACAATTAATGGACCTAGATGTAGAAGAACATCCAAGGCCCACGAATGCAGATTAACTAAAGAGGTATTATTCCTAATCGAAGGAAACATCCCAGCATAACCAATCCCTACACCTCCTCTGTAGTTGCAGAATAACCTACAACTACACCCTCAATAGAATTAGTAAAAACTCAAGAAGTTCTTGATGGTGAATGATAACTTTCTTATTAATTCTCTTAGTTGATTACATAGAATTATCAAAATGGAACTAGAATAGTTACAACTTTTTCTATTCTCTTTCCTAAGATAATTTCTTACACTCATTAAAAGAACCTCTCGAATTTTACATTTGAACTCCTATTTATAGTAAAACTTATGCAGATGTATATGAATTGCGAAGTATCGCAATTCATCCTCGCAAAACTTCATATTTCTCCGCTCTACTTCTATCATCGTATCATTTTATAACTCTTTTCTCCTTTATCTATTACGATACTCATGAACTATTATCTTGCGATATTCAGTACCTACATCTTGCCTCTTCTCATGTCAATTCTACGAAGAAGAAATGATCGTGAGAACATAACCATTACTTAGTCTTTTATAATTTGGACACGTCTTTTGTAACCGTCTTTTTCTAGTTATTCCCTTATATAACTCCTTTATATTCTCTTCCTTTTCTTCTTCTTACTTCTGCAATTTTATCTTCTGTTCATACTCTCCATTACTGCTTTCTCTGCAATTTTTTCTTCTATTATATCTTCATGAGTTCTCCAAGGTAATTTCCTTCTATCTCCGCACATTTCATTTGTTCTCCTCTTTAATTTCTGTATAATTTGTTATCTGATTTTGGTTTATTTCAGCAAAATAACTCCCCAGATGAAACCTCAACTAAAAAATTCAAGCCCTAATCCACGAAGAAGAAAATATGAGAATCAAAAGGTAGTTAAAATACTTTGCCTTATTTCGTGAACAATATATTGTTGCCTCAGTTTTTAATCTACATTTTGATTCGCAGGTTGGCGAAAAACCAAATCCTGGTAAGAGATCTCGAATAACTAAACCCACACCATTAATTCCGATTGCTGATTTCCTTCCTGAAGTTGATAAGGAATTTTCCTCTCCTCCTCGTGAAAATGCTTCTTCACACACTCCTGCCTCTACTCCATTACCTACCTTTCAATCTCCCATCAGTGTCAATTTATCAACACTTCTTCAAGATCAACCCTCGCAAAATATTTCTTCAACTTCTCCTCTTGAAAAACAACCCTCGCAAAATATTTCTTCAACTTCTTCTCTTGAAAAACCTATCTTGTCCCCAAATCCTTTGAGTGCTATTTCTCCAAACAATTTGCAGCTTGCTCTTATTCCTTCAAATTCTTCTCCTCTTCCTCAGGAAATTCGAGATGGAATTTATTCAACTTTCCGAATGTTATCTGAGGTTTTGACCAATACTGCGAAGTCTACTAATGTTCGTTCGCAAAATGAGTTTTGCGAAGTGCTAAATAATTTCGTCAATCCAGACATTTCTTCTTCACGTCAATCCTTGGAAAAAGAAATTGAATTGCTTCGCCAATCTTTGAAATCTTCTCAAGAAGAATGCGAGGATCTCTGTAAAGAAAATTATCATCTTCAAAATGATTCTCTCGACTGCGCGATTCTTCGCAAAAGAAATGATGAATTGAAAGGTATGATTACTATCTTCATATTTTCCCTTTTATTTACTTATATTCTTCATATGCTTGAAACATCCATTAAAACCCATTCCCCTTTATAGAATCCATCCAGAAATGTAGAAGATTGGTACTTCACCATGAATCAGATGCAACAGAGTATCGAACCAAGCATGAAAGCCTCTCAAACCAATTCTCCCATTTATCTAATCTTTACTCGTGTGCTCTTGACAACTCTGGCGCTCTTTTTCAAGATAATACTCAACTAATATATGATCGAAATTTTTTGAATGATGACATATATCAACTTTTTTCTTCCTTAACTAAAGCTAATTTGAGAATAGAACCCTTATTAGAAGAGAACAAAACCTTATCAGAAGATAAATGTTCGTTTTTGAATACAATGATTGTTTCTTCGCAAGAATTAAAGACTCTTCAGAATAAATATTGCAATCAAGAAAATCTTCTTTCTTTGTTGAAAGGTGAACTTGAGGAATTAAAGAAGTCTTCAGATGCTGGAAGAAATTCTTTTGTTATTGAGAAGAATTCCCTTATTAATAAGATTATAGTCTTGAGTGCTAAGAAGAATCAACTTGAAGAAGATTATTCGTCATTAAAAAGTCTTAATGCTAAACTTGCGAAGGATAAAAATTTTCTTCTTTCTAAAGATCAAAAGCTTCAATCTCGACTTAAAGGATTAGTTGGTAATGGTTTTGATAATGCGATGAATCAGATGAAGAACTGTTGTCTATCTTTAGCTCAATCTCTTACTTCTCAAAGAGAAGGTAGTCATTAAAATTTGACTGCCTCTGGTATATCTTTAAATTTCGTTATACTCGCAAATTTTATCCTTTGAATTTTGTTTTATTCGCAGAATCTGAGAACAACCTTCGTAATGCGAAAGCTGGATTAGAAGCCTCCTGTTCCGAGCTTCGTAAGAAAAATGCTTTGCTTTCTACCCGCTTAATCAACTCTCATGACCGTGCTACTCGGAGATTCAACTATCTTGCTTATTCCAAAGATATCGAAGATACCAACCATCAAAAAGCTATACTTCGTGAAAGTCATATGAAAGCTCAAGTCTTTACGAATAACATTCTCTTATCAAGAGCCTTGCCTCCTGTGAAAATTACTCCTCTGAAAATATCTGACGATGAAGTTGCTCGTGAGCCTGATAGTGATTTAGATTATGAGAGTGATGATGAAGATCTTGATGACGAGAAAGAATCTATTCCTCAAGGAGATATTCCTGTTGCATATTCTTCAAAGGATGATATCTCGCAAAAGTCGAAAGCTGCTAATGACCCTACTCATCTTAAAGATCCAGCACAGAGTGTTGATGAAGCATGATAACATTCTTTTTTCAATTTATCATTGACTCTCCCTGTCCTCCTTTCTTTTGAATTCCTTCCCTTAGTTCTTGTTGGTTTTCTTTTTGCGAACAATTTCTGTTTTTAAGAAGTACATCGATATTTTGCGAAGATGATTTAACCTTTCTTAAGAAGTATATCTGATATTTTGCGAAGATAATTTAACCTTTCTTTAATTAAATGTTTTCCTTATTTTCCCCCATTTGATCATATGAAGAGAAATAATATATAACTCACAGATAAAGCTTAGTATCTCCTTTTCCCCCTATTATTTCTCTTTAAATGATTAAACATTGTTGGAAGTATTAGAATATCTGCCTCAATTTATCTTACGAAGTTTCAACTTGTTACGATTGTAAATAAGAAATCCTCCCTTTTAAGTATAAGAAATAAAATATATGAAATATCCTTAATAAGTATACTACATATACAATACCTTTGAAGAAGTATTAGAAGTACTAAATCCGTCAAATGAATAAATATAAGAAGTATTAGAAGTACTCGATCCACCAAATGAAGAGATATAAGAAGTACTCAATTCACCAAATGAAGAGATATAAGAAGTATTCAATCTGTGAATAATTACGTAACATATGACGAAGTATAATGATTACTTAACCTTCACCAAATGAAATATCCGTTGAAGAAGTATAATAAATATGAGATATTCTTGAAGAATTATAAGAAGTATTCAACTTTTGGAGAAATATTCAATATATGGAGAAGTATAAGAAGTATGTAATTTCGTAAAATTTTACGAATATGAACTTATCTGTATTTGATTGCTATCAAAATCGCATCTTTTGTTAAGTCTTCGTTAAAATTCTTCAATGATGTTGTCTTCTTTGATAGGACTTCTTGTAAAAATTCTTCAATGATATTGACAGAGTTGTCTTCTCTTCAAAACTTCTTGATGTATATTCTTGTAAAATTTCTTCAATGATATTGATGTAATGAATTTCATTAATTTCTGTGGTCTTATCATGCCTTCCTAAGTAAAGGTCTTATTTTGCCACCTTTTTTGTAGTAAATATTTGTATTTGCGATAATATGACAAGCCTGAACATTCTTGCGAACATACAACCTCGTGACATTATCGTCTTGCGATGAAATCGCAGGACGTTTTTACACTTTCATGTAATAACCCATTGATCTCATCTTAACTTTTTTGTTTCATTCTGCGAGTTCTTTTTGTATGTTTTCCTTCTCTTTTTTTTTTTTTTAGAATGCTCGCAGAACTTTATTTGTTGCACAAATATGACAAGCCTTTATGTTTTCGCAAACAATAAGCCTCGTGACATTTGCGTCTTATAGCACGTATCAGCTCCCTAATGGAGGGTGCTGCCCTTTATCTTCCCCCTGGTTGCCCCTTCAAGGAGCGTACATCGACCATACAAGGTTAGCTCTTCCCATCCGGTTCTGCCAACAACCTAGCTTTTGATCGCAACCTCTTATCCTTTTTGCCTATAGGGCTTATAGTTACGAGGTTGCACCCTATGGGGTATATTTGGGCCAAGTGCATCATTTGCCAAGACTTGTCAAAAATGGCAGATGTGGTTCAACCTCACCCGGAACTCTTGACTCAACCGTGTACCTCGGCGCCTTGATTGTTTTCTGCACTTCTTGGGAAAGACAGTATGCCTTAGTCGCCCAACCTAAATCCTATTACACCGCATTTTATATTGCGTAATGTCGCTAGATTAGGTGAGAATACAAGGTGTCTAACCCGGATAGGTACCCCATTATTAGGTTGTACCCCTAAAATTTTACCATGTACTAAGGGTCCTTGGTGGTGTTCCGGTTACCCTTAGCCACGTTTATAGGTACCCCATTAAATGACGTACTTTAGGACTTTGCCTCTTACGAAATATAGCTTCGCGAACTAGGGTGTACGCCACAAAGGTTTGCCTGTATAAAATTTTCTGCGGCTCTCTTTCTTTTTTGGAGGCTGATCACAGATTGCGGTCTTTTATTCGCAAATTAATGAAAGTTTAATCGCAATATAAATTTTGAAACTCGTAACTTTTCCCAATTTCCTGCGAACAAACAATATTCGTAAAAAATTTCATGAGTTTTATGGATAATACCTTTTCAAATATAGTCTGTTCCAAGGTCTACCAAGCCTCAAACCCATGTCTCTCCCTTCTGTATCCATCAGCCGATAAGCTCCGCTTCCTACAACTTCTTTAATAACATATGGTCCATCCCATTTTGGTGCTAATTTTCCTCCATTTTATTTTTGATATCGAGGTGTTTCTCGCATGACCAAATCACCTGGTTTATATTCACGGTCAATGACTCTCTTGTTGTATTCTCGAGCTAATCGTTCCTGATAAATCTTCATATGGTGCAACACCTTTTATCTTTTTTCTTCCAAATCATCCAATTCACTTAATATTACTCCCGCACTTAAATTTCTTTCCCAAGCTTCTTTCTTTGTTGTCGGAATTACAACCTCTGTGGGTATATCGCTTCTACTCCATATGTTAGACAATAAGGAGACATTCCAGTTGCTTCTCTTCTAGTTGTATTGTATGCCCAAACTGCGCTAGGTACTTTCTCGCACCATCCTTTGAGATGTCCTTCTAATTTCTTTTTGATTGCATCTGCGATTTTTTTATTTGTTGCTTCTGCCTGTCCATTAGCTTGTGGATATAACGGGGTTGACTTCCCACATTTTATCCTAAAAGCACTAAGTAACATCTCTATGTTCTGCCCCTCAAATTGTTTTTCATTATCAGATACTAGTTGTGCTGGAACCCCGTACCTGCAAATGAGGTTCTCAAATATGAATGTAAAAACATCTTTATCACGAATATGTTTGTCGCTTTTTACTTCTGCGAGCTTCGTGAAATAATCTGTTGCAACTATCAAGTATCGCCTTTGTCCATATCCAGGTATAAATGGTCCAACAATATCCAACCCCCATTTACCAAAAGGCCAGCATCTTGTTGAAGAAGTTAATGTGGCCCCTGGTGCATGAATTTTTTTACCATGTCGTTGACATTCCTTGCATCTTCGTACGAACAATTTTGCGTCTGTATGCATATAAGGCCAGTAATATCCTTGTATCTTTTCTCTATATGCTAGAGATCTTCCCCCACTATGATTGCCAGCTTCTCCTCCATGTAACATCTTCAATATTTTTTCTCCTTCTTCGCGAGTTAAGCACCTGAGAGGTGGTCCATTGAAAGATTTTCTATATAAAATTCCTTCTCGCAACTCATAGTTTGTTGCACGACTCTTTAATTTATGTGCTTCTAGTCTGTTCCTGGATATTTCTCTTGTTGCGATATATGCATGAATTTCTTTTCTCCAATATGCGATGTTGTTTGATAACTCTCTTTCTACTTCCATCGCAACAGCTTCCTCAATTTCTTTCTCTTTGTCCACTGATGGGTGTTGAATTGTCTGTATTTGGATATTTATTGTATTTGGATTTGTCATCATGCTTGGAATAAATGCAAAAGCATATGCGAGACGGTTATATTTTCTATATATATGTCTCCATTTTAATTTTGGTATCTTCGCAGATAATTCCTCAACGAGTTTCTTGTATTTCTTCAAAGAAGATTCATTTGTGGTATATTCCCATTTAATTTGACAAATCACTAACTGCGAATCACTTGTTATCCTTATACTTTCAAGCTTCTTTTCTATTGCGATCTTTAATGCATGCACTACAGCTTCGTACTCTGTTTCATTATTCGTGGATGCAAATTCTAGTCTGAATGAGAATGGTGTTCTTTCTCCTTCTGGTGAAATCAACCCGACTCCAATTCCATTTCCCTCACTATTGGATGATCCGTCCACTAGAATTTCCCATATATCTGGTTCTGTTAACAAGTCTTTTGGATTTCCAAATTCTTCTTCAACATCCATCATTTCCTCTACTGCTTCATCTTCTTCCAAAGGAAATTCTGCCAAAAAATCTGCGATGACTTGTGATTTTTGCGATGACAATACTTCGTATTTTATCTTGCAATGGTTTACTTGTGAATTCCACCTTTCTATTCTTCCTGACCTTTTTGTGTTCTTCAAGATTGATTCAATTGGGACTTTGGTTACCACTTTTATCACATGTGCTTGAAAGTATATTCGTAACTTGAATGATGCATAAACCAGGGCTAAGATTAACTTCTCCATTTTAGAATAATTCTTCTCTGCTGCATTAAAGGTTTTACTAATGTAGTAAATGGGCCTTTCTACTCATGCGTCTGCTCGCAACAGAACTGCACTTAGAGCATATGGAGTTGTTGCGAGGTATACCAATAATTCTCCGCCTCTCTTTGGTTTATGTAGTATAGATGTATTTGCGAGGTATTCTTTGATTCCTTGAAAATATTTTTCACATTCATCAGTCCACTTGAATTTTGCTCCCTTCTTAAGTATGTTGAAAAAATGCTTGCACTTATCTGACATTCGCGAAATAAATCTTCCAAGTGAAGCCAAGAGTCCATTTAGCTTTTGTACTTCTTTTACCGTTGCAGGTGTTGGCATGTCACGAACTGCTTGGACCTTTTTTTGGATCAACTTGTATTCCCTCCTTTGATACTATGTATCCCAAGAACTTTCCAGACGAAACCCCAATTATACATTTCTCTGGATTTAATTTGATGTTGAACTTTCTCATTTGCTCAAATATTTCCTTCAAATCTTGCACATGATCTTTAGCTTCCTTGATTTTTATCAACATATCATCTACATATACCTCCAAAGTTTTATGTATCCACTTCGCGAACACTTTTTCAACCATACATTGATATGTAGCACCCGCATTCCGCAAACCAAATGGCATCTTCACATAACAATACAAACCCCTTGGAGCAAAAAAGGCAGTATGTTCTTGATCTTCTTCTGCGAGTGATATTTGATTATACCCTTTATATCCATCAAGTGAAGTGACTCTATCATGACCTGCAGCTGATTCCACCATTTGTGGTATATCTGGTAATGGAAAACTGTCTTTGGGACATGCCTTGTTTAGATCAGTGAAATCTATGCAAATTCTTATTCCTTTATTCTTTTTCGGAACAATGACCATATTCGCAATCCATTTTGGATATTTTTCTTCCCTTATGATCCCTGTATCCAACATCTTTTGTAATTCTTCTTCTATCTGTACATGATAATTTTGTGATATCTTCCTTATTCTTTGTTTGAATGGTCTTACATTTTTTATCTATGTTCAATCTATGACACGCCACTGATGGATCAATTCCTGGTATCTCATCTACACTTCCTGTGAAGATATCTTTATATTCTCGCAAAAGATCAATAGTTCTTTTTTCTTCTTCTTCATCCATCTTAGTTCCAATTCGCAATAATAAAGGCTCCTCTTTACTTCCAATATTTATTTCTTTAGTTGGTTCAGCTGCAACATAGCTTGGACTTTGCTCCCCCATAGGTGTTGGTTCTTTGATTATTTTTTCTGGTTCCCCTTCTTTTTCTGGAATCTCATTTGGTATACCTCTCCCTTCCTTTGCTCTTATTGTATACACTCGGAATTCTTCTTCCTTTTTTGTTTCCTTCGCGAGTTTCCTACGAAGCTGTTTCTTTCTTGATCTTCCTCCGCATTGCGTTACTTCAATTTGATAACAAAATTTTGCACTATCAAGATATCCTTTTATTTCTTGTATTCCATTTGGTGTAGGAAATTTGATTCTCTGATGTAATGTTGAAGCAACAGCTTTGATCGCATGAATCCACGGCCTTCCTATCAGCATGTTATATGGAGATTCCATATCTATCACACACAAGATTATTTCTTGTATTCCATTTCGTAAGCCTGCTCACCTTTCTGTTACAAGTCATAAACAAGCCTACACCTTCATAATCTCAACACCTTCTTCGCTTCCCTCCCTAAAATCAACCCCATCTCCTTTACTTTGTGATCGAAACAAGTCTGGAACGACCATTTCTTGGTTTAGGCCAGAATTGTATAGATTGATCTCTCGAATTAAAAGCACTCCCGTGCAGTACATTTGTTTAGGGTTTAGATTCACTTCTCATCCACACACCCCCAATTTACCAAAACCACTAGAAGTAGTTTTTACCCATAAACAAGTTGAAGCTTAGGTGCAGTTCGCGAACTGATGGAAGTTCTCGACCCAAGAAATTCTGCTGGAGTTTATTAACTTCAACTGGTTAGTTTGAGTCCGCGAACTCAAGAGGTTATGTCTGAAAATGTTTTTTGTGAACTTATCTTAAATTACTAAGGAATGATTTTGCAAACCGTGGATTTATAGTTCATGAAATGATTCGAGTGAATCACATCGTTTTTGATTCATTTGTGTCTTGTGTAGTACATGAGATCTCATAGCAATTGAAAAACTCTCTAACTAGTTCATTTGAGTCATTTGGACTAGTTATGGTGAAGAAGTGTAGTTGCAGGAAAACCTACACAACACCCCTTACCAGAATCCACAATTATCAACACATATTTGAATATTAGGAATAACACTTTATTGATTAATTCTCAGAAATGTTACAAGAAATGGAAGAAACCAAGAATACAACCGCTCATAAGAACTTTTTCTCTCCTCAAAACTCTCTCCTGACTCCAAAATTGATCTCTCTCTCTCTGAATCTATTGATTCTCTTTATATATGGTAGTTACATAGTGGATGACAGCTAAGCTGTCCTTTATTTTCGGATTTGACTCGCGATACTCTCGTAGTAGATTTTAATGTTAATTCTCGCAAGTGTTTGTGATCCTCGCGGCATCATCACACTTTTCTCATGTTTCAGTTGTCGTCATCCTTTCAATCATTTTGTGACACTCGCAGTGTGTTATTGAGGACCTCGCAGAACTGTCGCTGTAAATCTCGCAGGAGTATTGTTGTGGCGATATTCTGATCCTACATCTTGCATCTTCTCATGTCTTTTCTGCGATGGGAAAAGACCATGAGAAATCAAAACCTTTTGAAATGCCGCAGCTGTATATTTTTCATGTTCTTTTGACATATATCTTTTCCTCGCCAGGTTTGTTACACCTATCTTTTTATCCATTCAACTTCTGACACATCCCTTTCAACCGATGCGTTCCAACCGTTCACATCTCTTCCTTGTAGTAATTGCACTTATCTTCTCGATATTTTTTACCTTCTATATATATCTTCTCCACTCTTTTCTTTTCTTGTTTTTACTTCTCTCTTCCTTCTCTCCGTAATCTCTCTGCAAATTCATTGTTCTTCCGTAAATTCCGGATCTACTACTGTTACAATTTTTCTTTCGATCTTTTACTCTTTCAATCTACATTCCCATACTAAAAATGGTTGCAGCCGGTCGCAAATATGTGATTGCTTTCAAGAAGATTCAAAAAGAACTTCAAAACAAAAGTTTTACTTCATCCACCATTCCCAATCAAAACCCTAAGTCTGAACTTTCTGTTCCATTATTTTCTGATCTTCCATGTAACCATGAGAAAATCATAGTCTCGCTTGGCCAGCTTGAAACTATTCTTCCCATTCCTCTCTATGACCATGAACTTCCTTTATTCTATGAGATACTCTCTCACGCGAAGTTCTCGCAGGCGGTATATCAGTTGAGTGGGGATTGCATTCTCTTAATGCTTGAGTATGCTACTCTCGGTGCTGGTAAAGAATATCGCTACCTTGATACTGCAAAGAATCCTAAATTCAAAGATGTTCCAATTGTTCCCGTATACTGTGGAGAACTTCTTCACAAATTACGATATAATCCCTATGAAGAAGGACAACACTTGTTGGGGTGTCCGCTTACAAGAGAAGGATGGCATCGCTGAAGATAAAGTTCTTATGTTAGATATTGATTGGCATACGAGTAATAATCAATGCCCTCGACAATCCAGTGATGACAAATGGTTCATTTTTCCATTATGTCTAGAGGGTCCCTACATCTCTGGTCCTCATGCATTTCCTGTGAATCTCGCAGAATATCAGCCGTGGGATTTCAACTGGCCTAAAAGGAATAAAGAGGTATGTTCCCTCAAATTTTTGCATAATTATCATTATTATCTTCCTCATGTTTTATACCCTCGCTGACTACTCCAATTTTTCCAGATTAACATGTTGAAAATTAACTACCAGAGATTTGGGAAGCCCATCACCTTTTTAGTCCTTAAATCTCTCACAGATGAAGTAAGAAATATTCTTTTATGATTCTTAACAATATATTGTTGCCTCTATTTCTTATCTTTATCTGTGTTCGCAGGTTATTGAAGAAAGAGAACCTGTTGTGATTACGAGGACCAAAGGGAAAAGCAAAGGTTCTTCTCGCAAGTAAAAATATAACACTCCACACAAGGAGAAATCTGGTGCTCCTCGCAAGGAAAAACCCACTGGTCCTCTCTAGAAGAAAAGAAAGATCCAAACTAATTCCCCTTCATCATCCTAATCTAATGAAGAAAATTCCCATGATGATAATGATAATGATGATGATGATGATTTTGATGATGATATCCCTTCCGCAATGGAATCCTCCTAATCTGAATCTTCCATGGCCCAGATATCTAACATTTTTGGCGATATTACATATGGTATCGCAAATGATTATGGAAATAAAGCTCTTAACGGGGTATCCCAGGCTCTTGCCAAGATCTGCAATGCTCCCATATTGGTTGATAATGATTCTCTCCATGGAATCTCAAGATAAATAACTCCCAGTCTCTTAAACTCTCTTGGTATTCTGGTATGTTTTCATTTCTTCACCACACTTATGTATTCATTCCCTTGCCAATTTTTAATTTACATTGTTCCCTCACAGACTGGAAGAGCTTCCTTTGTTGTTGCCTCAGACTTGGAGAAGAGGCGCGCATATTTTCACAAGAAGAATATTGTTCTTCGCAAGAAGAATGTGGAGTTGGAATCTGAGTCCGCTAGTCTTCGTGGGCAATTGGAATATGGGTCTGCTGACCTTCAAGAAAAGATCAAGCGGTTGGAAACTGAACTTTCTTCCTCGCGAGATAAGGCCGCAATCCTCCAAGATGCTAACGATCAACTTTATGGTAAGAAATCTTTCTCTTTTTCTTTTGTAAGCGGACACCCCAACAAGTAAGCGGACACCATGAACTTTATCTTCAGCAATGTCATCCTTATTTTGTAAGCGGACACCCGAACAAGTGTTGTCCTTATTCATAGGTATTATATCGTAATTTGTGAAGAAGTTATCCACAGTATACGTCGCGGGAACAATTGGAACATCTTTGAATTTAGGATTCTTTGCAGTATCAAGGTAGAGAGATTCTTTACCAGCACCGCGAGTAGCATACTCAAGCATTAAGCGAATGCAATCCCCACTCAACTGATATACCTCCCGTGAGAACTTCGCGTGAGAGTGTATCTCATAAAATAAAGGAAGTTCAGGGTCATAGAGAGGAATGGGAAGACCAGCTTCAAGATGGCCTAGAGAGACTATGATCTTCTCATGGTTACATCGAAGATCAGAAAATAATGGAACAGAAAGTTCAGACTTAGGGTTTTGATTGGGAATGGTGGATAAAGTAAAACCTTTGTTTTGAAGTTCTTTTTAAATCTTCTCGAAAGTAATCACATATTTGTGACCGGCTGCAACCATTTTTAGTATGGGAATGAAGATTAAAATAGTAAAAGATCGAAAGAAAAGTTGTAACAGTAGCAGATCCAAAATTTACGGAAGAACAGTGAATTTGCAGAGAGATTATGGAGAGAAGGAAGAAATAAGTAAAAAGAAGAAAAGAGAAGAGTGAAGAAGATATATATAGAAGGTAAAAAATCTCGAGAAGATAAGTGCAATTAATACAAGGAAGAGACGTGAACGGTTGGAACGCATCGGTTGAAAGGGACATGTCAGAAGTTGAATGGATAAAAAGATACGTGTAACAAAACTTGCGAGGAAAAGATATATGTCAAAAGAACATGAAAAATAGACAGCTGCGGCATTTCAAAAGGTTTTGATTTCTCATGGTCTTTTCCCTTCGCAGAAAAGACATGAAAAGTGGCAAGATGTAGGATCAGATTATTGCCACAATAATACTCCTGCGAAATTTACAGCGACAGTTCTGCGAGCTCTTCAATAACACACTGCGTGTGTCACAAAACGATTGAAAGAATGACATAGCGGATGACGATAACTGAAACATAAGAAAAGTGTGATGATGCCGTAAGGATCACAAACACCTGCGAGAATTAACATTAAAAGCTACTACGAGAGTATCACGAGTCAGATCCGAAAATAAAGGACAACTTAGTTGTCATCCACTATGTAACTACCCTATATAAAGAGAATCAATAGATTCAGAGAGGGAGATCGATTTTGGATTCAGGAGAGAGTTTTGAGGAGAGAGAAAGTTCTTGTGAGCGGTTGTATTCTTGATTTCTTCCATTTCTTGTAACATTTCTGAGAATTAATCAATAAAGTGTTATTCTTAATCTTCCAATATGTGTTGATAATTGTGGATTCTGGTAAGGGGTGTAGTATTGGTTTTCCTGCAACTACATTTTCCTTCAAGAAAAGATCAAGCGGTTGGAAACTGAACTTTATTCCTCGCGAGAGAAGGTCGCAAGCCTCCAAGCTGCGAACGATCAACTTTATGGTAAGAAATCTTTATCTTTTTCTTTAACCTTGTATTCCTTTGCATTTTTTCTTATTTTTCTTCTTCGCAGATGTTTACAGCCTTTCTGACGAATCTGTATTCCTTCGTTCTTTTAGAAATCCAATAGACGATACTCTCCTCAATCGCCTTAATGAATTCTTATACAACTATTCAAATAAACAGATTAAATCCCTTTCTGTAGATGATCTTAGATCCAAATTTCATCTTTTAGCAATTGATCACAGATCTAGTTTGAGAGCGGATAATACATCCAAGCGTCAATATCTTAACTCTAAAGAAGAAATCAAGATTCCAAGAGCCCAAAAAAGTGATCTTATAGATGGAAAAGATCGCATCTCTAGGCAAGGACCTCAAACTTTAGCGGATTTTCATAAAACCCTTCTTGAAGTCCAAATTGAAAGAGATAAACTTATCCGCGAGAGAGAGGATCTTGTTGAAAGAGAAAACCAAATTCTTTCTCGTCTTCTTATTAATAATGATGAACAATTTGCCTGGGCTGCAAAGATTCTTGACAATGGCAGAGCTAACTTAGGTGTAGATGTTAGTCTTCATGTTGAACAAGCGGCCTTAATTAAAGACATGATTTCTGAAAAAGAAGGTAGTTAATTGTTCTTCCTTTTTAATTTCTTGTCTTTTATGGTTTTTTACAAAATTTACAACTTGTTGTTATATACTTGCAGGAGCTGAGAAGAGATACTCTGAAAGAATTGGAGAACTTGAAGCTGATAAGGATCAACTCGTAAAGACTCTTGCTGCTCGCAATGAGAAATATTCAAAATTGAAGACCCAATTAAAGATTACTGCTACCAATTTTAGTAATCTCCTTGTTGGTGTTCGCAATGATTCTGCCAAGAAGGTCTGCGATGATCATAACATTCCTCACTCTTTGTATCCTTTCCTCGCGGAAGAAGTTTCAAAGGATACTCCAAATCTTGTTATCTCTGACAATGAAGCTTAAGAATCTGGCGGAGACGAAGGATACATCGAAGATGACGGTGAAGACAAAGAAGAAGAAAAATCTGGCGAGGATGATGATGGATCTAACTAGTTTTGTTTCCTCTTTTTAATCTTCTTGTAATATTTGTACATTTATCTCCTTCTTCTTGTGATATTACTGCAAGGTTCCTTGATGTATAAATTTCTTTTGCTTCTATCTATATAAATTATAAAACAATTCTTTTTTGCAATATGGTTAACCAACATGATTATTAATTTTTATCCATCTGCGTAAATCTTCCATATAAAGATGAATAATAATATTATCGTTCTGTCCATTCCCATACTTTCCTATGTTATTCATCTGCAATATGAAAGATTGATAAGATTAATGTTGAATAAAATCTATTTGTAAACTTTGCCTCAACTTCTGCGTAAATATCGCAGGTCATGTCTGTATAATCTTATGATCTCTTGTGGTCTTATTTTTCCTTCTTAGTTAAAGGTCTTATTTAGCCAAATTTTTTTTTCTGCGACAAAATTGCAGGACGTCTTTACACTTACATGTATTGACCCATTGATCTTGCCTTATCGTCATTCTTTCAATGTATTGCGACAATATGACAAGCCTAAGTTCCCTTGCGAGAACTAAGCCTCATGACATTGCCGTCTTACGATGAAATCGCAGGACGTCTTTACACTTTCATGTAAAAACCCATTGATCTCATCTTATCTTTTTCTCTTGGCTTTTTTCCTCTGTAGAATATTCGTCATGCGACAATATGACAGGCCTAAATGTTCTTGCGAACGTGAAGCCCATGACATTACCGTCTTTAGACACTTATCAACTCCCTAATAGAGGGTTCCGCCCTTATCTTCCCCCTGGTTTCCCCTTCAAAGAGGGCACATAGGCCATACAAGACTAGCTCCTCCCATACGGTCTTAACAACAACCACTTGTTTTCGCAGCCTCTTATCCTTTATGCCTATATGGATTATAGTTACGAGACTGCACCCTAAGTGGGGTTTTCTTCGGTCCGAATGCATTGTAGTCAAGACTTGCCAAGAATTTCCAGGGTAGTTTCGTACGCCCCGGGCACTCTTGACTCAACTGTGTACCTTGGCGCCTTGATCATACTCTGCACTCCTTATGAGAGACCCGCGGTCGTCTAACCAGGGTATAACCTTATATAATTGGAAATCCAAGGTACCTCTCATGGATGGGTTTTCAATAACCCCAATCTCTGTGACTCAGGTTCCAGCAACGGTATAACCTTATCCCTGAGCCATGCAAAGAGATACCCCCTAATATGACGTACTTTAGGTCTTACACTTGCCTCTTGCGAAGTTGTATCCGCGAACTAGGGTGTACGCCATAAAGGTTCATCCCGTTCTTATATTTTTCTTGCGAGTATTGCAACTCTGATAAAATTTCTTTTCTTTGATCTTCTCTTATTTGTATTTCAACTCTTGTATGATTTTTCAATTTCATCTTTTTCATTCAAATGAAATATTCTTTTTAAAACATTTTCTTCAACAAATCATTCATATATTTCTTAATAAATTTCATAATTTGAGAAATTTTACCTTTCTACTTACTACTTTCTGCTTCTGCCTTTTTGTTGCGTTTTGTTATTTTCTCTCTATCTGCAAGGCGCTCGCCATCAATTGCTTTTAGTGTGTGTTGACTTTGCAGTATCCCATCTTCTCGCTGTTTTATTGTATCAACCATTAATTTGTCACTTCTTTGCCTCTGCTTGATGTTATGCTTCCAATTTATATTCCTCGCAGCTATTTCTTTACAAGATTCCATGTCAATTTCATAACACTTCCTTCCATCGGTCCAATCTCCCTCTATAACTCCAATACTACTAGGATGAGGAAATTTAATGCACTGGTGATAAGTTGACGCTACCCCTTGAATCCCATGTAACCATGGTCGGCCAATTAAGGCGTTATATGGCGATTCTATGTCAACAACACAAAATTGAACTTTAGAAGATATTCCCTTTAGTGGAATCCGCATGGTAATTTCCCCTTTTGGCTTGTTAGCGGTACTATTGAAACCATAGATCTTATAGGTTGACGGTATCAGATCCTCATCTCTTCCTCCCATTATTTTGTAAGTATGATAAAATAAACTATCTGTTGAACTTCCCGTGTCAATCAAAACTCTGTTGATGGCCCAAGAATCTTCAGTTTCTCCATCCCCATTTTCTTCATATTCTTCTTCTATTTGTTTTGGATTTATTTCTAATCTAACCCCGAGTGGGTTGTCATGCATCTCGCCAGGATATGGTACTTCTTGTGCTGTGAACGAAATAGTTTTCTTTTACCATTCTTCTAATGGCGAGACTCTCGCAATATTCATTATTTGTCTTTCATCCATGTCTCTCGCGAAGAATTTACTTAGAATGTTTTTGTGGAAATCCTCAATAGTATTGTATGAATGTATGATGGAATTACATAACAAATTCTTCGCCTTGGATCCAACTTCTATCACAAATGTTTCTGCTCCTTTTATGGTATTTACTCTGCGAACGTCTGGTGCTGGTGGTAATTGCTGAGATTGTGGATGTCCTATTAAAAAATGATTTAGCTTTCCCTGATCAATCATCCTCAAAATTATCCTTTTTACATTTCTGCAATTGTTTATTGAGTGGCCGTGAAAATGATGGTAAGGACAAAATCCTTGATTTCGATTATTTGGATATGGCTCTTTTCCCATATTCTAGGGTGATGGTATATTTTCCATCAAAATGATAGCCTCCCAATAAATTTATATGCTAGTATTTAGAGGTGGTATCTTAATTTCTTCCCATATTATCTTCTGACTTCCTTTCCCTCTATAATAATTTTGTCTTTGACCGCCATAAGTTTCCTGCGGATGATCAAGTCTTTGAATTTTATTATTCCTGCTGTGATTATAATAATTCCTTTGTCTTTCAAACTCTTCTTGATCTCGACTTCTCATAGCTACTAACTTCTGTTGACTATCAATCACTACTTTCTCTTGTTGTGTTTGCGAGGTGCTCGCCACATTGTTAATCATCTTAGGAAGTAGGATTCCATTTGCTTCTATTAAACTGGTGTTTGCGATTGGATATGATTCCATCTCATTCTGTTTCTCCTCTAAAGCAATGTATTCTTCATGTAATTCTCGCAGCTCAATCATTGTGATTGTATTTTTGACTCTGAAGACTTGAATATAAAGTAGATTAGTTGCGAACATAGCATTGATGAAAGAAAAAATGAGGTATCTCTCATCCACTCTACCAGCCATTTCACTGCATATTGTTTTTCACCTTAATGTCAAATGCTTCAAACTCTCACCGACCCTCTGTTTTAATCCAAATAAATCTTCAATTCCAGGTCGTGAAGAATTGTTACTTATGTATGCCCCCATGAATGTAGTCTGTAAATGAATAAAAGAAGTTATGGTATTCTTGGGTAAACCTTCAAACCACTTTAGCGCCTCGCCAGATGTAGGTACTGAATATCGCAAGATAATAGTTCACGAGTATCGTAATAAATAAAGGAGAAAAGAGTTATAAAATGATACGATGATAGAAGTAGCGCGGAGAAATATGAAGTTTTGCGAGGATGAAATAATTTTGTGAGGATGAATTACGATACTTCGCAATTCATATACAGCTGCATAAGTTTTACTATAAATAGGAGTTCAAATGTAAAATTCGGGAGGTTCTTTTAATGAGTGTAAGAAATTATCTTAGGAAAGAGAATAGAAAAAGTTGTAACTATTCTAGTTCCATTTTGATAATTCTATGTAATCAACTAAGAGAATTAATAAGAAATTTATCATTCACCATCAAGAACTTCTTGAGTTTTTACTAATTCTATTGAGGGTGTAGTTGTAGATTATTCTGCAACTACATAATTGGCGCTAGAAACAGGGACTTGAGAGTTGTGGTAGCCTAAATTTTTGGGAATTGTGGAAAATTTGAAGATCAAATGAAGTCAGTAGATGGAGATTGCAAAAAAGAAGAATGTAATATGATCACAAAGACAATGATTAGAGAATTTCATAGTAATATGAAGGGAAAAATATACAAACGAGATTGTAGAGGAAGAAAGATCATGGAGGAAGAAAAGATAACAACTTTAGAAGAATGGGAAAAGCGGAAAATCACATTTTCAGCAGCAGAAATTCCAAATGAAGACTTGAACCACACTTCACCATTGGTGATCACAATTCCGATCATGCTAGAAGATAAGAAAGCTGTAGAAAAATGGAAATTAAACCGAATTTTGGTTGATACAAGGAGTTCTGTTAACATCATATTCTATCATGCACTTAAGGGGATGGGAATTAAAGATGAAGAAATCACAAATTCAAAATGTCTTATTCATGGATTAGGAAAATCTACAACAAAATCTAAAGGGGAAATCGCGCTGCGAATATTACTAGGAGAAATCGAAACACATGTAATCTTGTGTGTGATAGATATGGAATCTCCATATAACATGCTGATAGGAAGGCCGTGGATTCATGCGATCAAAGCTGTTGCTTTAACATTACATCAGAGAATCAAATTTCCTACACCAAATGGAATACAAGAAATAAAAGGAGATCTTGATAGTGCAAAATTTTGTTATCAAATTGAAGTAACGCAATGCGGAGGAAGAGCAAGAAAGAAACAGCTTCGTAGGAAACTTGCGAAGGAAACAAAAAAAGAAGAAGAATTCCGAGTGTATACAATAAGAGAAAAGGAAGGGAGAGGTATACCAAATGAGATTCCAGAAAAAGAAGGGGAACCAGCAAAAATAATCAAAGAACCAACACCTATGGGGGAGCAAAGTCCAAGCTATGTTGCGGTGAACCAACTAAAGAAATAAATATTGGAAGTAAAGAGGAGCCTTTATTCTTGCGAATTGGAACTAAGATGGATGAAGAAGAAGAAAAAAGAACTATTGATCTTTTGCGAGAATATAAAGATATCTTCGCAGGAAGTGTAGATGAGATACCAGGAATTGATCCATCAGTGGCGTGTCATAGATTGAACATAGATAAAAATGTAAGACCATTTAAACAAAGAATAAGGAAGATATCACAAAATTATCATGTACAGATAGAAGAAGAATTACAAAAGATGTTGGATGCAGGGATCATAAGGGAAGCAAAATATCCAGAATGGATTGCGAATATGGTCATTGTTCCGAAAAATAATAAAGGAATAAGAATTTGCATAGATTTCACTGATCTAAACAAGGCATGTCCCAAAGACAGTTTTCCATTACCAGATATACCACAAATGGTGGAATCATCTGCAGGTCATGATAGAGTCACTTCACTTGATGGATATAAAGGGTATAATCAAATATCACTCGCAGAAGAAGATCAAGAACATACTGCCTTTTTTGCTCCAAGGGGTTTGTATTGTTATGTGAAGATGCCATTTGGTTTGCGGAATGCGGGTGCTACATATCAACGTATGGTTGAAAAAGTGTTCGCGAAGTGGATACATAAAACTTTGGAGGTATATGTAGATGATATGTTGATAAAAAGCAAGGAATCTAAAGATCATGTGCAAGATTTGAAGGAAATATTTGAGCAAATGAGAATGTTCAACATCAAATTAAATCCTGAGAAATGTATAATTGGGGTTTCGTCTGGAAAGTTCTTGGGATACATAGTATCAAAGGAGGGAATACAAGTTGATCCAGAAAAGGTCCAAGAAGTTCGTGACATGCCAACACCTGCAACGGTAAAAGAAGTACAAAAGCTAAATGGACTCTTGGCTTCACTTGGAAGATTTATTTCGCGAATGTCAGATAAGTGCAAGCATTTTTTTCAACATACTTAAGAAGGGAGCAAAATTCAAGTGGACTGATGAATGTGAAAAAGCTTTTAAAGGAATCAAAGAATACCTCGCAAATACATCTATACTACAGAAACCAGAGAGAGACGAAGAATTATTGGTATACCTCGCAACAACTCCATATGCTCTAAGTGCAGTTCTGTTGCGAGCAGACGCAGGAGTAGAAAGGCCCATTTACTACATTAGTAAAACCTTTAATGCAGCAGATAAGAATTATTCTAAAATGGAGAAGTTAATCTTAGCCCTGGTTTATGCATCATTCAAGTTACGAATATACTTTCAAGCACATGTGATAAAAGTGGTAACCAAAGTCCCAATTGAATCAATCATGAAGAACACAAAAAGGTCAGGAAGAATAGAAAGGTGGAATGCACAAGTAAACCATTACAAGATAAAATACGAAGTATTGTCATCGCAAAAATCACAAGTCGTCGCAGATTTTTTGGCAGAATTTCCTTTGGAAGAAGATGAAGCAGTAGAGGAAATGATGGATGTTGAAGAAGAATTTGGAAATCCAAAAGACTTGTTAACAGAACCAGATAGATGGGAAATTCTAGTGGACGGATCATCCAATAGTGAGGGAAATGGAATTGGAGTCGTGTTGATTTCACCAGAAGGAGAAAGAACAGCATTCTCATTCAGACTAGAATTTGCATCCATGAACAATGAAACAGAGTACGAAGCTATAGTGCATGCATTAAAGATGGCAATAGAAAAGAATCTTGAAAGTATAAGGATAACAAGTGATTCGCAGTTAGTGATTTGTCAAATTAAAGGGGAATATACCACAAATGAATATTCTTTGAAGAAATACAAGAAACTCGTTGAGGAATTATCTGCGAAGATACCAAAATTAAAATGGAGACATATATCTAGAAAATATAACCGTCTCGCAGATGATTTTGCATTTATTCCAAGCATGATGACAAATCCAAATACAAGAAATATCCAAATACAGACAATTCAACACCCATAAGTGGACAAAGAGAAATAAATTGAGGAAGCTGTTGCGATGGAAGTAGAAAGAGAGTTATCAAACAACATCGCAGATTGGAGAAAAGAAATTCATGCATATCTCGCAACAGGAGAAATATCCAGGAACATACTAGAAGCACATAAATTAAAGAGTCGTGCAACAAACTATGAGTTGCGAGAAGGAATTTTATATAGAAAATCTTTCAATGGACCACCTCTCAGGTGCTTAACTCGCAAAGAAGGAGAAAAAATATTGAAGATGTTACATGGAGGAGAAGCTGGCAATCATAGTGGGGGAAGATCTCTAGCATATAGAGCAAAGATACAAGGATATTACTTGCCTTATATGCATACAGACGCAAAATTGTTCGTACGAAGATGCAAGGAATGTCAACGACATGGTAAAAGAATTCATGCACCAGGGGCCACATTAACTTCTTCAACAAGCTGATGGCCTTTTGGTAAATGGGGGTTGGATATTGTTGGACCATTTATACCTGGATCTGGACAAAGGCGATACTTGATAGTTGCAACAGATTATTTCATGAAGCTCGCAGAAGTAAAAGCAGTACAGCATATTCGTGATAAAGATGTTTTTACATTCATATTTGAAAACCACATTTGCAGGTACGGGGTTCTAGCACAACTAGTATCTGATAATGGAAAACAATTTGAGGGGCAGAACATAGAGATGTTACTCAGTGCTTTTAGGATAAAATATGGTAAGTCAACCCCGTTATATCCACAAGCTAATGGACAGGAAGAAGCAACAAATAAAACAATCGCAGATACAATCAAAAAGAAATTATAAGGACATCTCAAAGGATGGTGCGAGCAAGTACCTAGCGCAGTTTGGGCATACAATACAACTAGAAGAGAAGCAACTGGAATGTCTCCTTATTGTCTAACATATGGAGTAGAAGCAGTATTACCCACAGAGGTTGTAATTCCGACAACAAAGAAAGAAGCTTGGGAAAGAAATTTAAGTGCGGGAGTAATATTAAGTGAATTGGATGATTTGGAAGAAAAAAAGAGAAAAGGTGTTGCACCATATGAAGATTTATCAGGAACGATTAGCTCGAGAATACAACAAGAGAGTCATTGAACGTGAATATAAACCAGGTGATTTGGTCATGCGAGAAACACCTCGATATCAAAAAGAAAATGGAGGAAAATTAGCACCAAAATGGGATGGACCATATGTTATTAAAGAAGTTGTAGGAAGCGGAGCTTATCGGCTGATGGATCCAGAAGGGAGAGACATGGGTTTGAGGCTTGGTAGACCTTGGAACAGACTATATTTGAAAAGGTATTATCCATAAAACTCATGAAATTTTTTACGAATATTGTTTGCTCGTAGGAAATTGGGAAAAGTTACGAGTTTCAAAATTTATATTGCGATTAAACTTTCATTAATTTGCGAATAAAAGACCGCAATCTGTGATCAGCCTCAAAAAAAGAAAGAGAGCCGCAGAAAATTTTATACAGGCAAACCTTTGTGGCGTACACCCTAGTTCGCGAAGCTATATTTCGTAAGAGGAAAAGTCCTAAAGTACGTCATTTAAGGGGGTACCTATAAACGTGGCTAAGGGTAACTGGAACACCACCAAGGGCCCTTAGTACATGGAAAAATTTTAGGGGTACAACCCAATAATGGGGTACCTATCCGGGTTAGACACCTTGGATTCTCACCTATTCTAGCGACATTACGCAATATAAAATGCGGTGTAATGGGATTTAGGTTGGGCGACTAAGGCATACTGTCTTTCCCAAGAAGTGCAGAAAACGATCAAGGCGCCGAGGTACACGGTTGAGTCAAGAGTGCCGGGCGAGGTTGAACCACATCTGCCATTTTTGACAAGTCTTGGCAAATGATGCACTTGGCACAAAGATACCCCATAGGGTGCAACCTCGTAACTATAAGCCCTATAGGCAAAAAGGATAAGAGGTTGCGATCAAAATCTGGTTGTTGGCAGAACCGAATGGGAAGAGATAACCTTGTATGGTCGATGTACGCTTCCTTGAAGGGGAAACCAGGGGGAAGATAAAGGGCAGCACCCTCCATTAGGGAGCTGATACGTCTATAAGACGCAAATGTCACGAGGCTTCTTGTTTGCGAAAACATAAAGGCTTGTCATATTTGTGCAACAAATGAAGTTCTGCGAGCATTCTAAAAAAAAAAAAAAAAAAAAAAAAGAACTCACAGAATGAAACAAAGAAGTTAAGATGAGATCAATGGGTTATTACATGAAAGTGTAAAAACGTCCTGCGATTTCATCACAAGACGATAATGTCACGAGGTTGTATGTTCGCAAGAATGTTCAGGCTTGTCATATTATCGCAAATACAAAAATTTACTACAAAAGTGGTGGAAAAATAAGACCTTTACTTAGGAAGGCATGATAAGACCACAGAAATTAATGAAATTCATTACATCAAAATCATTGAAGAAATTATACAAGTATATACATTATGAAGATCTGAAAAGAAAACAGCATCGTCGATATCATTGAAGAAATTATACAAGAATATAAATCATGAAGTTTTGAAGAGAAGACAGCTCTGTCAATATCATTGAAGAATTTTTACAAGAAGTTATATCAAAGAAGACAATATCATTGAAGAATTTTAACGAAGACTTAACAAAAGATGCGATTTTGATAGCAATCAAATACAGATAAGTTCATATTCGTAAAATTTTACGAGAATTACATACTTCTTATACTTCTCCATATATTGAATATTTCTCCAAAAGTTGAATACTTCTTATAATTCTTCAAGAATATCTCATATTTATTATACTTCTTCAACGGATATATCATTTGGTGAAGGTTAAGTAATCATTATACTTCGTCATATGTTACGTAATTATTCACAGATTGAATATTTCTTATATCTCTTCATTTGGTGAATTGAGTACTTCTAATACTTCTTATATCTCTTCATTTGGTGGATCGAGTACTTCTAATACTTCTTATATCTCTTCATTTGACGGATTTAGTACTTCTAATACTTCTTCAAAGGTATTGTATATGTAGTATACTTATTAAGGATATTTCATATATTTTATTTCTTATACTTAAAAGGGAGGATTTCTTATTTACAATTGTAACAAGTTGAAACTTCGTAAGATAAATTGAGGCAGATATTCTAATACTTCCAACAATGTTTAATCATTTAAAGAGAAATAATAGGGGGGAAAGGAGATACTAAGCTTTATCTGTGAGTTATATATTATTTCTCTTCATATGATCAAATGGGGCAAAATAAGGAAAACATTTAATTAAAGAAAGGTTAAATTATCTTCGCAAAATATCAGATATACTTCTTAAGAAAGGTTAATCTTTGCAAAATATCAGATGTACTTCTTAAAAAACAGAATTGTTCACAAAAAGAAAACCAACAGTAACTAAGGGAAGGAATTCAAAAGAAAGGAGGACAGGAGAGTCAATGATAAATTGAAAAAAAAGAATGTTATCATGCTTCATCAACACTCTGTGCTGGATCTTTAAGATGAGTAGGGTCATTAGCAGCTTTCGACTTTAGCGAGATATCATCCTTTGAAGAATATGCAACAGGAACATCTCCTTGAGGAATAGATTCTTTCTCGTCATCAAGATATTCATCATCACTCTCATAATCGAAATCACTATCAGGCTCACGAGCAACTTCATCGTCCGATATTTTCAGAGGAGTAATTTTCACAGGAGGCAAGGCTCTTGATAAGAGAATGTTATTCGTAAAGACTTGAGCTTTCAGATGACTTTCACGAAGTATAGCTTTTTGATGGTTGGTATCTTCGATATCTTTGGAATAAGCAAGATAGTTAAATATCCGAGTAGCACGGTCATGAGAGTTGATTAAGCGGGTAGAAAGCAAAGCATTTTTCTTACGAAGCTCGGAACAGGAGGTTTCTAATCCAGCTTTCGCATTACGAAGGTTGTTCTCAGATTCTGCGAATAAAACAAAATTCAAAGGATAAAATTTGCGAGTATAATGAAATTTAAAGATATACCAGAGGCAGTCAAATTTTAATGACTACCTTCTCTTTGCGAAGTAAGAGATTGAGCTAAAGATAGACAACAGTTCTTCATCTGATTCATCGCATTATCAAAACCATCACCAACTAAACCTTTAAGTCGAGATTGAAGCTTTTGATCTTTAGAAAGAAGAAATTTTTTATCCTTCGCAAGTTTGGCATTAAGACTTTTTAATGACAAATAATCTTCTTCAAGTTGATTCTTCTTAGTACTCAAGACTATATTCTTATTAATAAGGGAATTCTTCTCAATAACAAAAGAATTTCTTTCAAAGATCTCAAGACTTCTTTAATTCCTCAAGTTCACCTTTCAACAAAGAAAGAAGATTTTCTTGATCGCAACATTTATTCTGAAGAGTTTTTAATTCTTGCGAAGAAACAATCATTGTATTCAAAAACGAACATTTCTCTTCTGATAAGGTTTTGTTCTCTTCTAATAAGGTTTCTATTCTCAAATTATCTTTAGTTAAGGAAGAAAAAAGTTGAGATATGTCATCATTCAAAAAAATTCGATCATATATTAGTTGAGTATTCTCTTGAAAAAGAGCGTCAAAGTTGTCAAGAGCACACGAGTAAAGATTAGATAAATGGGAGAATTGGTTTGAGAGGCTTTCATGCTTGGTTCGATACTCTGTTGCATCTGATTCATGGTGAAGTACCAATCTTCTACATTTCTGGATGGATTCTATAAAGGGGAATGGGTTTTAATGGATGTTTCAAGTATATGAAGAATATAATTAAATAAAAGGGAAAATATGAAGATAGTAATCATACCTTTCAATTCATCATTTCTTTTGCGAAGAATCGCGCAGTCGAGAGAATCATTTTGAAGATGATAATTTTCTTTACGGAGATCCTCGCATTCTGCTTGAGAAGATTTCAAAGATTGGCGAAGCAATTCAATTTCTTTTTCCAAGGATTGACGTGAAGAAGAAATGTCTGGATTGACGAAATTATTTAGCACTTCGCAAAACTCATATTGCGAACGAACATTAGTAGACTTCGCAGTATTGGTCAAAACCTCAGATAACATTCGGAAAGTTGAATAAATTCCATCTCGAATTTCCTGAGGAAGAGGAGAAGAATTTGAAGGAATAAGAGCAAGCTGCAAATTGTTTAGAGAAATAGCACTCAAAGGATTTGGGGACAATATAGGTTTTTCAAGAGAAGAAGTTGAAGAAATATTTTGCGAGGGTTGTTTTTCAAGAGAAGAAGTTGAAGAAATATTTTGCGAGGGTTGTTTTTCAAGAGAAGAAGTTGAAGAAATATTTTGCGAGGGTTGATCTTGAAGAAGTGTTGATAAATTGACACTGATTGGAGATTGAAAGGTAGGTAATGGAGTAGAGGCAGGAGTGTGTGAAGAAGCATTTTCACGAGGAGGAGAGGAAAATTCCTTATCAACTTCAGGAAGGAAATTATCAATCGGAATTAATGGTGTGGGTTTAGTTACTCGAGATCTCTTACCAGGGTTTGGTTTTTCGCCAACCTGCGAATCAAAATGTAGATTAAAAACTGAGGCAACAATATATTGTTCAGGAAAGAAGGCAAAGTATTTTAACTACCTTTTGATTCTCAGATTTTCTTCTTCGTGGATTAGGGATTGAATTTTTTAGTTGAGGTTTCATCTGAGGAGTTATTTTGCTGAAATAAACCAAAATCAGATAACAAATTATACAGAAGTTAAAGAGGAGAACAAATGAAATGCGCGGAGATAGAAGGAAATTACCTTGGAGAACTCATGAAGATATAATAGAAGAAAAAATTACAGAGAAAAAAGTAATGGAGAGTATGAACAGAAGATAAAATTACAGAAGTAAGAAGAAGAAAAGGAAGAGAATATAAAGGAGTTATATAAGGGAATAGCTAGAAAAGGACGGTTACAAAAGACGTGTCCAAATTCTAAAATACTAAGTAACGGTTATGTCCTCACGATCATTTCTTCTTCGTAGAATTGACATGAGAAGAGGCAAGATGTAGGTACTGAATATCGCAAGATAATAGTTCACGAGTATCATAATAAATAAAGGAGAAAAGAGTTATAAAATGATACGATGGTAGAAGTAGCGCGGAGAAATATGAAGTTTTGCGTGGATGAAATAATTTTGCGAGGATGAATTGCGATACTTCGCAATTCATATACAGCTGCATAAGTTTTACTATAAATAGGAGTTCAAATGTAAAATTCGGGAGGTTCTTTTAATGAGTGTAAGAAATTATCTTAGGAAAGAGAATAGTAAAAGTTGTAACTATTCTAGTTTCATTTTGATAATTCTATGTAATCAACTAAGAGAATTAATAAGAAATTTATCATTCACCATCAAGAACTTCTTGAGTTTTTACTAATTCTATTGAGGGTGTAGTTGTAGATTATTCTGCAACTACACCAGTTAAGCTTGATGCAAAATATTTTCATAACACAGCATCATGGTTCTCCCATTATAGAATACACCTAACATAGGCTTTGATATGTTTAATGGCACATGTAGTTCCATCAAAAATACTTGTTAACGTTGGTAAATTGCATTTTGGGGGTATTCCTCCTAATTGTACTGCTTGAGTAAATGGAGTTTTTGCTGCTTCTTCAATGGCCTCATCAAGTTGTATCCTGCCTCCTTCTCTCCTACTGTTTAACATTCCCCTCATTTATGCTAATTCTCTTAAAATCTGTTCATTCCCAGCTGAACTTTGCTCCATTGGTATCTTTAATGTAGCTTCCCCTCTCTTGCGTTCGTGTCTTTCTTGCCTTACGAGAATTTGTGCTTCTTCTTCAGTATTTTCATTCTACCTTCTCCCGCGATTTTCTTCTTCACCCCCTTCTTGAATTTGCAATTGCTGATGTCTCCCATTGTCTCCTCTGCGATCTTCTTCATCTCTCATCATTTATCTTTGTTCTTCTTTGTATTCTATCATATTCTTTATTAATGTTATTATTGTTGCGATTTCGTGTGCGTCTTCTTTCTCGATTATCATGATTATTTTGACGTACTTCTTCTTGAAATTATTGTTCTTCCACTTCTGCTCTTAATCTTTCCCTCTCGCAAGCTAAACGTGCTTGTTCAGCATAATGTCTCTCAATTTCCTCCTCTATTATTCTTCGGTTTCTTTGAATTTCTCGTTCTTGTAATATTCTCCTTCCTTCTTCTAGATTTTCTTTACCATATCAATTATTTCCACCCTCTTGATTTCTATTATCACGTCTTCCATCCAAAGTTTCACTGCGTGGAACATAGCGATCTTCAATCATTTCCTCTCCTCCACAATGATGCTCTTTATTTGGATTCTGTATTTCCTCTTGAAAATTTTAGTCAAAGTTTCTCACAGGAGGATTTCGTATTGCTTCTTCTCTAAACTATTGTGAATATGATCTTACTGTACTTCTTGATCTCCTATTTTGTAATCTCAAATTCTCCATTCCTAACTCATGATTTTGTCTTGTTAGATTTGCGCGTTCTTCCGCCTCCAATCTTATTTCTTCTTGCTCTCTTTGTATTAACGTCTCTAATGCTTCATTTGTGCCATCTCCATGTATTAATCCTCCATTTATTTCTTGATTTATTACCTCTCGCCTTTCATCTCTTAATTGTCTATCTCCTGGTTCTTTCATTGAATCTGATCGCCAAGTATGCACGCTTACTATATCATAATCCATAGCTCTATTCTGCATTAGTATTTGCTGATTTGGCTGTCGAACCTGATTTTCTCCATCATCCCTTGTTCTATTTCTTCTTGTTCTTACCCTTGAAGATTCTCCTATTTCATATGTTTCTCCACCTGCAAGTCTTTTACTCCTCCTCCTTACGGTTATTGGTGGTTCTGATGTATTTCTTATTCTTCTAGCCATTAATCCTAGTGAATCGTTGAAAATTGCTTAAAAATCCTTCGCTAATTATTCCAAATTCCTTCACAATGTCAATCTTCACTTTTTTCTTCAAATAATCATCAATTCATCCCTGTTTCGGGTGCCAAAATGTAGTTGTAGGAAAACCTACACAACACCCCTTACCAGAATCCACAATTATCAACACATATTTGAAGATTAAGAATAACACTTTATTGATTAATTCTCAGAAATGTTACAAGAAATGGAAGAAATCAAGAATATAAATGCTCACAAGAACTTTCTCTATCCTCAAAACTCTCTCCTGACTCCAAAATTGATATCTCTCTCTGAATCTATTGATTCTCTTTATATAGGGTAGTTACATAGTGGATGACAGCTAAGCCGTCCTTTATTTTCGGATTTGACTCGCGATACTCTCGCAGTAGATTTTAATGTTAATTCTCGCAAGTTTTTGTGATCCTCGCGGCATCATCACACTTTTCTCATGTTTCAGTTGTCGTCATCCGCTACGTCATTCTTTCAATCGTTTTGTAACACTCGTAGTGTGTTATTGAAGAGCTCGCAGAACTGTCGCTGTAAATATCGCAGGAGTATTGTTATGGCGATATTTTGATCCTACAAAAAGAATATGGCTAATATGAAAGTTATCATTTGGCTAACCATTTGGTTGACTATTACTGAACCAACCATTATACACATTTGGGTACGGTTACACAAACACAAAACGTCAAGTACATGTGTGTATGGCAAGCTAAGTTTTCGATCTAACGGTTGAGAGATATTAGCTTGTATCTAATCAGGTTTTCATCTAACGGTGAATATTGAATGCTTTGTTAGTATGCTAACATTAATTGCAAACCCTGATTTGAAAGACTATATAAGGGAGAACTCTAGCAACTGGGAAACCAAATTCCCACATATTCTATGCAATACTAGTTTGCTAAAGCTAGAGTCGATTCTCCTTTAACCTTTGGTTTTCTTCTTCTAAAACCAGGTTAATGACTTAAAGACTTCATTGGGATTGTGAAACCAGACCGATACTACTTTTCTTGTA
The DNA here is from genome assembly GCA_023529315.1 of Papaver bracteatum. Lineage (NCBI taxonomy): Eukaryota > Viridiplantae > Streptophyta > Magnoliopsida > Ranunculales > Papaveraceae > Papaver > Papaver bracteatum. Next base: position 165,483 of record JAJJWX010001169.1, read on the forward strand.
GTTATGTGATCTGATCTTGCTGTTTCTATCGTACGAGTACAATTATAATAATTGGCTTGAGATTTATATCTCCGATATGCAAGATAAAAGTAGTTACAAACATCTTCGTCTCATTGTTTGTGATTCCTCAATAATCTTCTTCGCTGCGTCGATTAAGTTTATTGTGAGGTGATTGAAGAAACTGAGTTGTTCTTCGGGAATATAAGTCTGGTTTTATCGATTGGTTCATGTTCACCTTGATTTATCAAAAGACAGAACAAAACTTGTAGGTTTATTCGTGGGAGACGAATGTATTTATTACCTGTAGACTTTTCTGTGTGAGACCGATTTGTTTATTAAAGTCTTCGACTTTGGGTCGTAACAACTCTTGGTTGTGGGTGAGATCAGCTAAGGGAATCAAGTGCGCAGTATCTTGCTGGGATCATAGGCGTATGAGCATAACTGTACCTTGGATCAGTGTGAGATTGGTTGGGGTTCAACTACAGTCCAGACCGAAGTTAATTTGGAGTAGTCTAGTGTTTGTATCGGCTTAACACAGTGTATGTTTAATCTGGATTAGGTCCTGGGGTTTTTCTGCATTTGCGGTTTCCTCGTTAACAAAATTCTAGTGTCTGTGTTATTTCTTTTTCGCATTATATTTTTATATAATTAAAATAATACAGGTTTTGCATTATTCAATCAATTAGAATATCCAACCATTTTGGTTGTTGATTTAACTTGATTGACACTTGGATAATGGTCTTTGGTACCATCCAAGTTATCTCTTTTTGATTAGACTCGCGAATCATATTTGCTTGAGTAAATCAAATTGAAAGATTGAGATAATAACTCCTTAAGTATTTTCTATTGATTGAGTCTAACTGTCTAGTTGATTCCCTAGAAAACAACTCGGAGTTGTCCATACAGATTGCTAATCGAAATATTGGGTGGTGTTGTTAGACCCCCGCTTTTTCATGGTTGAACCAACCAAGCGTTGGTATGTCAAGTTTTGTTGCCATATTTTAGTGAGCCAAAACTCATTTAAGAGTCGCTTGATTTAAATGTACTAGAGTCAACTCTATATAGGTTAGCTTGAAAGTATTATGATGAGACATTACAAGTTTTGCGAAGACTTGAAAAAGTAAAGAAGTACGGAGCTACAACCACAACATCATCCTTTCACTTGAGGTTAGTGATATTTGACTTGAAATGTTTCATTCCCTAACGTATCTTTCAAGTCATGCATATTGAAAACATAAAACTTCCAAGCATGAACACTCTAGATAGTATTAAGGAATACAATATGAGCTTTATTGCTTAACCATTAAACTTTGTATATAAGACATCAACATAATCGTATGAATGCTATTGTGATTATGTATGGGTATGAGGTGAGGATTTCATCCTAGGAAACAATGTTTTTACATGTGTTTTAAGGAAGTAAGTTCATTATATGTGTTATGAACCGAAAAGGAGATCGCCAGGCGTTATTGGGGCTGTTCTTCATTGCATATCTTATGAACGACCAATATGTGTGATTAGTATAACCGCTCATGACTTGTTTGTGTTCTTGGTAAAACTATTCACATGAGGCTTGTGTTATAGAACTGCTCGGTCGAACTCGCATGCATTGCTATCTCAAGCATGTTTGTCAATGTTAGTGATCAAAACTATAAAGTCTTGATTTCTAGTCTACTATAGCTAAGGTCTCGAACTAGGATAGAAAGTGTAGTTGAGCTCAAGAACTCCATGGCGATTAACATACGAGACGAATGACTGATAGGATCCGGAGATGCCTATATATAAATAACCACAATCGCACGGTGTCTACAATGTAGACAGAGGCAAGTACGGGTCATTCCCACGAGGAGCGGTGGAAATACTGTAATCAATATCTTAGTTAAGAGTTAACCAGAAAAGATGTTTTTGGATTTTTATAATTGAAAAAAAATGAAATAATAAAATTAAACTAATAAAATAAAATCAATGGGAAAGACGGTAACCAGGGTTTATAGTATCCACCACTATTTCTATTCAATTACTGAAATAAAACATAATTATGAGTATATGTTTATCTTTCGTTCTATCGACATCACCTATTATATTTATTAGAATCGCAAATATCACTGGGACACCCTAAGCATGACACATCAAAAGTTTAAACCAAAGCATGCACCATCAAATTGCGTTAGCGAGAAAATAATACGAAACTAAATTTTAGTTCACAAATATTATTTGGCTATCCTAAGCATAACCTATCAAATAAATGAATCCAAGCATGGACTATCAAACAATGAGACAAATATAATTGCAAAACTACCGATTACGCACATAAGGTTTTGAACCCGGTGAAGCAACAACTGATGTTTTCAATTAATATAAACAATAATCAATAATTAGTCTATTCAAATCATAATAGTCTTTGCTCAATTAATCAATTCAAAATAGCCCATACTCCAAATGGTTTCCACATAAAACCCTAATTACCAAAAAGTCTAGCAAGACATACTTATGGGTTTCTTAAAACCCATCAAAAATAATAATAAGAGAAAAGAAAGATTAAACCATCGCCTTCTCTTGTTTTAGATTCCAAAATGATTTCTACGGCCAACACATCTTCCTCGCCTCTTTCTCTTCTCACAGTTCCTCACCAGCGACGCAAAGAAACTCCAAGCCGACCTCCCTTGTCTTGTCTCTATTCGTTTCTATATATGTGCTGCAAAGGAAAATAAGTACTGGCCTATATTTCCAAATCCCAGTCCAGTACTAGAGCTCTCAACACCTTCCAAAATCCAACTCCAATTTCGGTTCCATGTACGTCTGACCATCAACCACCACTATTGCCAACTCTTCTCAGCACTTTTTTCTTCCGTCCATAGTTCCATTGATTGAACAACACCACTGCATCAGTTCCACCAAGATTTATACTATCGATCCCATGCCAAACCAACAACATCAAACTAGTTCGAACCAGTAGGCCATCTAAAGTATCTTCCTCCACCACGAATTCAAAACCATACTACAACCAGCACATACATATAACTCCAGAGCTTCATTTCGAGTAGATATTCGATCCCATCTCACTGATTAAACAGCTTCATGTAAAACCCATCTTCCTTCGAACCAACAACAATGGCAACAGAGTAGTCAGGCCCTTAATTTGATTTTCTGGCACAAAATCCAGTCCACAACTTGACTGCTCTCTGGTCCATCTTCAATTTCGCATGCATCTCCACCATTTAACAACCAGTAATCGATGCCGGAAGTGGGTAGAATACCAATATAGCCACCAGTTATTTTGACCTTCAATTTAACTCCTCCATCATCTGTATCTTCACGCAAACAAATTCGAGTAGAGCCCATGAAAAACACTACTTTCCGTTCAATGCTCAACTAACACAAAACTTCGCCATATCCATTTTCTTCCATTCTCCCAGCAACCATCGACCAAACAAAACTCATACCATTTGTTGTTGATGTCACCAACATCTCCTTTCTTCAGTGCAAAACAATGAACCACAACTGCGGATAAACCCATTCAGCTAGCATGTGTATCATTAATACTCTTAATGGATTGCATCTCCTATCTGAAACTTCATCGCCAGATAAACCCTTTTGTTATCATGCTTCATTCCTGTGAACACGTAAATTACACAGGTATCTACGTGTCCACAAACAAAGTTCTCCCACACCGAAGTTCAAGGGTTGGATATAACTTACATAGAAAAATAGTGCGTACGTCGATTCATCGACTCTGAGTCCTCGGACTCGTCCTTGTCTTATCGAGCATTTAATACAGAGTGCATAGAACGAACATAAAGTGCGGAATATAAAGAGTAACATAGGTTGCGTAATGTAAAGAACGTAATGTAAAGTGCGTAATGTAAATAACGTAATGTAAAGATTGTAATGTAAAGTACGGAATGTAAAGAACGTGATGTAAAGTGCGTAATATAAAGGAGACAAGCAATTACGTGGTTCAGCACTAAGGCCTACATCCACGGGGTAAAAGAAAGGTTTCATTAAGTATTGACTGATTACAAGCTTAGTCAAATGACTTTAGGTGTTCTCACTGAGGCAGCGAGATTTAGAGTATTACTTACTCTTCCTAATTCTCTCTCCTCTTCTCCTCCCTTTTCTCGACCTCCCTTCTCTCTTAGTGAGGAGGGGTATTTATAGGGATTCCACGTGGGGTCCACCGACGTAACCGTTGTAATCTTATCCTCTTGTGTTTTGTGCCAACACGTAGAGTCTTCGTATATTACGAGGCTCTCCCTTCGTTTCTTCGTTATTTCCGAAGAGATATGCTCGCTTCTTCTGTTGGTGGGCTGACGAGTTTGTTGCTCCAAGTGTTTAATGCGGGTGGTTGGGCCTTCTGCACGCGTCAGACCATGGTGTCCTGCCCCTGTCTTTTTTGCGTCAGTCAGTTGGGCCCTGACCGTGGATCTAAAATTCTTCTCGAGATGGGATAAAGCAGATCCGGGGATGTATATGGTCCAACGCGGTGGTGCTTTATTTCCGTGCTCCGTCCTTTATGGCCATTGGATCTGCTATATGAGGGCCCCTCCCTGCTGGTACACGTTTCTTGGCTGTATCTACGTGGCATAGTCTCTTGATGCCCCTTATCATGCACTCTCCACGTGTTTATCCGAGGACATGTGGCGAGTGGCGGAATTATGTACTTACAATTTGCCCATTTTCTTCTGACTTAAGTCGTCAGTTTGAAGTGAGAGGAAAACCGTCACATATTCCATACTCTCCCAATAACTTCCCCTTGATTTTAGGGCGTGTTTCCCACTAAGCAATAACTTCTTGCAATAACTCCCCCTTGGGAAAAGGGATAGTTTCAGATTTCTTGGGTATTTAAGGAGGAAGAGAATGTGAAATAAATTTCATTCTCTATTGATTCCTTCTTTCCTCCTGAAAATTCTTCCATTTTGTTTGGACGCCATTAACTGCTGCTGCTACTGCTCTATCTTGAATATGACCCGTCCTTGATCTCCTGTGCTCGTTCTTCGCTGTTGCTCCCCCTTTCGTTGTTTGAAGCATCTGTCTTAGGTAAGAGTTTAATCTTTGGTACCATTTTTCGCCTGTTGATCATCATCTGATGCTGTCTCATTATCCTTGCGATGAAGAACACATATACAAAGTATATATACTTGCCCCTGTTCTTGATTTGCAAGGGTTATGAGTTTCTGGTTGGAGAGCGCCCTCCTGTTTAATGAGTTTATCTAGGGTTTTCATATTGGTAACAGAATTTTCAACTTTTTGATCTTCATTTGTGGTTCTGCGGAATCTATTATTTTTTTGTGTATCCGTAGATATGGCTGAGCATCCGCGGGCTCATTACCAAACTCCGCTGTCTATTCCTCCCAGATCTCCTCCGCGCAGAGACCCGAATATATCTCCACCTGGAGGCTTTAGGGCTTCGCATGTGGATCCTCGTTCTTAGAGGGCTTCGTCCTCTTCTGGTCACAGGCATTCTTCGAGGAAGGGAGATACTCCGAGGGATCCCCCTGGTTCTAGATATACTGCTACCCGCACTTCTTCTCGTCCGCGTGATGAGTCTAGAAATATGCAGGGTGTTCCTCCTGACGGAGCTTTGGATGCTCGTCCCCTTCGTTCTTTGGTTCCGCCGGTGTTACAGGAGAATCCTCTTCCTCCTCCTCCAGTGGTTCCCTCGAGAGGAAAATCTGTTTAGGCTGGTTCTTCGAAGGATGAACCGCCGAAGAGTGTGCCTTCGAAAAGGAAGGTCCTGGAAACGAGCCCTTCAAAAGACTCCGCGCAAGACCCTCTCGATGAGGAGGATACTGCGCTGGTTATTCGAAGCGTCCCGGTTGGGAAGAAAAGAGTTACCTTTAAACACGTTGATCTGGAAGTGTTTAAGGAGAAGCATGAGCTCCAAGCTTTTGATGTCCTCTTATATGCCCCTGATGATGGCATTACTTATGATCTCATCTCGAGATACCAGTTCGAAGATTTTCATTTGTTGACTACTGTGGGGGCCTTCGAAGCGGGTCTTATGCTGCCTTTGTACAAGTCAGGTGATTCTTTTTACTACGACGTGTTGGCTGATCGCGAGGGTTCTTCGACAAATACCCATAGTCGTTTTGTATCCCAGTTGACTGGGAATTATCTCCGCGCCCTGAAGGAGTGCTATCTTCGCAGCAAGGGAGAGACGATGATGACTTGTTATACCCCTGATCCTGCTGAGAGGGAATGGTATACCCCTCAGAATTTCAACAATTCTTTTGGGGATTATGTCAACAGCAGGAACCGTAAGCCGTGGAGTGTGAGCTTTCGTAATATTGCTTCCTCCAGTGGAGAGATTCGTCTTTTGAGCGAGGTTAGTGATGCTAAGTTGAAGTATGTTCCTGGTACTGAAGGGTCTGCTAATAAGAAACTTTTTCCTTCTCGTGAGAGGATAAAGCGCAATCATGTCTATGAGTGGCATGCCACTGTTATCGAGGTTGTTGGTCCATGGGCTTGGGGTTGGATTCCAAGTCCCGACGGGTGGCGTCCTACTGTTGGTAGCGTTCCTCGTGAGGTTCCCCATCTTCGTTATGGAAATTATTGCCCTTGGCAATTGAACTTCGAAGGTATGAATTTTCCATATGACTTCGATGTTGTTGATGCTGATGACGAGATTTCGGGTGCTGCCCCTTCCTCGAAGAGTACTGTGGCTGTGAAGGTGCAGATCTTTTACTCCTTTGGTTTCCCCTTCTTTCTTTATTCAAAGGAAATCTTTGAGTAAAGGAAAGAATGTCGATCTGATTCTCTTATTTCTCTGTAGGGTACAAAGAAAATGCGGATTGGTCCCAAGCGCTCTTCTACCATTGTTGTTGATGATGCAGAGGTCCAACAGGAGGTTACTAGTCCTGCTAATGATGATTTCGAGGAAGATGAAGATATGTCCGATGGAGAGGAACGTACTGAAACTTCTCCCCCTATTCGTGAGGATTCTGGTGTTGGTGGTGCAGAGGGTACCCCCTTTGTTGGGAAGACTGCGGATGTTACCACGGCTGGTGGTTGTACGCATGATACCCCTGTTAGTGCTGATGCCGAGGGCACTCCCGCTGCTGGTAGTATTGGTGGGGACTCTGTTGGTCCAGAATTTTCTTTTGGACGGGTCCAATCTGCGGGGCCGTCCTTTGATGTGAATGATACAATGGGTCTTGCTGATAAGTTCTCTCTGTTTTCCCCAAATGATGATTGGGACGTACTGGATACATCTGGTAAAGGGAAAGTTGCGGTGCAAACTTCCGTGCATGTTGATACCTCTGAGAAGGTTCCCTTTGCCGCAGAACCTTCAACTCGGTCTCCTTCACCGTCTTTGATGCTAGAAGGTGATGATGCTGTCCTTGCTTGGCTAAAGAAGAAAATTTTGATATTTGTTCCGAACCCTGCACCCGCGGTTCCTGGGGAGAAAGATTCCGATGCCTATACCCGAAAGATGATGCAGTTATCCGCTGAAGATCGAGTCGCGGAGGTATGTGACATGAATTTGAGGTCACTGGAGGCTACCTTAGTGGTTGACCCTCCAGCCACCGTTGTTGATATGATGGCCATAGCTGATGGTTATCAGTATGGTTACCCCCACCAGCGGATGTTAGAGGTATGTCGTGTTTTACTTTTTTGTACTCCGTGGACACTCCGCGGCATTCTGACCTGATGCTCTTCGTAGGTGATGCAGAGTGAATACTGGAATCATAATTTGTACCAGTTTTTTAAGGCCAAGTCTCTTAAGTTAGAGGGTAAGCTTCGTCATAGAGAGGAGGAGCTGGCTATGGCGGAGGCTGTTATCTCTTCCAGAGATAAGGAGATAAGTGAGCTGAAGGATCGTCTTAAGGGGAAGGAGCATCTGGGCTCCAAAGAAGAGAAGATTCGTTTGGAGCTTGCTATGGCGCGTAGCGAATTAGAGGTCGTTCAAAAAAATGCTTCTTCTTTTACAGGTTTGTTCCTTGTTCATGTTTATCGTTGTTTTCTTTTTAGGAATTCTTGTTCCGTCTGAGTATCCCCGCCCTATCTTCAGTGGGTGGAGTCCCTGAGCTGATATGGCTTCGAAATGAGAGAGAGCGGCAGAAGACCCGTATTGCTGAACTAGTGGAACAACTTAAGAGTGAGGCCGAGAGGTGGGATGCCACGGATGGGGCATGGCGTCTGAGGCATACCCAGATAGTTGATATGCAAAATAAGTATAACGTGGATCGTTGTCTCTTTGATGGTACTTTAATATGGACGCGCGATAATCTTCGCGAAGCCTGCGGGATTTCTTCGTCTTTGTTGGCTAAGATGAATCTCCTGGAAGAAGAGCTATGTCAGGCTCATTCCTCCCAAGATTCCGATGTACGGGAGTACACTCAACGTCTTGTTAAAGAAAGAGATGATGCTCGTGCCGAGGCCTCTTCCCTTGGCAAAGCCTTAGCCGCATCTCGGGCCGACGTAGCTCGTCAAGCCGAGTCTGAGAGAAATCTTGAAGTTAATATGTGCCGACTTAATAAAGGAATGGAGATGCTAAATAACGAAGTCAATCATCTTCGTCATTTGGATTCAATCAAGCAGGTAGAGTTAGACGCTAGTCAATTTGCTCTTTCCCTTCTTCAAAAGGATTATAAGAAAATATCCTACGAATATGAATTTCTTGACGATGCTCGGGATGCGGTTGTTAACGAGTATGAAATAGCTTCTGCTAGAGTCTAAGGTATATATTTGCTTTTCCGGGTGTGATTTTCATGCTTCGCGGATCTAACCCTTTGTTTTTATTTTTCAGAGCTCCAGGGACAACTTCTCGCTGCAAATGAAAAACTTAATAAGGCTCAATCTGAGATAGAGCAGTCTCAGACTTCCTTGGTGCAACAGGAGGGTCAGGCCTCGTATTTCAAAGTCTTGGATACAACTAATGAACAATCAGCTCAGTTGGCCTCTTTGGAAGTGAACCGTCTGTCTACCCTATTGTCGCAGGCCGAGATGCGTAACACCGCTATTACGTACAAAGCTCGCTGTCAGCTAACCGAAGAGACGAACAAGGTGCTGGCCAAGATAGAGCATGACCCCTTGACCAAGCATGGTCTTGAAAAGCACTAACCTCGTCGTCCTAAACCTTCGGTACCGTCTGGCTCTTCGGGTCCTTCTTCAGGTGGGAGCGTTCTTTCACTGCAGAGGGAGAGCCCTACTGGTGGCACGGAATCGTCCAAGTATATTATTCTGTTTAGTTGTAGAAAGTTTATCCTTGTTGATTATAGAGTTCTTGTTGCGTCTGTCGAACTTCTTTTGCTTAATTTTTTTTCTTCTTTTGCTTATCTTGTCGAGCTTGTAATCAACTTTTCTGGAATGGATCATCGTTTGTTGGTTAGTTTTGTTAATTATCTTGACATCTGTTACCCTGCTGGTTAACCCTTAGCAAGAGCATTCTTAGATGGTGCGGGTCGGTGCAGCATTCTAGGATATGGGGTGTTACTATGTACATGTCCCTCATTTCGTCGACCCGCTGACCTTATTTTTGAGTATGATGCCGAAGGTATGTATCTTCGTGAACATCTTGAGACCGGATACCCCGCTGTCTAATCCTTGGCCAGAGGATTCCCAGACAGTGGTGGTGGTGCAACGTTCTAGGATATGGGGTGTCACTATGTACATGTTCCTCATTCCGTCGACCTAATTTTTGAGTGTGATGCCGAAGGTGTGTACCTTCGTGAAAATCTTGAGACCTGTCACCCCGCCGGATAATCCTTGATCAGAGGATTCCCAGACGGTGGGGGTCGTTGCAGCGTTCTAGGATATGGGGTATCACTATGTACATGTCCCTCATTCCGTCGACCCGCTGACTTAGAATAGTTGGAGATTTCCTTCTGCTGGATGTCTTCCTCTTGTATTTGCTTTTCATAGATATGCAATAAAGTTTATTTTATTGATTTATTGAGGCCTGCTACTCCTCGTCCAGAGATAGAAACATATCGAAAAGCATCGTCTTCTTCTTCTGGTATTCTTTACGCAGTTGCAATGCTGCGTTGTGATTCAAGGATGGTACATCTTGAGATACTTGGCGTTCCATGGATGGCGGAGGACTTACCATTTTAGGTTGCGCAGGTAATAGGATCCGTTTCCTGCTACATCTTGTATGACATAAGGTCCTCCCCATATTGGTGCCAGCTTGCCCCACTTCTTTTCTCTTTGGTATTGGGGTATGGTTCTCAGCACATACTTCCCTTCCACGAAATTCCTAAGTTTAACCTTTTTGTTGTATTCCCTTGCTAATCTTCTTTGGTAATTCTCCATCTTTTGTAGTGTTGCTTCTCTTCTTTCTTCGAGATCGTCGAGTCTTTCCAGCATCATGTCCGTTGTGAGGTTCTTTTCCCACGCTTCTGTCTTTGTGGTCGGCATGATGATTTCCATGGGGATGACGGCTTCTTCTCCGTAGGTCAGCAAGAAAGGGGATTCCCCTGTAGCTGATCTTTGGGTTGTTCGATATGCCCATAAGACATTGTGTAGTTTCTCACACCATCGTCCTTTGTGCTCGTCTAATCGTTTTTTGAGAATAAGAGCGATGGTCTTGTTTGTAGCCTCTGCTTGGCCATTGCTTTGAGGGTATATTGGTGTTGATTTATTTGTTCGGATTTTGAAAGTATCAAATAGTAGATCGATGTTTTTACCTTGTAATTGGTTACCATTGTCAGAGATAAATTTCGCCGGGATTCCAAACCGGCAGATTATGTTCTGAAAGATAAATGTGAAGACATCTGAGTCGCGGATTCTGGCCAAAGCTTTGGCTTCTACCCATTTGATGAAATAGTCTGTGGCCACTATCAAAAATCTTCTTTTTCCTGACCCTTCGGTCATGGGTACTACGATGTCTATGCCCCATTTTGAAAATGGACAAGGACTATCTACTGAGTTTAGCATTATTGTTGGTGTGTGGATTCTTCTCCCGAACCGCTGACATTCTTCGCACCTTTTTGACATCCTTGCAGCGTCTCGTATCATTGTTGGCCAATAATACCCTTGTGTTTTTTCCTTGTCGGCTAGGGATCTCATCCCACTGTGATTCCCCGCGTCTCCTCGATGGATATCTTTTAGTACTAGGTGGCCTTCTGATCTTGACAAGCATCGTAACAAAGGCCTGAGGAAAGATTTTTTGTATAGAATCTCTCCCCTTAAATCGTACCTTCCTGCTTTTGATTGAATCTTCCTGGCCTGCTTTAGGTCTCCGGGTAATGTTCCTCTTTCTATAAATTGGTGGATACCCCATCTCCAGTCTTCTTCTCCGCTGAAGTCCTCGTCTTCATCTGCTCTTGTCATGATGTCATCTTATTGGAAATCGTCCGTGATGTTTTCTCCCACATCATCGTCTGTCATGTCTTCCTCCGTGCTATGCTTCCTGCTTGCAGCGCAGAGTCCTCGCGGAGGGATTTATGGCTCGTAAACTCTGGTGATTTTGATTGCTTCTATATCTTTGTTTTTCAACATATATGAGATGTATGCCAAAGCATCCGCGTGCCTGAGCTCCTTTCTGCTTAAGTGCCGGAATATGATGTTTGGTATTTGATGTGCCAGTGTCTGGACTAACGTCATGTATGTCGACATGGTCTCGTCATACACATTATACTCCAGCTCTATTTTCCTGATGACCATTTGCGAGTCACTGGTCAAGCATACATTTGTTATCCCCATTTCTATTATCAAATGCAGAGCATGTACAACGGCTTCGTATTCAACGATGTTATTGGTGTGTTCTTTAAACTCTAGTCTGAATGCATGGATGATTTGGTCTCCCGTGGGGGTAGTGATTACGATGCCTATGCCCGCTCCTTATTTGTTCCTCGAGCCATCGACAAAGATTTCCCACTGTCTTGGGTTTGCCGGTTCGAGGACATCGACGAGATCTTTGCTTCTGCTGCCCTTTGGTAATCCCGCTGTATTGAGCCCTTCAATGTGGATTTCTTCATCGTTCTCCAGTGGTAGGTCGGCAAGGAAGTATGCTAAAACTTGGGACTTCTGGGAATGTTGGAGTTCGTGTATGATGTTGTACTATTCTAGATGAGTATTCCATTTTGCGATTCTCCCTTTTTTTCCCGCACTTTTGAGGACAGCTTCTAGCGGGGCTTTGCAGGGAACGCGGATATAGTGTGTTAGGAAGTATGTCCTTAGCTTTTGGGTAGCCCATACTAACGCCAAGATGAGTTGCTCGATCTTTGTGTAGTTTCTTTCCGCCGTATTGAGAGTTTTGCTGACGTAGTAGATGGGCTGCCTTATCTTCGTGTTGGTTTTTACCAACACTGCGCTGACTGCATTCTCTGTTGTTGTTATGTATAGGGTAAGAACCTCCTCGGGGTCTAGTTTTTGTAAGATGGGTATCCCAGCAAGGTAGTCTTTGATTTCTTTGAATGCTTCCTCGCATTCTGCCGTCCATTCAAATTTGGTCCCTTTTTTAAGGATGTTGAAAAAGAGCTTGCATTTGTTTGAAGACCTGGATATGAACCTCCCTAGCGCTGCCAGGGAACCATTGAGCCTCTGGACTTCTTTCAGGTTCCTTGGAGAGGGCATTTCTACTATAGCCTAAATTTTGGCAGGGTCTACTTTGATGCCTCATTTTGTTACTAGATACCCGAGGAATTTCCCCGAAGTAACACCGAATGTGCATTTTTCCGGGTTTACCTTCATGTTATGTTTCCTCATTGCCTGAAAGATATCTTTTAGATCTTAATGATGATATTTTCGTTGCTTACTCTTGACCAGCATATCTTCCATGTAGACTTCCAAGGTATTTCCGATCCATGGCTTAAAAATGGCGTCAACCATCCTTTGGTACGTTGCTCCTGCGTTTCGAAGTCCGAAGGGCATCCTTACATAACAGTAGAGTCCATGCGGTGTATAGAACGATGTGTGTTGTTGGTCTTCTTCTGATAAGAACACTTGGTTGTACCCGAAGTATCCGTCCATAAAGAACATCTCTTCGTACCCTTCGACTGCTTCGACCAGCTGGTCGATGCTTGGCAAAGGGTAATTGTCCTTGGGGCAAGCTTTGTTGAGGTTAGTGAAATCGATGCATATCCTCAATCCACCATTATTTTTAGGTACGATGACCATGTTTGAGATCCATGTTGGGTATTTGACTTCCTTGATAAATCTGGCTTCTAGCAACTTACAAAGCTCTGTATCAACGGCTTTGTGGTACTCTGAGGCAACTTTGCGCACCTTCTGTCTGAAAGGTGTTGTGCCTTGTTTTATTCGAAGCTCGTGCTGAATTATCTTAGGTTCGATGCCGGGCATGTCTCCTAGTTTCCATGCGAAGATATCTGCATGCTTCATGAGCAACTTTATTAAGGATGCCTCGCGTTCTTTATCCATCAGTGTTCCGATCTTAATCATTCTTGGTTCTTCTTATGTTCCCACGTTTACCTCTTTCACCGCTTCTACAGGCGTAAACGTGGGCTTTGATTCCCCTAGGAGAGGAATCTTCTTTGATTGTTATTTGATGGATTCCTCGCTTTCCTTTGTGGCTGAGGTACCTGCCTCCGTGTTCCCCGTCACGTGCTCCTTTGGAAGGCTTTTTCCGGAGATTTCTTCAAGGTAAGCATTGATTTCTTTTTCATTTTTGTTTTCCTTATTTCATGATCTTCGGTTCTTTCTCTGCTCATCTTGTTCATTGTTGAGCTTATTTTGTAGATTTTGACACTCTCGTGCCAAGGCTTGGTCGCCTTTTATCTCCATTACCCCCTGGGGTGTTGGAAACCTGAGGTATTGGTGGTAAGTAGCGGCCACCCCTTTGATTTTATGCACCCATCTTCGGCCGATTATAGCATTGTATGGCGAGGGTGCGTCTACCACACTGAATCGCGTGTCGACCTTCATTGATACTGCGTCAACTCGAAAGATAATGTCTCCTAAGGACTTTGTGGCTGTTCCATTGAATCGGTAGATGGTGTAGTACGAAGATAGCAGTTGTTCATCATTGAGTTCCATTCGTTTGAATGTATCATAAAATAGAACGTTTACGGAGCTTCCCCCATCGATGAGGATTTTCTTAATGTTGCATCCTGCAATTGGTAGTGTGAGAACCAGTGGATCATTATGATCCTCCATATCTTCACCTACATCATCTGTGTCGAAAGTCAGGGGCGCGTCCATCCATTGATCGTGTTCATCCACTTCCTTCCCGTCGATTGTATAAAGCTCACAGTAACCTTCAAACTGTTTCCTCAACCTCTTACCTATCTGAGCCGTTAGGGAAGGTCCCATGGACTCAGAACAGGAAATGGTGTTGAGGGTACGATTGCCTTCAGGTAGTTGGACTTGCTTGCTTCATTTGGCTTTATCTTCCTCGCTCATCTTATGTACAAATTGCTGGAGGTCTCCCACATCTACTAGCTTTTGAATCATTATTTTTAGATTCGTGCACTTTTCTGTCCATTGACCATTGAAACAATGATATTCACAGTACTCTTTGGCATGCTCGGATCTAGGGGGTTGCTTCCCCTTAGACCATGGCCATTCTAGTTTCTCGCGGCCCTTGATTTCTTTCAGGATACGCGAGTAGCTGGCATTCATCTTCGTGAAAACTCGATCTTCGAATTTTATAGTACCTCCTCGTCGATCATCCCTGCGTTCTCTTCTGTCTTCGTTAGGTTTTTTACCCAAGTCACCCCCCATAGGTCTGCTGGATTGTTTCGCAGAGTTGGTCCGCGGTGAGCGCTGGGTCTGAGCTCTTGGGTTCTCCCGTTGTATTTCTTCTAACCTGGCATGATTTTCTATGATCACTCGAAGATGTCCTTATGTTGCAGGTACGATTCCGTGGATCTCGACAAATAGTGGGCTCATTCTGTCGAGCCCCCATTTGTAGCAGTTGATGCTGATCACAGGATCTACGTTTCCGATGGCTTGGCAGATCATGTGCCACCTGTCTGTGTATTCTCTGATTGTTTCTTTGTACTGGACTGCTAGTGAGAAGAGCTTATCCATTCTGGTGTTTACCACCTTGTTGTACATGTAAGTTGTTAAGAACTTTTCAGTAAGTTGATCGTATGAGTTGATGGAATTTAGCGGCAAGTTATCGAACCACTAGAGCACCGATCCCTTCAAACTTGAAGGGAATTATCTGCATAATATGGCCTCGTCATAATTCCATCGTGCCATCATTCGATTATAATATCGAAGATGGGCTGCGGGGTCGCTAGATCCGTCATAGAATTCGAAGGTCGGAACTGGGCACTTCTGGGGGATGAGAGCCTTGCCTAGGTGCGGTGTTAGGGGGGTAGTGCTTGCTTCCTTCATTATTTGTTCTAGTATTCCCCCCCCCCCTTGCCTAGCCTTCAATTTTTTGATCTCTGCCATCATTTCAGCGCGGAGATCTTCCATTGCGCGCTGATGTTCTTCCTGGGCGGAGAGTTGCCCCACGCATGGGTGACCGTTGTCGAAGTAGTCTGCGTTGTGTGGGTTGTCCTTCGGGTCGGAACTTCATCTTCTTATCGTATCTCTTGGTTTCATAGGTTCCGGGTTGTCGGCAGTACCATCCTACTGTCCTGATTTGGTCTCGGTGCCATTGAGTTATCTTCGTCGCGCTAGACTCCCGTGTCCCCACTTCTGGTAGCTCTGAGTTGCTGATTTTCTTGTGCCAACAGAGCTACCGCCTCCGCGTATGTCTTTTGAGCTTTCCTTAATTATTCTAATTCTGCCCTCATCTGGACAGATTGGCTCAACCCCTGATTAGGGGTTCCTTCCGGCATCTGTTCTTCCGCGGCTATCGTTTGATCTTCGTCCACGATTTGAATCATAGGTTCTGGGGGATCTACTTGCGGATGCAGCTGCTCCATTGGTTGTGGTGCGTGTACGCTTTCTATCAGAAGCGGTTGGTTTACCTGTGGGGGTGCGTTTTGTTTGTCAATGCGAGGCATCCCATAGAAAGGCTGTTACAACCCTGACTCTGCCATCCCTTCACGCGGTTTGTGTGATCGGGTGGCAGCGGTTGCTTTGGAGGCCGCTCCTTTGGATGCCCCGGCCTTTGATGCTGCGGCTTTGTCGACCGCGGCCTTTAGGGCTTCCGCTGCTATGGTGGCTGCATCCAAAAGCCTCGAGCTCTCCGCTCCATTCTGCGTTTTGTCTGTAGCTTTGAGCTTTTCGCCCTTCTGCTTGCTCCAAGTCATTACCGGAGTTGTCCTTGGTGTTTCCTTTGATGAGGCTTTCGCTTTTCCTACATCTTTGTTCTTCTCCATTTTTGATATATATTTTTTTTCTAAAAATGATTATGATGTACACAAGAAAATATTAGTCCAAAGGGGAACCCGTTAGTAAAGTCTGGGAAATCGGATTCCGTTATCTTGCGATGTGAAATAAGATCACCATTAGGTGTATATTTGTTTTAAAACGCTTTTGAGGATGTAGATCTATCGTAAAATTCGTGGATAATCCCACGCGTTTGATTTTTTAAAGATGAAAACTTGAAAATCATTTCGAAGAAGTAGACCTACTGAAAATTCCGTGGATATGTCCACACGCTTGATTTTCTAAAGATGAAAACTTGAAAACCATTCTGAAGAAGTAGATCTACTGAAAAATCTGTGGATATGTCCACACGCTTGATTTTCTAAAGATGAAAACTTGAAAATCATTCCGAAGATGTAGATCTACTGAAAAATCTGTGGATATGTCCACACGCTTGATTTTCTAAAGATGAAAACTTGAAAACCACTCCGAAGAAGTAGATCTACCGAGCGAAAAGGTGTAAAAAACCCAAAAATGCTCCAAGCACCGCTATTTTCAGAGAGCGGTGCTCAGAGAATCCATAGTGCTCAAATCACATGATAAGATAAATATTTTACCGGGAAAGATCCCTGTTTCTAGCGCCAAATTGTGAACACGTAAATTACGCAGGTATCTACGTGTCCACAAACAAAGTTCGCCCACACCGAAGTTCAAGGGTTGGATATAACATACATAGCAAAATAGTGCGTACGTCAATTCATCGAATCTGAGTCCTCGGACTCGTCCTTGTCTTATCGAGCATTTAACACAGAGTGCATAGAACGAACATAAAGTGCGGAATGTAAAGAGTAACATAGGTTGCGTAATGTAAAGAACGTAATGTAAAGTGCGTAATGTAAAGTACGGAATGTAAAGAACGTGATGTAAAGTGAGTAATATAAAGGAGACAAGCAATTATGTGGTTCAGCACTAAGGCCTACATCCACGGGGTAAAATAAAGGTTTCATTAAGTATGGACTGATTACAAGCTTAGTCAAATGACTTTAGGGGTTCTCACTGAGGCATCGAGATTTAGAGTATTACTTACTCTTCCTAATCCTCTCTCCTCTTCTCCTCCCTTTTCTCGACCTCCCTTCTCTCTTAGTGAGGAGGGGTATTTATAGGGATTCCACGTGGGGTCCACTTACGGAACCGTTGTAATCTTATCCTCTTGTGTTTTGTGCCAACACGCAGAGTCTTCGTATATTACGAGGCTCTCCCTTCGTTTCTTCGTTATTGCCGAAGATATATGCTCGTTTCTTCTGTTGGTGGGCTGACGAGTGTGTTGCTCCAAGTGTTTAATGTGGGTGGTTGGGCCTTCTGCACGCATCAGACCATGGTGTCCTGCCCCTGTCTTATCCGCGTCAGTCAGTTGGGCCCTGACCGTAGATCTAAAATTCTTCTAGAGATGGGATAAAGCAGATCCGGGGATGTATATGGTCCAACGCGGTGGTGCTTTTTTTCCGTGCTCCGTCCTTTATGGCAATTGGATCTGTTAGATGAGGGGCCCTCCCTGCTAGTACACGTTTCTTGGCTGTATCTACGTAGCATCGTCTCTTGATGCCCCTCTTCATGCGCTCTCCACGTGTTTATCTGAGGACATGTGGCGAGTGGCGGAATTATGTACTTACAATTCCTATCAAAAGTCAGCTCCTTGTCACGACCAAATTTCCTCTTCATCTTCTCTTAGCCAGCCAAGTTCTCGGCATCTATAATCTCCACCGCCAAAGTCTGATGCCTCAGAACTTCAGCCAAGCCCCAGTATCAGTCCTTGCTCTGTGGACTACAAACCAGCACCAACGACTTCTCCGTCTCGGAACCATCTCCAATTGCATCTGCAGTCTTCTCTCAACACACGAAATCTTGGACAGTAGCATCATTTTCACATTTATCCACTTTATATTCTCTACCATCACCACTGATGGTGTTTCCAGCCACAAACCGAGCCAGAACTCAACCTCAAAACACCATTAAACTCAGCCAAATAACACGCCTCTTTAACCTCTTAGTTGTTTCCAAGGACCAACGGAACTAGATACTCCCTGATTTTTTCGATATTCATAATCCCCTTTAGATTGGTTAAGATATATATATGAACTGTTGTTCTAGAATCCCTTTGCTTTGACAAGGACAAGGAATGTAGTGTTGTGGTCATAATTTGGTGACACGTCCTAATTTACCTTTGACCCTCAGTGGGCTTCACTTGCCAGAACTAACAAAGTCGCTATTTGTTTCAAGGTGTTATTCCCTGGTCATGTCTTCATTAAATGCTGCTAACATGGAAAATGAAGTGGCAGCAAACTGAGCTAGATGCCGTGAACTACAATGGGTGTTCTTCGTGGCAAACACCATTTTTAGTCATTTATTTCCGGCGATTGAATTGGCGAATACTTTCTACAAAAGCACTAAATTAATGTTGTTATCCAAAATATCGAGTCCTAAATAATATAAATATGGGTATAAAATGTAGCACATACATGCTTATCAAGGACTACTCAAGGAACCAGTGGATCTTCATCGACTAAAAGGTATGTGGAGACTTGAACTTATCTATCACTCAAAAGTCTATCTACTCTATCTCCTATCTTGAGACAAAATTCGTATTACTATATAGACTAAGATTATACACATGTGATATTTTGAGCTGAGTATATATCGCTTATCTATTTCTCGAAATATGTGTTGGTAAATCTTTCGCTTTATCTAAGTTCATCTTTACCTAGTGACGAAAGTCATGTTATGTTTCAATCATTTTGGAAATCGCTCTGACGAAAAATAGTTTGTGAATAACAAATATATAACGCCCTCTGAGAATATTTCAATGATTGAAATGAGAGTTTAGACAATATACCCATTGGAGGATATAAGTATTGTTGTGGAAACACATATATGTATAAGTCCTTATTTCTTGAACCGAAGTTTGCGAACTTTGTTGATCAAGTGAACCGGAGCAGTACGTTAACTTCAGTCTGCGAACCCAGTCCGCGAACTAGCATAGTTCTCGAACCCGAGAATTTATGCTGGTGTTTGTGAACTCCATCCGGGAACTTAAGTCCGCGAACCCAGTCCACGAACTTGAGTAGGTTATGTCTAAAAACGATGCTTGTGAACTTATCTTCATAAACTAAGGAATGCAATTGCAAACCGTGGCTTTATAATTCATGAATCGATTCGAGTGAATCACATCATTTTTTCTTCGATTGTGTCTTGTGTAGTACATGAGATTTCCTTGCAATTGAACAACTCTCTAACTAGTTTATTTGAGTCATTTGGACTAGTTATGATGAAGAAGAATATGGTTGATATGAAAGTTATCATATGGCTAACCATTTGGTTAATTATTGTTGAACCAACTAATGTACAAGTTTGGGTACGTTTTTCACAATTCTACAAACATGCATTTTATGTGTGTGTAATAAGCAATATTTTCGATCTAATGGTTGATAAATATTAACTTGAATCTAATCAGGTTTTCATCTAACGGTGAAGATTGAATGCTTTATTACTAAGCTAACATTGATTGCAAACCCTAATTTGAGAGACTATATAAGGGAGAACTCTAGCAACCGGGAAACCAATCCCCACACATTCTGTGTGATACTAGTTTTCTAAGCTAGAGTAAATTATCCTTTAACATTTGGTTTTCATATCTTAAAACCAGGTTAACGACTTAAAGACTTCATTGGGATTGTGAAGCCAGATCGATACTACTTTTATCGTAGTTGTGTGATCTGATCTTGATGTTTCTATCATACGAGTACAATTGTAATAATTGGCTTGAGATTTCTATCTCCGATAGGAAAGATATAAAAGTAGTCACAAACACTTCGTCTCATCGTTTGTGATTCCACAGTATCTTTTTTCGCTGCGTCGATTAAGACTATTGTGAGGTGATTGATAAAGTTGAGCTGTTCTTTGGGAATATAAGTCTTATTTTATCAATTGATTCATGTTCACCTTGATTTATCAAAAGACGAAACAAAAACTTGTAGGTTTATTCATGGGAGACGAATTTATCTATTACTATATTCTTTTTTATGTGATACAGATTTGTTTATTAAAGTCTTCGACTTTGGGTCGTAGCAACTCTTGGTTGTGGGTGAGATCATCTAAGGGAATCAAGTACGTAGTATCTTGCTAGGATCAGAGACGTAGGAGCATAACTGTACCTTGGATCAATGTGAGATTGATTGGGGTTCAACTATAGTCCAGATCGAAGTTAGCTTGGAGTAGGCTAGTGTTTGTATTGGCTTAATACAATGTATGTTTAATCTGGACTAGGTCCCGGGGTTTTTCTGCATTTGCAGTTTCCTCGTTAACAAAATTCTGGTGTCTTTGTTATTTCTTTTAAGCATTATATTTTGTTATATAATTGAAATAATACAAGTTGTGCGTTGTTCAATCAATTAGAATATTTGACCTCTTTGGTTGTTGATTTAAATTGATTGACACTTGGATATTGGTCTTTGGTACCATCCAAGTTATCTGTCTTTGATAAAGACTGGCAGATTTCTTTTTGCTTGAGTATAGATCAAATTGAGAGATTGAGATAATAAACTCCTTGAGATATTTTCTATTGATTGAGTCTGACTGTCTAATTGCACTAAGTCGCAAGAAGCTTGGGATATCTAAGCAACCATATTCTAAGGTAACTCCAGTGAAAATGAATCTAGGCTTCAAAACTTTAATTCCGATTGGGAAAACCTTCGTATGGCAGATAAAGAAACATTTGATGAGTTTAATCACAAAGTGTCTGAAATTGTTAATGCATTTTTTACATTGGGTAAGACTGTTCCGGAAAAGGACATTGTGATGAAAATTCTCAGATCGCTGCCATCTAGATACGATTCCAAGAAGCATGCCATTGTTGAGGGAAAGAACCTTGATACTCTCTCCAGAAATACGTTGGTGGGAAAACTTAAGATCTTTGGTCATGAACATTCGTCCAAATCTAAGGATGTTGCGTTCAAATCACTAAAGGACACTAAATTACTTAATAAAAGTAAAAAGTGTATATCTCTGAAGATGATCACTCTGAGAAAGATTCATCAGATGAAGATCTTAACAAATCAGTCTCGATGATCACAAGACAGTTTAGGGATCTTCTGCTGAAGAGAAGTAAACGGTTCACAAGAGATAAGCCTAAGGCATCAGTCAAACCTCATAATCATGTTCCTCCTAAAAACAGGGATATTTTTTAAACTGATGATGAGGATATGCCTCAGTGCTTTAAGTGTAAGGGATTTGGTCATTTTGCAAACTAGTGTAGGATCAGAATATCGCAAGAAGGACACAATTGCGAAGTTTGGTTAACAACACATTGCGAGCGTCGCTGGATAATTTGAAGAATGACGTAACAGGTAACGGTAGCAGAAACATGAGAAAAGTGTGATGATTCTGCAATGATTAGAATGTTTGCGAAGATTTGACAATAAAACTCTTGCGATAATATCGCAAGTCAGATCCGAAGTTAAAAGACATATTAGCTGTCATCCACTATGTAAATTCCTATATAAAGAGTTGAACAAGCGTAAGGAAAGAGAGATCTTTTTTCGAGTGTTGAGCAAGTCATTAGGAGAGATAAAGTCATGAGCGGTTGTTAATTCTTTAGCATCATTTTCTATTTATCTTGTAAAAGTGGTGAGATTAATCAATAAAATTTATGATTGTTGGTCTAAACATGATTTGATTGTATGAATTCTTGTGAGGGGTGTAGTGTGGGATTTCCTGCTACTACATATTGGCGATAGAAACATGGATTCCTTGTTTCTAGTGTGAAGATTAATATTGTGATTTGAAAGAATTTGGAGTAGTTGGTGATAAGTTTCATATAATTTTCAACAAATCACTAAGATTAAAGAGATGTCTAGAAGAAGAAATGCTTCAAGACAACCAACAACTGTGAGAAGGAGTAAGAGACTTGCTGGAGAAAGAAGAAACGAAACGGGAGAACCATCAAGAATGAATACAAGAAATGATGGAGAAAATCAAATCCAACAACCAATTCAGCATACACCAGCGCAAAACAGAGCTATAGATTATGATAGAGTAAGTGTACATACCTGGCAGTCAAATTCAGCAGATGAAACGGAGGAAGAACGACAATTGAGAAATGATAGACGAGTAGAGGAGGATCAAGAAGCGGTTGGAGGTATAATTCATGGAAATGAAGAAATTGGAGCATTAGAAGCATTGAGACAAATAATACATGAAGAAAGAAGAATAAGCAGAAGAACGTGCTAATTTGACAAGGCAGAATCATGAGTTGAGAATGGAGAATACGAGACTACAAAATAGAAGGTCAAGAAGCACTATAAGATCAAGTTCAAGATCAATCAGAAGGGAAGAAAGACAAAACTCACTTGTGGAAAATATTGATGGAAATAGTCAGCATGAGGTGCAAAATCCAGATGAAGAACGTCGCGAAAATAAAGAAATGATTGAGGATCGATACATTCCACATGGAGAAGTTCCCCAAAATAGGCAGCGTCAAGAACGAAATAATCAAGGTGATGAAGAAAATCAAGAAGAAGAAAGAAGAATATTACATGGGAGAGAAAATCGCATAAATGAACAAATAATTTAAGAAGAAATTGAGAGACATTATGCTGAACAAGCACGTTTAGCCTGCGAGAGAGAGAGAGAGATTGAGAGCAGAAGTGGAGGAAAGAGAACTCCAAGAAGCAATACGTCAGAACAGCCATGATAATCTAGAAAGAAGACGCGAGAAAAACAGCAACAATGGTAATATCAATGAATAATATGATAGAATACAAAGGAGAATCGAAAGATAACAAAGAGAGTTGATAAGGAGTGAGCAAAATCGCAGAGGAGAAAATGAGAGATATAATGGTGTACAAATTCATGAAAGAAATAAAAGATAAGATCGTAGAGAAATACAAGAAGAAAATGATGGGGAAGAAAATCAAAATTTCGCAACACAAAACTAGTAAGAATGCAGGAGAAGAGAAGCAGAATTAAAGAGACCAATGGGATTGGCGTCCGGGGTAAATGAACAAATCTTAAGAGAACTCGCAAAAATGAGAGGAATGCTGAATAATAGGAGCGAAGAAGGTAGGAGACAATTGGATGAAGCTATAGAAGAAGCTGCGAAAACTCCATTCACACAAGAAGTACAATTAGGAGGAATACCCCCAAAGTGAAATCTGCCTGCATTAACTAGCATTTTTGACGGAACAACATGTGAAATTCAACACATCAAGGCGTATGTAAGGTGTATGCTACATGGGAAAATCATGATGTTGTATTGTGCAAGTATTTTGCATCCAGTTTAACAGGGGAGGCGCTGAAATGGTTTGAAGGTTTACCCAAGAATATGATATCATCTTTCAACCATTTGCAGACTACATTCTTAGGGGTATACATAAGTAACAACTCTTCGCGACCCGGCATTGAAGATGTATTTGGATTAAAGAAGAGAATTGGAGAAAGTTTGAAGTATCTAACCATAAGATGGAAGACAATGTGCAGTGAGATGGTTGGACGTGTGGATGAAAGATATCTCATTTTATCCTATGATACTTGGGCTCCTGGGGGTGCGGTGTGTTTGGGGGTGGGGGGGGGGGGGATTGTTAGTGTAGATGACTTAGAAGATATAATTGGAGGGCATGTATGGTTAGGTTCCGTTTGTATATTTGGTGGAATCTGGCATATCTTAACCAAACTCTTTGCATGGGCCCGTCGTGCCCTCAACCAATCTGCTATACATTCAAATTTTTAGAATAAAAAATACAATCACAATGACTAAATTACAGGGGCTGCAGAAGGAGTACATTGTTCTTGAAGAAAAACAGAATGACATGGAATCGTATCCTGTTGCGAATACAACCTCATCAGCAGCGAATGCGAGTTTGCTACCAAAATTGATAAACACAGTTGCGAGCACTTCGCATGTCCAACAAGAAAATAAGAATGATAATCAACATAAGTTGGTAGCTATGGGAAGCAGGGATCAAGAAGAATTCGAAAGAGAAAGAAATTTTTATAGTCGAGGTGGGAACAATAAAATTCAAAGACTTGATCAGCCACAAGAAACCTATGGAGGACAAAGAAAAAACTATCAGAGAGGATCAGGAAGTCAAAGAATGATATTGGAGGAGATCAAGATGCCGCCTTTGAATACTAGTGTGGAAAAAATTTGGGAAGCAATAATTTTAATGGAGAATATACCAACACCCTGGAACATGGGAAAAGAACCGCTTTCAAATAACAGGAGCCAAGAATTTTTCTCTTATCATCACTTTCATGGACATTCTACAAATAACTGCAGAAACATAAAGAAAATCATTCTCAGGATGATAGACCAGGGAAAGCTAAATCATTTTATAATAGGGAACCCTCAATCTCAACTCTTACCACCACCGCCAAAAATTCACAGAGTAAACGCAACAAAAGTAGGAGAAACATTTGTTATAGAAGTCGGAGCAAAGGCAAAAAATCTGTTTTGTAACTCTATTGTACATTCATACAAAACAATCGAATATTTCCATGACAATTTTCTAAGAAGAGTTTTCGCAAGAGATGCTGATGGAAGGGAAATAATGAATATTGCGAAAGCTTCGCCATTAGAAGAGTGGCAAAAGCAGACTATTTCTTTCACTACACAAGAAGTACCTGAACCTGGCGAAATGCATGACAATCCATTGGCGGTGAAACCCAAAACAAAAAGAAGATGAATAAGAAGAAAATGAAGATGATGAGGCCGAAGATTCATGGGTAATTAATAGAGTTTTAATTGATACTGGTAGTTCTGTAGATATCATGTTCTATCATACTTACAAAACAATGGGAGGCAGAGATAAAGATCTAGTACCTTCGACCTATAAAATCTATGGTTTTAATGGCACTACCAATAAACCTAAAGGGGAGGTCACTATGCGGATTCCATTAAAGGGGATATCTTCTAAGATCCTATTCTGTGTTGTTGACGTAGAATCGCCCTATAATGCTTTAATTGGCTGACCTTGGCTACATGGGATTTTAGCTGTGGCATCGATTTTCCACCAGTGCATTAAGTTTCCACATCCTAGTGGCATCGGAGTAATAAAAGGAGATTGGGTAGAGGGTGAGAAGTGCTATGAAATTAATGTAGAATCTTGCGAAGAAAAAGCTGCAAAGAAGGGGAATTGGAAGCATAACATCAAAGAAAGACAAAGAAGTGAGGATTGATGGTTAATTAAGTAGAACAGAGAGAAGAAGGAATGTTGTGAAGTCAAAGCTTGCTGAAAAGAACCAATGATAAAAATGTCGCAGAAGTAAAGACTGTAGCGAAAAGCAATAAAAGAACAGAGGCAGAAAATAACAAAGGTAAAAAATTTAAACTGTAAAGTGAAAGAAATATTGAGGAAAAGAAAAAAGATGTATAATTGGTTTGTTGCGAAAATTTCAAAAAATATATTTTCCTTAATGATTAAAATGAAATGAATGAATATAAAACTTTTATGAAAAAGAAGATGCGAAATTGCAAATATCAAAAGCAGAATGAAAATGTGCGAAAATTTCGCAAGAAACGATCATTTAAGATCCATAATGGGACGAACCTTTATGGCGTACACCCAAGTTCGTGAATAAAATTTCGCAAGAGGCAAATGTAAGACCTAGAGTACATCATAAAAGGGGGTATCTGTTACATAACTCAGCGATAAGGTTACACCAACCCGAGTCATGGATATTTGGGGTCAATGAAAGCCCATCCAGGAGAGACACCTTGAATTCTCAAACTTGAGCATATGACTTGAGTTGGGCGACTAAGGTAATAAGAGCTCTCCTAAGGGGTGCAGAGTATGACCAAGGCGCCGAGGTACACGGTTGAGCCAAGATTTCTCGGGGCATATGAAACTACCCTGGCCATTCTTGGAAAGTCTTGGCTATGATGCACTCGGCCCGAAGAAAACCCTACTTAGGGTGCAGTCAAGTAACCATAAGCCATATATGCAAAAGGGATAAGAGGTTGCGAACAAAACTGGTTGTTGTTAAGACTGGATGGGAGGAGCTAGTCTTATATGGCAGAAGTACATCTCCTTGAAAGGGCAACCAGGGGGAAGATAAAGGCGGCACCCTCCATTAGGGAGTTGATAAGTGTCTTAAGACGCAAATGTCATGAGGCTATATTTTCGCAAGAATATTTAGACTTGTCATATTTGTGCCACATTCCTGAAGAGGCAATAATACAAAAGAGAAGATAAGACAAGATCAATGGGTCATTGCATGCAAGTGTAAAGACGTCCTGCGATTTCGTCGCAAGACGGCAATATCATGGGACTTTAGTTTCGCAAGAAAATTTAGGCATGTCATATTGTCGCAGAAAAAATACAAAAAGAACATAAAGTTAAGGCAAGAGCAATGGGTTTCTACGTGAAAGTGTAGAAACGTCCTGCGATTTTGTCGCAAATAAAAAAAAAGATGGCAAAATAAGACCTTTACTTAGGAAGACAAAATAAGACCACGTCAGAATACAAGAAAGAATACAATTTTACAATTTATGATTGCGAGATTATGCAGAGATAATTGCGATTTTCTAACAATTTATAATTGCGAGATTATGCAGAGATAATTGCGATTTTATCGCAAATTATTAAACAGAGGCAGCTTTCTTAATCCCTCATCTGAATATAAATAACAGAGGCAAGTATGGGAATGCATAGAATGAGTTAAATATTATTTGTCTTCACATGATAGATTTACGCATAAAGTAAAAAATTAACTGTACTTTGGTCGATCATGTTGCAAGAAATAAATTTTTCCTAACACATGCAGGAAAGAACAAAAGAAATAGAACTTGTATTGAAGACTGGAGAAATTCGCAGTGATAGATTACAAGTATATAAGAATGAAAGATCAAGAGCCAATATACAAGTTTTACAAAAAATTGAACAAGAAAGCACAAGGAAGCAAAAACTATCTTTTGTTTGATTCTTCATTATCGTCATCAAGTTCTTCACCAGAATTTTCTTCTCCATCAAATTCTTCATCAGACTTCTCCTATTCATTTTCTTTAGACTCGGTCTCTTCGTCAGCTTCACTATCAGAGATGACCAAATTAGGAACATTATCTGGAACTTTTTCTAGGAGAAACGGATACTGGGAGTGAGGAATCTTGTTGTCATCACAAATCCCTTTGATGGTGTCATTGCGAAAAGAAATTGCATCATTCCCAAAATTTGTAATAGTGATCTTCATTTGAGCCTTCAACCTTGAACACTTTTCATTGCGAGAAGATAAATCTTTTGTGAGCTTCGCTTTTTCATTCTCAAGCTCTTCAATTCTTTTGCGATATCTCTCTTCAGCTTCTGCAAAAATATAATAATAAGTCAACAATCTGATAGTATTTTATGAAAAAGTAAATAACTAAAGGAAGAAGAACGATTAACAACCTTATCTGTTAGAAATCATATCTCTAATCAAGGCCGTTTGCTCAGCTTGAAGACTGACATCTACACCTAAGTTATTTCTGGCATTATCTAGAACTCTCGCATCCCAAGAAAATTCATCATCATCATTTATGAGAAGACGTGAGCGAATTTGGTTTTCTCTTTCGCAAAGTACAACACTTTTACGTTTGAGATCATCTCTTTCGATTTGGACTTCAAGAAGAGTTTCTTGGAATTTCGCTAAAGTATGAGCACCTTGGAGAGAAATACAATCTTTTTCATCTATAAGATCACTATATTTCTCTCTTAAATTATTGATTTCTTCTTTGGAATTATGGAAGAAACGTTTAAATTTATTAGCCAAGATCAAGACAGATCTATGTTCAATTTCTAAGAGGCGAAGTTTGGATCTAAGTTCATTTATGAGAATGGATTCAATCTTATCATTTGAAAAACTATTTAGAGAAGTATTTAGATGCTCAAGAAGGGTATTACCATCCACGAGGTTGGGAAATGTATGAAGAATAATTGCTTCATCAGTAAGGCCATAGACATCTTCGAAATGGTGAACTCTATAAGGAGAAATTTTTGAGAAAATAAAATAAATGGAAAAGAAGAATCCCATACCATAGAGTTGCTTATTGGCATCTTGAAGATTGGATATTTTGTTCTCCTGAATAGAATTATCTGATTCCAATTGTTTGATCTTCTCGCAAAGATCAGTAGCTTCAGTCTCTAATTTTTCACTTTGCTTACTCTTTTTGCGAAGATCAATAACTTCAATCTCCAACTCTTCATTTTTCTTGCGAAGTTTAAGATTCTTCTTTGCGAAAGTCGCACGCCTTTTCTATAAATCCGCAGTAACAACATAAGAAGCCTTCCCAGCCTGTGAAATATTCTAGCGAATTTTCAGAATAAATTATGAATTCAAGATAAAAATAAAAAGAAGAAAAGTATAAGTATGAAAATTTACCATGCTATTGAGTGAATGCAAGAAATTTGGAGATATAGATCTTGAGACTCCGCGAAGAGATTCATTATACTCCAAAAGGGGAGCATCGCAAATAGCAACTATGTATTGGCAGGTATTAGTGAGAGGAGTATCACCAATTCCCTGCATAGTACTAGAAAATATGCCGGATAGTTGTGCCATAGAAGGCTCAGGTTGAGAAGTTTCCTTTGCAGAAGAAGCATCATCATCATCATCATCTTTATGATTGCTAGAGCTTTCACTAGATTGGACTTTTTGTTTCTTTGAAAGAGGGGCAGTGGATTTGTCTTTGCGAGAAATACTCTTGCTTGTACTCCTATTCTTCACAACTTTGACAGGTTGCTCTTTTACTTCAGCAATAACCTACACACTCAGATAAAGATAAGAAATAGAGGCAACAATATATTGTGAAGAATCATAAAAGAATATTTCTTACTTAATCTGTGAATGATCGAAGAGATGATAAGGTACTGATTTTCCCAGTCTTGCTATAGCTCAGTTTCAACCTTTCAACCTGATAGTTTCGCAGATACATGATCAGCAAAATCATATATAAGAATAAAAAGAATAACAACTCAAATAAAGTTTGGGAATGCACCTCTGATTCCCTTTCCGGCCAGTTGAATACCCATGGTAAGTACGCTGCGAGATTCGCATGTAAAGAATGAGATCCAGAGATATATGGACCCTTTAGTATTAAAGGGAAGGTACACCACTTATCATCGTTGGATTAATGCGGAGATATATTTTTTCCAGGATACCAATCAATATCTTGCATAAGTATCTTGTCATCAGCAACGTCATCCTTCTTATTTAAATGAACGCCCCAACAAGTGTTATCTTTCTTCATTGGAATTATCTCATAATTCACAAAGAAATTTTCCACGGTATAGTTCGCGGGAACAATCGCAATGTCAGTGAACTTAGGGTTTTTATCTTCATCAGGATAAAGAGATCCCTTGCCAGCACCACGATTGGCTAACTCAAGCATTATACGAATGCAATCCCCACTTAATTGATATATAGCTCGCGAGAATTTCACACGAGAAAGTATTTCATAAAATAAGGGGAGTTCAGGATCATAAAGGGGAATGGGAAGGCCAGCGAGAAGCTGACCTAACGAGAGTATGACCTCCTCATGACTGCAAGGATGATCAGAAAATAGATTAATGGAAAGTTCAGACTTAGGGTGTTGACCATGAATGGGAGATAAATAAAAACCTCTAGTTTGAAGTTTCTTTCGAATTTCTTCAAAATAAATCTCGTTCTTACAACCGGTTGGAGGCATTTTTAGTATGAGAATGAAGAAAGGAAATAAAAATCAAGGGAAGAAGAATCACAAAAAATTTACAGTAGCAGAAGCAGAATTTGCAGAAGAACAGTAAAGTTGCAAAGAAGCAAAGAAGAAAGTAAAAAATAAGAGAAGAGAAGAACAGGGAGAATATATATAGAGAGTAGTAGTTCTCGAATGGATAAGTGCATTAAATGCGAGGAGTAGACGTGAGCGGTTAAAAGGCAGCGGTTGAAAAAGACGTGTCAAAAGATGGATGGAAGAAGAAGTACGTGTAACAAAGTTTACGCAAAGTACAGGGTCGTGTTAGTACAGAGAATATGAAAAGATGAACAGTTGCGGCATTGTGAAGAGTAGTTTCTCATGACATTATCCCCTTCGCAGAGAAGACGTGAGAAGAGGAAAGATGTAGGATCATAATATCGCAAGAAGGACACACTTGCGAAGTTTGGTTAACAACACATTGCGAGCATCGCAGAATAATTTGAAGAATGACGTAACAGGTGACGGTAGCAGAAATAGGAGAAAAGTGTGATGATTCTGCAATGATTAGAATGTTTGCAAAAATTTGACAATAAAACTCTTGCGAGAATATCGCAAGTCGGATCCGAAGTTAAAGGACAGATTAGCTGTCATCCACTATGTAAATTCCTATATAAAGAGTTGAACAAGCGTAAGGAAAAAGAGATATTTTTTAGAGTGTTGAGCAAGTCATTAGGAGAGAGAAAGTCCAGAGCGGTTGTTAATTCTTTAGATTCATTTCCTTTTTATCTTGTAAAAGTGGTGAGATTAATCAATAAAATTTATGATTGTTGGTCTAAAAATGATTTGATTGTATGAATTCTTGTGAGGGGTGTAGTGTGGGATTTCCTGCTACTATAACGAGTGTCCAAATCGTAGAAAATACACTGGGAACAAAGGTCTGGCTGCAACTCATGATGAAATGTCTGACGACTATGATTCTAATGAAGACGAGAAATCAAGTGTTGCACTTATTGGTGAAAATATTGAGTTTGATAATTGTAGAAATACATACATCAATCTTGATATTCTTTCATAAAATAATCCAACTATTCTGGAAGACAAAGTTGACCCATTCTTTGGAAACTCGGTTTATAATGTTTCAGGTTCCACTATGTGCCTAGATGCTTGCACATCTCAGAAACCTGATTTTTATTCAAGGTTGACATGTTCATATTGTTTATTAAAGGGTCATGAACTTTCAAAGTCTTACAAGTTTAAACACCAACAAAGGCACGTCAACAAACTTCAACGAAGAGCAAATCATTTAGCAAGAAAGCTTAAACTGGATCAGAAGACCGCGGAGGTATGTAATATTTTGTCTTCGTCTAAGAAGTTAGTTTCCAAGGATAAAACACGACCATTACTATGGTCAAATGGTTTTGATAGACAAAAGTATGTGGATTCCTCTCAAGAGGAAAATTGTGGACAAATTGTTGTTCACCACAACACAACCTGATTGTGTTGTTTTTGAAATCTTATCTCATGTGCCTGATCAAAAGAGACAATGATTTTGTATTCTTCAGGCTTTAGGAAAAGTTCTTTTCTTTTCTTTTTGTTTGTCTATCAAACAAAAGAAAGGGTATTATCGACAATTCTACTCTTCTTAGGGTTGTGAGTTGGTCGTGTACGAACCCGTTTAAAGGTTTCGAACCCTACATTATTTTTCCTTCTCTATAACCTCATTTTATCTCAAGACTACTTGTTGAGCAAATTGTGGTTTCCTCTCACAAACCATACGTTTATGAATACTCCAAGCATGAAGTCTTCTGAAGGAAAAATATGTTAATTTGATTGTTAATCCATCAATCATGAAGGAAAAATAAAAATCTCCATTAGCTCCAACTTTGAAAAGAAAAAGAAGGAATGTGAGGAAGCCAAGAGCCGTTCCTTCAAATTCTTAAAAGTTTTCTGATGTTCTTGATGGGTTGAAGGAGATGCGAAATGAGATTCAAAAAATAAATGCTTTTGTGTATAAGACTCGTGAGATTCAGAAGGCCCTGGTTTGACAACAGCAACCTATAAGGTTTATTGATATAAACTTGTACCTTAATGAACCTTATGTCCCAATGGCTGTTGACCACAAGGATTTCGGGGACGATAAAGAATTCTTCAAATGTCTTATTGCCTAGTAAATCTTCTTTTTTTTATTTTGTTTAGAAGAATAACTAGTGTTTGGAATAGCCATTATTGTGATTACACATAGCTATGTCCAATGTTTTTATCTTCTTGTTTTTAGATTTATTGGTTTAAATTCTAAATTTGTTTGGAAGATGATTCTTACAGTATTAATCTTTATGGTTTTATATATTGCAATATTCTTATGGGATATGTGTGTTTACGTCCGTGAACTTGATTGTCCCATATTTTGTCAAAAGTAAAGTCGTTCGTGAATTGATATGCAAGTATTGATAAAAGAATGAATAGACTTTTCACAAACACAAAAGTTAAGCCTATATTGTCAATTTTTGATGTAGGATAGGTTAAAATCTTTTGTGATTCAAGGATTATGTCTATTGTATGTCATTGTGCAAATGGTGATATAAACATAGAATGAATCCTTGTGTATTCCATAATAATTGATCTTCTATGATCCATATTTTTGTGTATTACTGTGAGGCTCCGTAATGTGTCTTATGTTGATCACTAGACAACCAAATTGATTATTTTTGTGATTAGCTAGGTTGTGTTCCGTAAGGTACCTTATGTCGAGCATATTGAACTAAATTAATCATCTTGTGTGATTATTTAGTTATGACTCCGTAAGTTTGTCTTATGTTTGAGAATTTTCGACTGGGTTGGTTGGTTTTATGATTAACTTAGTCATCGCTCCATAGGTTTTCTTATGTGAATATAAACGATTAAATTGATTACTTTTGTGATTAGTTTAATTGTGTATTCTGGTTAGATTAATTATGGGTTCTCTTGTGATTAATCTAATCGAGTTATTAAGTCTCCATAAGTTTACTTGTGTTGAGCATATTTAGTCAAATTAATCATGGTTCGCTTACGGTTAATTTGATTGAATATTTTTTTTTGGATGCCAAATTCATACTTGTATGATTTTTGTTGAGTCCAAAGAAATCCTTCTTTTCTTTTGAAATTAAGGTCGCTCTTGTTATTCCCTTGGGAATGACATTTTATGGGGGAGAATTCTTTTGAACTTGTGCTTAATTTCCAAATCTTTGTGGGGAGTGCGGCTATGGAATTTTATAGGGGTTATCTTGTATCTTTATGAACTCCTTGATGAATGTATTTAGCTTCGGCTTTATGATTGCTTCTAAACAAGATGATATACATTTACCTTTGGTCATAAACCGTCTCTTACGGAAATTTCATTAGGATCCCGTTCTTGTACCTTTGCTAATTTTATTGACAAAAGGGGGAGAATTAATATGTAGTTCACACTACAAATATATATGGTTTTCGAATAATTATATAATGCGGAGTGGTTTCCATGTGAGATGGAGTATTGACTAAGGGGGAGTGACATATCACCATAGTATTGTTGTTAAAGTTGTGATGCAATTGTATTTTGACGCTGTGTAATGATACTACGAAACTATATAACAATTATTGAGAACTCTTGTTTTCTCATTGTTATAGCTATGGATTTTCAACAACGATGATGCTAAACTTACAACCTTTGGGATCATTGGAGTACTTGGAAGTGACGAAGATTTCGAGTAATGTTGAAGATTAGACATGTGGAATAGGAGCTATAAAGTTTATTTATATATTTTTTGTATTCCATATGTATTAATAGTTTTTCCACTAAAATTGACAAAGGGGGAGATTGTTAGAGCACTGCTCGGTCGAACTCGCATGCGTTTCTATCTCAAGCATGTTTGTCAATGTTAGTGATCAAAACTATAAAGTCTTGATTTCTAGTCTACTATAGCTAAGGTCTCGGACTAGGATAGAAAGTGTGGTTGAGCTCAAGAACTCCATGGTGATCATCATACAAGACGAAGGACTACTCAAGGAACCAGTGGATCTTCATCGACTAAAAGGTATGTGGATACTTGAACTTATCTATCACCCAAAAGTATATCTACTCTACCTCCTATCTTGAGACAAAATTCGTATTACTATACAGACTAAGATTATACACATGTGATATTTCGAGCTGAGTATATCTTGAAAACCGTGGATTTATAATTCATGAATCCATTCGAGTGAATCACATCGTTTTTGGTTCGATTGTGTCTTGTGTAGTACATGAGATTTCCTTGCAATTGAACAACTCTCTAACTAGTTCATTTGAGTCATTTGGACTAGTTATGGTGAAGAAGAATATGGCTGATATGAAAGTTATCATATGGCTAACCATTTGGTTAACTATTGTTGAACCAATTAATGTACAAGTTTGGGTACGTTTTTCACAAGCCTACAAACGTGCATTTCATGTGTGTGTAACAAGCAATTTTTTCGATCTAACGGTTGATAAATATTAGCTTGAATCTAATCAGGTTTTCATCTAACGGTTTATAATGAATGCTTTGTTACTAAGCTAACATTGATTGCAAACCCTGATTTTAGAGACTATATAAGGGAGAACTCTAGCAACCGGGAAACCAAATCCCCACACATTCTGTGTGATACTAGTTTGCTAAGCTAGAGTCGATTCTCCTTTAACCTTTGGTTTTCTTCTTCTAAAACCAGGTTAACGACTTAAAGACTTCATTGGGATTGTGAAGCCAGACCGATACTACTTTTATCGTAGTTGTGTGATCTGATCTTGATGTTTCTATCGTACGAGTACAATTGTAATAATTGGCTTGAGATTTCTATCTCCAATAGGCAAGATATAAAAGTAGTCACAAACACTTCGTCTCATCATTTGTGATTCCACAATTTTTTTTTTCGCTGCGTCGATTAAGACTATTGTGAGGTGATTGATAAAGCTGGGATGTTCTTTGGGAATATAAGTCTGGTTTTATCAATTGGTTCATGTTCACCTTGATTTATCAAAAGACGGAACAAAAACTTGTAGGTTTATTCGTAGGAGATGAATTTATCTATTACTGTAGACTTTTCTGTATGATACAGATTTGTTTATTAAAGTCTTCAAAGTTGGGTCGTATCAACTCTTGGTTGTTGGTGAGATCATCTAAGGGAATCAAGTACATAGTATCCTGCTGGTATCAGAGACGTAAGAGCATAATTATACCTTGGATCAATGTGAGATTGATTGGGGTTCAACTAGAGTCCATACCGAAGTTAGGTTGGAGTAGGCTAGTGTCTGTAGCGTCTTAATACAGTATATTTTTAATCTGGACTAGGTTCCAGGTTTTTTCTGCATTTGCGGTTTCCTCGTTAACAAAATTCTGGTGTCTGTGTTATTTTGTTTCCGCATTATATTTTGTTATATAATTGAAATAATACATGTTGTGCATTTTTCAATCAATTAGAATATCTGACCTCTTTGGTTGTTGATTTAAATTGATTGACACTTGGATATTGGTCTTTGGTACAATCCAAGTTATCTCTCTTTCAGAAAGACTCGCAGATTTCTATTTGCTTGAGTATAGATCAAATTGAGAGATTGAGATAATAAACTCCTTGAGATATTTTCTATTGATTGAGTCTGAGTGTCTAGTTGATTCTCTAGAAAGTAACCGTAGTTGTCCATACACATGGATAATCGAAATATTGGGTGTGGTTGTTAGAACCCCGCTTTTTCAGCCTGACTTATGTATTAGTTTGACTTTTATTAGTGAACCGATCTTAAGTAATCACCTGGGGTATGATCGGGTTTGTGTGTCTGACCAAATTTGGGAGAGGGGAACCGATCCTAGTAAGAGATGCAGTACATCACAAGGGGAACCGATCCTTGTATGAGGTGCAACAAGGTTTATAGTAGAAAGGGGAACCGATCCTATGAACATGTGAAACACGTTTTTAGGCAAAGGGGAACCGATCCTATGGACATGTGCAACACATATAAGCTAGATACCAAATAAATGTGGGGAACCGATCCTAGTACCTAGTCAACCGAAAATTTGGTAAGCTAGTGTGACTATGCACAGTACTCACATAGAGGTAGAACCGAAACTTGTTTTGGTAGAACCGTTACACCCATGACTTGTGATTGAGTGTTACTTGATCAATCACATAGTTCTTGAAAATCAGATGAACCAATTCTAAACTTATTTGGAAGTGTGGTAAATCGGTTTCAAGTGAGTAAGTATGAAAAAGGACTTACAAGAGGAAAGATGCTGACACACTTTGAACGCGCGCATTAATATGTATCTTTTGTTGTTCAAAGATGTTCCTTAACAGCTAAGAAGGAAGTAAATCCCAAGATCGAATTTAAATAAGTTAAGAATCTTTTAATTAAGTTTTTTAATTATATATGGAAAATAAGATTTAGTAATGTGCATTTGCTTGTTAAAGGTTTTCCAAGGAGATTTAGATCATAAATTTGGACAGTACATTCTCAGGAATTATGAAAACCGAATTTGGAAAATGTTGATATCTTGAGAATATTTTCGGTTTTGGAAATTCCTTGGTGTCCAAACTTCCTTGTCTATAAATACTTTGAGTTTGAATTTCTAGCAAACTAATCCTTCGTGACAGTAAACTTCTTATGTTGTACTGTTACTGGTGAAGCCGCCTATTCGGAGAGGAGAGTAACTTAATTAGGCGAAATCTCTTATGGACGCTCAGTTTAAAGTCTTCTTTGGGATTGAGAAGCTCTAGTGCGTACCGTTGGTGGGAAACTAGATAATTGCGGTTGATCTTTAGTTTTCATATTGATTTGATTGACTAACGGTGGTTGAACTTTGTTTGCACCTAGTTTGTTTATGCTTGAGAATCTTCTCTTCTGATATAAGATTCACTCAAACTAGGTCAAGGTTTCGACAGGGATCTTTGGACTGTTGTTAGATCTAAAGATGATATTGTGATAATCCATTGTTAACAGACTCCGTTCTGTGTGTGATTGATCACAAGAGATTCAAGTAGTTGTATGCAGGTGTTTATTGAAGATCTAAGATTCAAAGACAAAGAAGAGATAAAAGATTTCAGACTTGGTTTTATAATATTTGGTGTGCACAATACTTGTTTCGGTAATAGAGGATTCAACTATAATCGATATATCCTTGTGGTATTTTGATAGAATCGTTGAGAAGATCGGCATCAATACATTTCCTTGGGATTAGAGGTATTGATAGGAAAATCTTAACGATTACCTTTTGGTGATTGGACATAAGATAGATATTGGAACCTGACAAAGGAGTTTATGTTAAGATAAACATAAGAGCCTTTGTGTAACTCATATCACTTGGTTGAAGAGATTTGATACTAAATAGATTTGTTGTTCCTTTACTATTTGGAATACGAACCAAAGGAATTCGTCCAAGTACAGGTTGGAGGCGCGGTAATACATACGGAACTAGGTGAACTATAGGTTTAGTCACTTTGTCTCAACTATACGAAGTTGCTTTATTTTGTATAGCGGCTTAATCCTGAGAGTATTCAATTCTGGACTAGGGTAGTGGTTTTTATGCATTTGCGTTTTCCTCGTTAACAAAATCTTGCTGTGTCATTTACTTTATATTTCCGCATTATAATTGTTTTATTATAATTAAATTAAATTGCACAAACGTTTATTCCTATTTACTTGATTTGCAATCCTATTGATTCTGGTTAAGTCCGAACCTTTGTATACTTGTAAACACACTTCGTTGTTGTATTGTCTCGATCTTGTATCCATAGACAATTACACGAAGTGTGAAACGATTTGTTGTATTATCTCGACTCAGTCTATAGACAATCACTTTCGAAGAAATGACTTATAGGAAGGAAAAGTTAAAGCTTGAGGTATATTTGGGTACCCTCGCCTTTTTAATTGGTATCAGAGCATCCAAACACGAAAAGATCTAACAATCTGTGTTTGGTGCGATCCATCCTATAAGAATGAACTCGAATTCTCATGAATCGACTTCAATTAACGTACCGCCAAGATTTGATGGAACAAACTATCTATGGTGGAAATCTGCTATGCTATCTTTTCTTCAATCACGAGACTTTAATACTTGGCTATTAGTCGTCGATAGTTATATTTTTCCAAAGATGGAAAATTTGAATACCGAGCTTAAACGCCTAGTAGATTTTTCAAACGAAGAAAAGGCACTAGCTAAGCAGAATTCAGATGATTTGAATGCTATAATACATGTTGTAAGACGTGATCTACAACATCATGTTTCAACATGTCAAACTTCGAAAGAAGCTTGGGATAATCTTCAAATCGTGTTCAAAGGAAACACTTCAGAGAAAGAAGCTAGAATTCAAACTCTTACATCTGATTAGGAAAACCTTCGAATGGATGACAACGACACTTTTGAAGAGTTTCATCTTAAACTCTCTGAGATAATTAATGCCTCTTTTTCTCTTGAAAAGGCTATTTCTGAAAAATATATAGTGTGCAAAATTCTCAGATCGTTGCCTCCAATATACGATTATAAGAAGCATGCAATCATAGAAGAAAATGATCTCTCAACTCTCTCATGAAGCACACTCGTTGGAAAGTTAAAGATCTTTGATCATGAATCACAGTCTATTCAAAATAAAGGATTTGCTTTTAAAGATGAATTTTTTTCTAAAGCTCCAATGGAAAGGAATAGACAGTTGGATGATTTAGATGAACATATTGAAGGAAACTCTGATGATAAAATCGATCAATCATTATCATTGATTACTAGACAGTTTTGAGATCTCTTAAGGAAAATAAATAAGATATTCATAAAGGATACTCACCAATCTTCTCAACCACATGATCGAGTTCCTATCAAAAAGGAACATGAAGAAGATGATGAATATCCTCCATAATGCTTCAAGTGTAAAGGGTATGGTCATATTGCTAAAAACTGTCCCAATCCTAAAAAATACATTGGAAGTAAGGCATTGGCTGTAACTCATGATGAGACCTCTGATTCATACAACTCTGAAGAAGAGGAAACATCTAATATTGCATTATTTGTCAATCTTATTTCTTCCTCCTCCATTAGTTATTTACCCATTTTAAGAATGGACATGTCTTCCGATGTTATTAAATCACCTATTGGTAAAGGGAAAAATAAGATAAGATGCAAAAATTGTCTCAAAAACAGAACTGCTAAGAGTTGCATAGGCAACCCAAGTCAACGTCAAGATACTTCGCTAGTTCGAAGTAGCAAGAGGAGAATTTCTCATACGATGCTAGATCAAGAACACTCTGGTTGTTCAAAGTTCCATAATGAGAGAAATTCTCATACTATTACCACCTGATCGGTATTATAATTATTTCCTCACCATGTGTGCCAAATTCAAGTGAGGAAGAAGAAAATCAAGGCACTTTTTGTGTAGATTATGGAAATAAAATCTAGTAATTGAAAAATATTTGATATTTTGGAATCTTTAGAAATAATATATTTTCGGAAGTATGAGAAATATAAAGATATCCTCCTCTTTCTGTGGTATTTCCTAGTCCGAACCATGAGTCTGGATTCAACATCTTTGTATGAAAAGATGATTGATCAGAATGATTAACCTAAGATTAAGTCAAGATCTTCTCTTGAGATTAGGAGTAAAATAAAAATGGGAGATTGGCATAGCAAAAAGGAAAGAGAGAATACACTGAAGAAAGATCAGTGTATTGAAGCATTGACACTATTTTGTGTTCAATCAAAGACAGAACTACATGTTCTTGCAGAATCCTTTACGAAAATTTCTCACCTACAAGAGGTTTTGGTCAAGCAACAAGTTTTTCTACTTGAAGAGATTCACAAGCTGAAGAATGAAAGTAGAAACCCACCTTCATATGGCACTGATATGAAGGACTGAGTTGTATTAGAAAAATAGACATTAATTTTTGATTTCTTTCATTGATTGTATAAGTCTATTATGAATAAACACTATTATGAATAAAGTTATTTGATTTATAATTTTTCTTGTGATAGTTTTTGATTTACGTAGCATATGCTTGAATGCTTTATTTATTTTCTTTGGATGTTTATGGGATGTTTGATTTCGGTTTTATTACCTTGATATTCGATCTCATAATATGTTGTGAACCTTATGGTTTGGGTGACTTTTTGATTTAGCATGATTAAGTTCTAGCCTATGTTGGTAGGCTTTATCAAAGGATCATGAGGGGTTCCTGTAGAAACTGTAGGATCATAATATCGCAACAACAACGTTCCTGTGAAACCTTCATCTACAACGTTGCGAGACTGTCGCAGATAACATAACAAGTGACATCAGCTCAAACACGGGAGAAGTGTGATGGTCTTGCGAAATTAAGAGAGTTTGCGAAGACTAACATCAAAAGCTTGCGAGAACATCGCAAGTTAGATCCGAAGTTAAAGGACAGATTAGCTGTCATCCACTATGTAATTCCCTATATAAAGAGTTGAACGGGCTTAAGGGAGAGAGAGATCTTTTTCGAGCGTTGAGTAAGTCATTAGGAGAGAGAAAATCCAGAGCAGTTGTTAATTTCTTAGCTTTATTTCTTTCCTTTCTTGT
Organism: Papaver bracteatum; assembly: GCA_023529315.1. Taxonomy (NCBI): domain Eukaryota; kingdom Viridiplantae; phylum Streptophyta; class Magnoliopsida; order Ranunculales; family Papaveraceae; genus Papaver; species Papaver bracteatum. The sequence continues at coordinate 205,897 of JAJJWX010001169.1, forward strand.
AAAATTGGTGAGATTAATCAATAAAGATTTTGATTGTTCATACTTAAATGATTTGATTATATGAATTCTTATGAGGGGTGTAGTGTGGGATTTCCTGCAACTACATATTGGCACTAGAAACAGGGATTTTCCTTGTTTTTAGTGTGAAAATTAGTATTGTGATTTGAAAGAATTTGGAATAGTTGGTGAAAAGTTTCAGATAATTTTCAACAATTCATTGAGATTCAAGAGATGGATAGAATAATAAATGCTTCAAGATAATGAACAACGGTGAGAAGGAGTAAGAGGCTTGATGGAGAAAGAAGAAACGAAACCATAGAACCATCAAGAATGAATACAAGAAATGATGGAGAAAATCAAATTCAACAACCAATTCAGCATACACCAGCGCAAGATAGAACTATGGATTATGATAGAGTGAGGATACACACCTGGCGATCAGATTCAGTGGAATAAATGGAAGAGGAGCAACAATTAAGAAATGGAAGACAAGAAGAGAGAGATCAGGAAGCAATTGGAGGAATAATTCATGGAAATGAAGAGATTGAAGCGTAAGAGGCATTGAGACAAAGAATACACGAAGAGAGTAGGTTAGAAGCAGAAGAACGCGCAAATTTGACAAGGAAAAACCATGAGTTGAGAAAAGAAAACATGAGATTACAGAGTATGAGGTCAAAAATTATTACAAGATCAAGTTCAAGACCACTTAGAAGTGAAGTAAGACGAAATTCATCTACGAAAAATATCGGAGAAAGAGATCGAGAACAAATGCAAAATCCAAATGAAGAGCGTTGCGAAAGGAGAGAAATAATTGAAGATCGTTACATCCCACCAGGCGAAAATCTCCAAAATGGACAAAATAATAGGAATCAGGAGAATGGGCGACATCAGGAGCGAAATAATCATGATGGCGAAGAAAATCAGGAAGAAAGAAGGAGAATTTTACATGGGAGAGGTATTCAAAGAAATCAACAAGTAATTGAAGGTGAAATCGAGAGACATTATGCCGAACAAGAATGTCTATCTTGCGAAAGGGAGAGGTTGAGAGAAGAAGTGGAGGAACAAGAGCTCCAAGAGGCAATACGTCAAAACAATCACGATAATCGAGAAAGAAGGCGTGAACAAAATCGCAATAATGAAAATATCAATGATGAGTATGATGGAATACAAAGGAGAGCTGAAAGGCAACAAAGAGATTTGATAAGGAATGAACAATATCGCAGAAGAGAAAATGAGAGATATAATGGTGTGCGAATTCATGAAAGAGAAGATCGCAGAGAAAGACAACAAGAAAATGATGAAGAAGAAAATCAAAATTTCGCAACACAAAACAGTCAAGAACACAAGAGAAGAGAAGAAGAATTAAAGAGACCAATGGGATCAGCGTCCGAGGTAAATGAACAAATCTTAAGAGAACTGGCAGAAATGAGAGGAATGCTGAATAATAGGAGATAATGACGCAGGAGACAATTGGATGAATCCATAGAAGAAGCTACGAAAACTCCGTTCTCACAAGAAGTACAATTAGGAGGAATACCACTAAAGTGCAGTTTGCCAGCGTTAACCAGCATCTTTGATGGAACAAATTGTGCAATTCAACACATTAAAGCTTATGTGAGATGTATTTTACAGTGGGAAAACCATGATACTGTGTTGTGCAAGTATTTCGCATCAAGTCTAACAGGAGTGGCGCTAAAGTGGTTCTAAGGTCTACCCAGGAATACTATAACATCTTCAACCATTTGCAGACTACGTTCTTAGGGGCGTATATAACTAACAACTCCTCGTGACCAGGCATCGAAGATGTATTTGGATTAAAGCAGATAATTGGTGAAAGTTTGAAACATCTAACTATAAGATGGAAGACAATGTGTAGTGAAATGGCTGGGCATGTGGATGAGATATATCTCATTTTATCATTCATTAACGCAATGTTCGCAGCCAATCTATTGTACATTCAAATTTTCAGAATCATGAATATAATCAAAATGACTGAACTGCGAGAATTGCAGGAGGAGTATATTATTCTTGAAGAAAAGCATAATGAAATGGAATCAAACCCAGTTGCAAACACAAGTTCAAATACAGCGAATGCAAGCTTATTGCCTAAATTAATAAACACAATGGCGAGCACTTCGCAAGTACAACAAGAAAATAAGAATGATAATTCAACAGAAGCTGGTAGATATGGGAAGCAAATATCAAAAAGAGTTCGAAAGGGAAAGAAACTTCTATAACCATGGAGGAAATAACAAAATTCAAAGACTTGATCAGTCGCAAGAAACTTATGGGGGACAAAGACAAAATTATCATGGAGGATCAGGAAGTCAAAAGATAATATGGGAAGAGATCAAGATGCCACCTTTGAATGCTAGTGTGGAAAAAAAATTGGGAAGCTATAATCTTAATGGAGAACATTCCAGCACCCTGGAACATGGGAAAAGGACCACTTCCAAACCACCGAAGTCAAGAATTTTGCTCTTATCATCATTTTCATGGACATTTAACAAATGATTATAGGAATATAAAAAGGATCATTCTCAAGCTGATAGATCAAGGAAAATTAAATTATTTTCTAATAGGGCACCCTCAATCTCAAATCTTACCACCACTACCAGAAATTCGCAGAGTAAATACAACAAAGGGAGGAGAAACATTTGTCATAGAAGTTGGGGCAAAGGCGGAGAATTTGATTTGTAACTCTATTGTACATTCGTACAAAACAATTGAAGATTTTCATGACAATATTTTAAGAAGAATCTTGGCAAGGGATGGTGATGGAAGAAAAATTATGAACATTGCGAAGATTTCGCCAATAAAAGAGTGGCAAAAGCAAATTATTTGTTTCACTGTAGAAGAAGTACCTGAGGGAGGAGAAATGCATGACAATCCATTAGTGGTAAAACTAGAGATAAATCCAAAACAAAGATAAGATGAAGAAGAAGATGAGGATGATGAGGCTGAAGATTCATGGGAAATCAATAGAGTTTTAATTAATACTGGGAGCTCTGTGGATATCCTGTTTTATCATACTTACAAGACAATAGGAGGCAGATATGAGGATCTAGTACTTTCAACTTATAAAATCTATGGTTTTAACGGTACTTCCAATAAACCAAGAAGGGAAATCACTATGAGAATTCCACTAAAGGGGATATCTTCTAAAATTCTATTATGTGTTGTCGATGTTGAATCTCCATATAATGCCTTAATTGGCTGACCTTGGTTACATGGGATTCTAGGCGTGGCATCAACTTTCCACAAGTGCATCAAGTTTCCTCATCCCAGTGGTATTGGAATCATAAAAGGAGATTGGGTAGAGGGAAAGAAGTGTTATGAGATTGATGTGGAGTCTTGTGAGGAAAGAGCTGTCAAGAAGGAGATTGGAGGTATAACATCAAACAAAAACAAAGAAGTGAGAGGTTGATGGTTTATGCAATAGAATATGGAGAAGAAAGAATACTGCGAAGAGGGCAAACAACAAGTGGCGAAAATGTCGCAGAAGGTAAGAAAGTAGAGAAAGACAACAAAGATGCAGAGGCAGAAAGCAGTAAAGGTAAAAAAAAAAAAATTAAAACTGTGAAATATTAAGAGAGAAATTTACAATTGATTTGTTGCGAAAATTTTCAAAAATGTATGATACTTAATGACAAAAATGAGATCGAGAAATTACAACAGAGCTGAAATGCAAAAGAAAAAATAGAATAATTCTAAGAATGGGACGAACCTTTATGGCGTACACCCTAGTTTGCGAATAAAATTTCGCAAGAGGCAAATGTAAGACCTAAAGTACATCATAGAAGGGGGTATTTATTGCATGGCTCAGGGATAAGGTCATACCGCTGCTAGAAACTGAGTCATGGAGATTTGGGGTCAGTGAAAGCCCATCCAGGAGAGGCACCTTGGATTCTCAACTTGAGCATATGACTTAAGTTGGGCGACTAAGGTAATAAGAACTCTCATAAGGAGTACATAGTATGATTAAGGCGCCGAGGTACACGGTTGAGCCAAGAGTGAACAGGGCGAATGAAACTACCCTGGACATTCTTGGCAAGTCTTGACTATGATGCACTCGGCCCGAAGAAAAAGGGTGTAGTCTCGTAACCATAATCCATATAGATAAATGGGATAAGAGGCTGCGAAAACAACTGGTTGTTGTCAAGACTGGATGGGAGGAGATAGTCTTGTATGGCAGAAGTACGTCTCCTTTAAGGGGCAACCAGGGGGAATATAAGGGCGGCACCCTCTATTAGGGATCTGATAAGTATCTTAAGATGCAAATGTCATGAGGATTTTTACTCACGGGAGTATTAAGGCTTGTCATATTTGTGCAACAATCCTGAAGAGGCAATTATACAAAAGAGAAGATAAGACGAGATCAATGGGTTTCTGCATGAAAATGCAGAGACGTCCTGTGATTTCTTCGCAAGACGACAATATCACGGGGCTTTAATTTCGAAAGAAAATTTTAGCTTGTCATATTGTTGCAGCAAAAATGACGAAAGAACAAAAATATAAGGCAAGATCAATGGGTTTTTGCATGAAAGTGCAGAGACGTCCTGCGATTTTGTCGCAATGACAAAAGGTGGCAAAATTAGACCTTTACTTAGGAAGGCAAAATAAGACCACATCAGACTACGCAAAAATATGTGACTGCGAAATTACACAGAAATAATTGCGAGATTGTCGCAATAATCTTACTGAACAAAGGTAACTTGCTCAATTTCTCATATGAATACAAATAACAGTGGAAAGTAGGGGAATGCATAAAATAGGAATATGTTATTTGTCTCCATATGATAGATTTACGCACAAAATAAAAAATAAATTATATACTGATTAATCATATTGCGAGAAAGGATTGTTTTTCTAACACATGCAGGTAGAAACGAGAGAAATAGAACTTGTATTGAAGATTGGAGAAATTCGCAGTGATAGATTACAAATGGATAAGAATAGAAAATCAAAGAGCAAATGTACAAGTTTTACAAAAAGTTGAAAAAGGAAACACATGGAAGCAAAATCTACTTCTTGCTTGATTCTTCATTATCATCATCAGATTCTTCACCAGAATTTTCTCTTTTATCCTCACCAGATTTTTTTCTTCGGACTTCTCTTCTTCAGACTCTGTTTCTTCATCAGCATCACTATTAGAGATAACCAGATCAGGAACATTCTCTGGAACTTTGTCTGAGAGGCAAGGATATGAAGAATGAGGAATGCCATTATCATCACAAATTGTTTTAATAGTTTCGTTACGGAAAAGAATAGCATCATTCTTGAAGTTCGCAACAGTGATCTTTAGTTGGTTCTTCAGCCTAGAACATTTCTCATTGCGAGAAGAAAGATCCTTTGCGAGCTTCTCTTTCTCATTCTCAAGCTCTACAATTCTCTTGCGATATCTATCTTCAGCTTCTGCGAAAATATAACAATAAATCAACAATCTGACGGTAGTTTATGAAAAACAAACAATTAAATAAGGAAGAATAGTTAACAACCTTCTCTGTTAGAAATCATATCTCTAATCAAGGTCGTTTGCTCATCTTGAAGACTAACATTTACACCTAAGTTATTTCTGGCGTTATCTAGAACTTTTGCAGCCCAAGCGAATTCATCGTCATTTTCTATTAGAAGACATGAGAAAACTTGACTCTCCTTTGCGCTAAGTATAGCGTTTTGGAAAATAACTTCATCTCGTTCAATTTGAACCTCAAGAAGAGTTTCATGAAATTTCGCTAAAGTTTGAGCACCTTGGAGAGCAATACGATCTTTTTCATCTATGAGATCACTATACTTATCCCTTAAACTATTGATTTTCTCTTTGGAACTATGAAAGGAACGTTTAAATTTATTGGCTAAACCTAAGCTGGATCTATGTTCAATTTCTAAGAGGCTAAGTTTGGATCTGAGTTCATCTACAGGAAGGGATTTAATTTTGTCATTTGAAAAACTATTCAAAGAGTTATTAAGATGATCAAGAAGGGCGTCATCATCCATATGATGGGAAATGAGTGAAGAAGAATAGCTTCATCAGAAAGACCATAAACGTCTGCGAAATGGTAAATTGTATAAGAAAAGATAATGAGAAAACGAAATGAAGAAAAGAAAGAAAAAGTTTTATACCATAAAGTTGCTTATTGGCATTTTGAAGACTAGAGATTTTATTCTTTTGAACGGAAGTCTCAGATTCCAATTGCTTGCTCTTTTCGCGAAGGCCAACAGCTTCAGCCTCCAGTTTTTCATTCTTATTGCGAAGATCAAGATTTTCATTTCAAGAACCGCACGCCTTCTTTCCAAATCTGAAGTAACAGCAAAAGAAGCTTTCCCAGCCTGCGAAATAATATAACGAATTTTAAGAATAAATTATGAATTCAAGGCAAAAATAAAAAGAGGAAAAATATAAGTATGAAAATTTACCAAGCTATTAAGCGAATGTAATAAACTTGGAGATATAGATCTTGAAATCCCGTGAAGAGACTCATTATTCTCCAAGAGAGGGGCATCACAGATACTAGCTATAAATTGGCAGGCACTAGTAAGAGGAGTATCGCCCATTCCCTGCAGAGTATTGGAGAAGATGCTAGACAATTGTGCCATAGAAGATTCAGGTTGATAAGCTTCCTTCGCAGAAGAAATATCATCATCATCATTATTATTATGATCACTAGAACTTTCGCCAGAATAATAGCTTGAAGGAGTGGGAGATTAAATTTTTTATTTCTTTGAAGGAAGGGGCTGCAGATTTCTCCTTGCTAATGACACCTTTACTTTTGCCTTTAACTTTCGCAACATTTTTGCCTTTAGTTTTCGCATCTAGGGCAGAATCTTCAATTTATTCTTCTATAACACCAATCTACACACACAGATAAAGATAAGAAATAGAGGCAACAATATATTGTTAAAATCTATAAAGAGAATATTTCTTACTTCATCTGTGATCGAACGCAAAACTGCTAAGATACTTGGTTTCTTAGTGTTGTTATATTTTTTCCTCAATCTCCCAATCTAATAATTTCGCAAGGATATGAAAATAATGGTATAAGAATACTCAATGAAATCACATATAAGAATATGAAGAATCATAAGTAAAGCGAAATTTGGAAATGTACCTCTGTGTTCTCTTCAGGCCAATTGAATACCCATGGTCGGTATTCAGCGAGACTCGCAGGTAAAACATGAGAGTCGGAGATGTACGAACCCTCTAGAATTAATGGGAAGATACACCACCTATCATCTTTAGAGTGACGTGGGGATATATTAGTACCAGGATGCCAATCGATGTCTTGCATAAGTATTTTAACATCATCAATATTGTCCTTCTTCTTCAAGCGAACGCCCCAGCAAGTATTGTTTCTCTTCATGGGAATTATCTCGTAGTTTTCAAAGAAATTCGTTATAGTATACTTCGCAGGAACGATTGCAACATCAGCGAATTTAGGATCTTTAGATTCTAAGGGATAAAGAGACCCCTTACCAGCACCATGATTGCCGAACTCAAGCGTTGGACGAATGAAATCCCCACTCAATTTATAAACTGCTCGCGAGAATTTCGCATGAGAGAGTATTTCGTAAAATAAAGGAAATTCAGGATCATAGAGAGGAATGGGAAGACCAGCTTGAAGTTGACCTAGCGAAATTATGATCTTTTCATGATTGCAAGGATGATCAGAAAATAACTTGGCAGAGAGATCAGATTTAGAACTGTAGTTGCAGGATTTCCCACACTACACCCTTGTTAAGATCTTGCTATAATCAACTCACAATTGAAGATGAAAAACGACACTTTTTTTTTTCTCAGAAATGTTTACAGAAATGGAAGAATTCAAGATTAGAACTATTCTCTTGAAGTTTCTCTCTCCTCAAGACTTTCTTAACTCTCAAAAATACATCATCCTTTTCTGGACACATTGGGTCTATATTTATAGGGTAGTTACATAGTGGATGACAGCTAAGTTTTCCTCTTATTTCGGGTTGATTCTGCGATTGTACCGCGATAGTTACAATGTTAAATCTCGCAATTTTTGTAACCATCGCAGAACAAACATACTTTTCTCAAGTTTTCTTCAACCGTCAGTTATTACGTCACTCTTTTGAAGGATTTTATGACACTAGTGAAGTGTAGTAGAAAATATTGCGGTGATGCTCGCTAGGAAGTGTCGTTAATCTCGCAGAGAATAGATGTAGCGATATTCTGGTCCTACATCTTGCCTCTTCTCATGTCTTTTCTGCGAAGAAGGGAAGATCATGAGAACTTTATAATGCCTCAACTACTTATCTCTTCATTAATCTTTCTTCTGACACGTTTATGTATCCTTCGCCAGCTGTTTTTCACATATTCTCTCTTCTAATGAATTTACGACACGTCCTCTCTAACCGCTGCGATCTGACCGTTTATGTATTTTCTTAATATTTATTGCATTCACCTTCTTCGAGAAATTTCTTCTTCTATAAATACTTCTTTCATTCTTTTCTTTACCTCTTTTACTTTCTTCTTCTTTCTCTCCGTAATTTCTCTGCAAGTTTACTGTTCTTCCGTAAATTGCGCGTCTGTTATCGCTGTGATTCTTTTCTTATTTTCCAACCTTCTCTTTCATTCCCATACTTAAAAATGGTTGCCGCTGGTGCTATAAATTTGATTGCTTTTAGTGATATGCAAGAAAAACTCAAAAACAAAGGTTTCACTTTGTCTACAATTCCAAATCAGAGCCCTAAATCCGAACTTTCTCTCAGATTATTCACTGATTATCAATGCTCTCGCAAGAAAATTATAGTATCGCTAGGTCAACTTGAAGCTGGTCTTCCCATTCCCCTATATGATCCAGAACTTCCACTATTTTATGAAATAATTTCTGACGAGAGATTCTCGCGAGCGATATATCAATTAGGTGGAGATTGTATTCGATTGCTGCTTGAATATGCTTCTTGCGGTGCTGACAAAGGATCTCGCTACCCTGAAGCTGCGAAGAATCCTCAATTTAAAGATGTTCCTATTATCTCTGCAAATTATACTGCTGACAACTTCTTTAAAAATTATAAAATAGTCCCTATGAAGAGGGATAACACTTTCTGGGGTGTTCGCTTGAAGAAAGAAAAGATCGTTGATGATAAAGCTATTATGCTAGATATTGATTGGCATACACCTACTAATCAAGGCCCTTTCCATTCCAGCGATGACAAGTGGTTCATTTTTCCATTATGTCTTGAGGGTCCTTATATTTCTGGTTCTCGCGCATTACCCGCGAATCTTTTAGAATATCAACCTTGGGTTTTTAACTGGCCTGAAAGAACTAAAGAGGTATGTTCTCTCCGATATTTTGTATAATCATTATTCACTATCTTCCCCACATTTCTCTAATTACTTCAATCTTTTCTAGATTGACAGAATGAAACTCAGCTACCAGGCTTTGAGGAAACCCAGCACTTTCTTAGCTCTTAAATCCTTCACAAATGAAGTAAGAAATATCGTTTTATTAGTTTTAACAATATATTGTAGCCCCTATTTCTTATCTTTATCTGTGTTCTCAGGAGATTAAAGAACTAGAACCAATAAAACCCGCGAGAACTAAGGAGAAATATTTAAAGGATAAATCTATTGTTCATCCCAAAGGGAAGTCTTCTGCCCCTCGCGGTGAAGAATTTGGCGATCCTCCCTTGAAGAAAAGGAAAACCCGGCCTTCTTCTTCTTCAACTCCTCAACCCATTCCAAAAAATCCAAGTGTTGATTTGGATAAGGACAATAATGATGAGGATTTCAATGATAACAGCTTCCCTTCTATAAAGAATTCTTCTGATTCTGATTCTTCGATGACTCATTTATCCAATTGTTTTGGCAAGAATATGTTTGGTATCCCAAATGAGTATGAAGATGAAGCTATTAATGAAATATCCCAGTCCCTCGCCAAAGTCTGCGATGCTCCCATACTAGCTGACAGTGATTCCCTTCGCGGGGTTTCAAGATTGCTAACTCCAGGTCTCTTAAATTCACTTGGAAGCCTGGTATGTTTCTACTTATTCATCCTTTTTATGTATCTATTGATATTTTTGTCAGACATTGATTTATATAGTTCTATCGCAGGTTGGAAGAGCCACTTTTGCTGTTGCTTCTGATTTAGACAATAGGCGTATCATTTATGAAAAGAAAGCTGCTAATCTTCGCCAAGATAAAGAAAAATTAGAAGTTGAAGTTATTGAGCTTCGCAGGAAAAATAATCAGATGGAGATTGAAGCTTCAGTTGACAAGCAAAAAATCTCTTATCTTGATAAATCTAATCAACAACTCTATGGTATGATTTATTTCTTTTCTCTTTTAATTCTTCGCACCCTATCGCAGCTTATTCAAGCAACCATTTTTGCAGATATTTATGGTCTTACTGACGAGGCTACATTATTCCAATCCTTTCCTGAACCTGTAGATGATAATACCCTTCTTGCTTGCCTTAATAGTTCTTTAAGTAACTTCTCATATGATAGGATTAGATCTCTCTCTAATGATGAACTTAAATCCAAACTTAATCTCTTAAAAATTGAACATAAGTTCAATTTAAATTTAACCAAAAAGTTTAAGAACCTTTATCTTAGTTCAAAGGAAGAAGTGAATAGATTAAGAAAAAAGAATAGTGATCTTATTGATGAGAAGGATCTTGTTGTTAAAAACGGCTCCAAGGCCCTAGAAAACTTTCATAAAACTCTTCTTAATGTTCAAACGGAAAGAGATAAACTTATCCGCGAGAACGAAGATCTTCTTGCGAGGGAAACTCAAGTTTGATCTCGTCTCCTTATTAATAGCAATGATGAGTTTGTTTGGGCTGCGAAGATTCTTGATAATGCCAGAAATGATTTAGGTGTAAGTGTTAGTCTGCGTGCTGATCAAGCGGCTTTAATTAAAGACATGATTTCTGAAAGAGAAGGTTATCACTCTTATGATTTCACTGAATTATTTCCTAATTGAATCATCATTATATGTATTAACTTTGTTATCATTTGCTCGCAGCATCCGAAAAGAACTATCGTAAAAGATTTGATGAGTTAGAAGAAGAGAAAAGCCAACTCACTGGAAATCTATCTTCTCACAATGAAAAGTATTCTAGATTGAAGGAAAAATTGAAAATCTCATCTTCAAATTTTAGTAATGCCCTTCTCCATGTTCGTAATGACGTTGTTAAACTAGTCTGTGATAATCATGGTATTCCTCATTCTACATACCCCGATCTTGCAAAGGAAATTCCAGCTGATTCCCCAAATTTAGTTATCTCTGATAGCGAAGCTGAGGAGTCTAGCGAAGATGATAATGATGAAGAATTATCTGGCAAGGAAGAGAAATATGACTTAGATAGAGATAATAATGATAATAATGAAGAAGAGAAATATGGTAATGAAGAAAATTCTGAAAAAGAAAAGAGCTCTGATGAAGGTGGTGATGGATCTACTTAGTCTTGTTTCTTCTCTTTTTCTTCGTTGTAAATTTTGTACATTTATTTTTTACTTCTCGTAACATCGCTGCGAGCTTCTCCAACTTGATGTGTAAACTTCTTTTGCTTTTATCTGTATGAATTAAAAAAAAATTCTTTTTCTGCAACATAATCAATCAATCATAATTATTATCCTTGTATCATCTATGCAATTTTATCATATGATGGATGAATAATAATTTCATCATTCTATGCATTTCCATACTTGCCTCTATTATTCATCTGCAATATGAAAAAAATTGAGTAGAGATTAGATATTAGTTGTGAATCAAATTAAATTTTCCTCAATATCGGCGATGTATCGCTAGCAATAATTGCATAAATTTATGATTTATGCGTAGAATCGCAAATCTCATAAATTCTGCGAACATTATCGCAATAATCTTATGGTCTTATTATGCCTTCCTAATTAAAGGTCTTATTTTGCCACATTTTTTATTTCTGCGACAAAATCGCAGGACGTCTTTTACATTTGCATGTATTGACCCATTGATCTTGTCTTATCAATATTTTTTCAACATCTCTGCGACAATATGATAAGTATAAACTCTCTTGCAAGAATTAAACCTTATGACATTGCCGTCTTGCGATGAAATCGCAAGAAGTCTTTACAGTTTCGTGTAAAAACCCATTGATCTCATCTTAACTTTTTCTCTTTTGGCTTGTTGCCTTTGTATAACTTTCGTCACGCGATAATATGACAGACCTAAATGTTCTTACGATCATAAATCCCCATGACATTGCCATCTTTAGACACTTATTAGCTCCCTAATGGAGGGTGCCGCCCTTATATTCCCCCTGGTTGCCCCTTCAAGGAGGGCACATCGGCCATACAAGACTAGCTCCTCCCATCCAGATTTACCAACAACCAGCTGTTTTCGCAGCCTCTTGTCCTTTATGCCTATATGGCTTATAGTTACAAGACTGCACCCTAAGTGGGGTTTTCTTCAGGCCAAGTGCATCATAGCCAAGACTTACCAAGAATGGACAGGGTAGTTTCGTACGCCCCGGACACCCTTGGCTCAACCGTGTACCTCAGCGCCTTGGTCATACTTTGCACTTCTTAGAAGAGATTCTCAGTCGTCCAACCAGGGTATAACCTTATATAGTTGGAAATCCAAGATCTCTCTCCTGGATAGGTTTTCTTTAACCCCAACATCTTCATGACTCAGGCTCCAGCAGCGGTATAACCTTATCACTGAGTCATGTAAAGAGATACCCCCTTATATGATGCACTATTAGGTCTTACATTTTCCTATTGCGAAATTGTATCCGCGAACTAAGGTGCACGCCATAAAGGTTCGTCCCATTCTATTAATCTCTGCGAAATTTTATTCGCGTTTCTCACGAGTATTGTAACTCTGATAAAATTTCATTTCTTTGATTTTCTTGTAAAATTTTGCAATTATTTCAAACAGAGTACTCTTTTCAATTGCATTTTCTTCAAACAAATTCTGTGTAAGCTTCTTTAAATTTCATCATTTTACCTTTCTACTTACTATCTTCTGGTTCTTCTTTTCTGTTACGTTTTGTTGTTTTTTCTTTATCTGCGAGCTGCTCGCCATTATCTTCCTCTCGTTGCTCTATTGAATCAATCATCAATCTTTCACATCTCTGTCGTTGCTTGATGTTGTACTTCCAATTGCTATTCTTCTCAGCTCTTTCCTCGCAAGATTTTATATCAATCTGATAACATTTCTTTCTTTCTCCGCAATCTCCCTTAATAACTCCAACACCATTAGGATGAGGAAATTTAACACACTGGTGGAAAGTAGATGCTACACCTAATATCCCATGTAGCCAAGGTCGACCAATCAGGGCATTGTAAGGTGATTCAATGTCAACAACACAGAACAAGATCTTGGAAGTTATCCCTTTCAATGGAATCCGCATTTCAATTTACCCTTTGGGTTTATTGGCAGTACCATTAAAACCATAGATTTTATATGTTTATGGAATTATATCTTCGTCTCTTCCACCCAGGGTCTTATAGGTATGATAAAATAGTATGTCAACTGAGCTGCATGTGTCTATTAAAACTCTATTGATAGCCCAAGAATCTTCATTTTCATCATCATTTTCTTCTTCTATTTGCTTTGGATTTATCTCTAATCATACCACCAATGGATTATCATGCTGCTCGCCAGGTTCTGGTACTTCTTGTGCAGTGAAAGATATAATTTGTTTCTGCCATTCTTCTAATGGCGAGGCTCTCGCGATATTCATTATCTCTCTTCCATATGTGTCAGACTCTGCTTAGAACATTATCATGGAAATCCTATATAGTTCTGTGTGAATGTACAATGGAATTACAAAACAAATTCTTTGCTTTAGCCCCAACTTCTATTACGAATGATTCTGCTCCTTTTACATTATTTACCCTGCGAATTTCTGGTGCTGGAGGCAATCGCTGAGATTGTGGATGTCCTACTAAAAAGTGGTTTAGCTTTCCTTGGTCGATCATCCTTAAAATTATTCTCTTGACATTCCTGCAATCATCTACTGTGTGACCATGAAAGTGATGGTAAGGACAAAATTATTGACTACGATTATTAGGATGTGATTCTTTTCCCATATTCCATGGTGATGGTATATTTTCCATCAAAATGATAGCTTCCCAGATTTTTTCTATACTAGCATTTAGAGGAGGCATCTTAATTTCTTCCCATATGATCTTCTGATTTCCTTGGTGTAGTTGCAGGAATTCCCACACTACACCCAACTCAAGAATTTATGACACAATTTGAAGATTAAGTACCTCTTTATTGATATGATCTTAAAACAATTACAGTAAACAAGAATACAATTCACTTAATAAGATTTTCTCTCTCCTAAAAACTTTCTTAGCACTCAAAAATTCATCTCTTTCCTCTGGAACTATTCATTCCCTTTATATAGGCATTTACATAGTGGATTACAGCTCATGACAGCTCATTTACAGCTAAGATTCCCTTTAGTTTCGGATCTGAGTTCTTGCGATAAATCGCAGTTAGCACCGCCTTAATCATTCGCAGGTTTTATTGATCTATCGCAAAAATGTCACACTTTATTCATGTTTCTGTCGTTTTCATCTGATATGTCATTCCTTACGTCACTTTGAGATGTGTCGCAGAATATCATTGATGTATCGCCGAACTGTTATTTATTTCGCAATAATATTGTTGTGACAATATTCTGATCCTACATCTTGCCACTTCTCATATCTTTTCTGCGAAGGAGATAAAGATCATGAGAATTTAAGTTTCTTGATTTGTCGCAACTTCTTATCTTTTCGCGCTTCCTTCACTTTGACACGTTTCTGCTTCCATCGCTAGATATTCTACACGTGTTTCTTCTCTCATTTATTCCTCGTAACGTTTTCTTTTTTTTTTTAACCGTTGAATTCTGACCATTCACGTCTTTTCTTCATTGAATGCATTGATGTTCTCGAGAATATTTTCCTCTTATAAATATCTCCTTCGCTAATCCCTCCTCTTCTTTTTACTCTCTTTTTTTATTTTCTCTCTGCAACTCTACTATTCTTCATCTTCTTCCGCAAATTCCGGATCTTATTATCGTTTTAATTTCGTTTCTTTATTCTTTTTCATCTTAATCATCATTCCCATTAAAAAATGGCTCCTGCTAAGAAATTAGGTCAACCCACTTTCCAAAAACACCATCAGAAACTCAAAGCTTTAGGTTTCACACTTTCTGAGATCCCTGGTCAGACCTCAGACTCTGATCTCTCCATTGATTTAGTTTCAGGATTTCCTTCTTCCAATGAGAAAATCCTTATTTCGCTAGGTCAACTAGAAGCTGGTCTTCCTATCCCTCTTTATAACCCAGATCTTCCTCTTTTTTATGAAATTATTTCTCACACTAAATTTTCACGAGAAATCTACCAATTAAGCGGTGATTGTATTCGTCTCATTCTCGAATATGCCTTTCGTGGAGATGGTAAAGGATCTCGCTATCCTGAATCTGCGAAACATCTTGATTTTAAAGATATCCTAATTATTCCAGCGAAATATACCGTGGAGAATTTCTTTGCGAATTATCAAGTGATTCCCATGAAGAAAGATAGCACGTGCTGGGATGTTCGTTTGAATAGGAATAAAAAGGTTGCGAAGGATAAACTTCTTATGCAAGATATAGACTATCACTCAAGTAAAAACCATGGTCCACGCTTTTCAAACAGATTTCCTCTCCTCCTTGAAGGCCCATATATTTCTGGCATTCTTGATCTACCTGCGAATCCTGTGAATTTTGCGGCGTATCGTCCTTGGGTTTTTAATTGGTCTGAAAGGAATTATGAGGTATATCTCGCAAAATTTATCATTGTTCGCATATTTGGATAAACGTATTATTCTTACTGATTATTGAGATATCTTTTATCAGATTGAAATAATGAAGCTTAGCTATGTCAACACTGGGAATCCCAATCTCCTACAAATTTTGAAAACCTTCACAGATGAAGTAAGAAACAATCTTCTATAATATTTAACAATATATTGTTGCCCCTGTTTCTTATCTTTATGTGTGATTGTTTTCAAGGAAATTCCATTTGTCGCGGTGGTTGAAGCCAAAGATAAAGGCAAAAGAGTAGCAACTCCAAATGAAATTTCCGGTGCTTCTCCTCACCGCAATAAAAATCAAACCACCGACGGTCCTCCAAAGAAGATAAGAAAAACTCAACCACTTCCTTCTGATAATTCTCAACTCAAAGAGATTTCTACTATCGCTGAAAGAGATAATGAAATTGAAAAAGATAGTGGAATTAATAATGATGCCTCAGTGGGCACTTCAATGCATATCTCTTCCGCAATAATTAGGTCTGCGATGGGTCTTTCTCAATCTGAGACTCCAATGGATCAATTGTCAAATATTTTCAGAAATCCCTTACAAAGTATTGGAGATGATGATACTACTCGTACTTGCGACTATCTCTCAAAGATCTGCGACGCTTCAATTTTGACTAATAATAAAGATCTTAAAGGAGTCTCAAGATTTATCAACCCAGGTTTTCTTCATGCATTAGCTTCACTGGTATGCCCCTTTCCCTCATTTTTCTTGCAGTAAACTTTACATTTTCCATGAATATCAAAGATCTTTTACTTATCTTACTTATTTTCTCTTTTCTGTCACAGACTGCAAGAGCTTCTTTTTTCTGTTGCTTTAGAATTAGAAAATAGATTATCATCATCGCAGAAAAGGCTTACTGATTCACAATCTGAATCTGCGAAACTTCTCGAGAAAAATAAGCAATACGAAGCTGAAATCTCCATTCTTCGCGAAAAATGTAAACAGTTGGAAGTAGCTAGAAATACTGAGCTTCTTAATAAAAACAAATCACTTTAAGTAGAAATTCAAGTTCTTCAACAAAAATTAGTTGATAAGGAATTCTGCAAACAAGTTATTGGTACAAGTCTCCACTTTTTTTTTTTTTTTTTTTTTTTAGTTTGGGCAAACATTTTGCAGATGCCTATAATCTTACTGATGAAGCCATCATTCTTAATTCTTTTGATGAACCCATGGATGAAACCACTCTTCTTGAGCGTCTTAATGATGCTTTAAATAATTATTCAGATGAAAAAATTAATACTTTGTCCCTTGATGAGCTTAAATATCATATCTCCCTTATGAGAATGGATTATAGATCTGTCTTGAGTACATCCAATAGTTTAAAGACTTGCATAGATGAATTTAGGGAAAAAATCAAAGTCTTAAAAGCCAAGAAGAGTGAACTTGAGAAGGATAAAGAACGCATTACTCTTCAAGGTGCTGAAGCTTTATCAAAATTTCGTAATACCCTTATTGATACTGAACTTGAAAGAGATAGACTTAAGGATGAAAACATTAAACTTCTTAAAAGAGAAAAACAAATCCGTTCCCATCTTCTCATTCAAAGTGATGATGAATTCGCATGGGCTGCGACAATTCTCGATAATGCTAGGAAAAACTTAGCGATAGATGTCAGTCTTCATACCTAGCAAGCAACATTGATACAAGAAATGATCCATGAAATAGAAGGTTATTTATTGTTCCTCTAATATCCTTGTATTTTTTGTAGATTCCCAACCAATTTCTAATTTATTGTTGTATCATCGCAAAATCTGAAGGAAGATATTCCAAAAGGGTAGCAGAATTTGAAGAGGAAAAAAGTGGTCTTGTGAAAAATCTTGCTTCCTGTAATGAAAAAATCTCAAGACTGCGAGAAAAAAATAAAGATATCTAACTCAAATTTGCGTAGTAATCTTCTCACCGTTCGCAATAATGCTATTGAGAAAGTTTCCAAAGATAATGATCTTCCTCTTAGTCTGTATCCTTGTCTTATGGATAATATCCCAGCCAGTTCTCAAGTACCAATTGTTTCTGATAGTGAGGCTGAACATGAAAGTGAAGATGAGAAAGGAGATAATGATGAAGATAGTGAAGATGAAGATAATGATGGAGATATATAGTTCTATTTTTTCCTTTTGATTTTCTCCTGTATTTTTCTCTTTATTTCTTGCGATAATTATCTGCGTCAACTTGTAATATTCTGCGAATTATCTGCAGCTCCTGATATCTTTCAATATATAAATTCTTTTTTGCTTCTATCTATTTGTTATTTATATGAATTTATCATATAATGACGAATAACAATATTTACCATTCTATGCATCACTCCCATACTTGCCCCTTGTTATTAATCTGCAATATGATAAATGAATTATTGCAAAAAAAATATGTTATATGTTTCGCAGATAAAATTTCTCTTGTGGTCTTATTTTGCCTTCCTAGTTAAAGGTCTTATTATGCCACTTTTATGCGACAAGATCGCAGGACATTCTTACTTTCATATGTAATAAATCCATTGATCTTGTCTTATCATTTATTTTGATCTATGTGACAATATGACAAGTATAAGCCTTCTTGCGAGATTAATTTCTCTTTGCTTTTTAAGACTGATGACATTGGCGTCTTTTCGATGAAATCGCAGGACATTTTTGCGATTTATATCCTCTTATCATTGATTTCATTTATCTCGTCTTTTTTTCTTATCGCAAAAACAAATTGATCTCATCTTAACATTTTTTTTTTGGCTTTTTGGCCTATTATGTGGCAATATGACGGGCCTAAATATTCTTGCGAATATAAAGTCCCATGACATTGCTGTATGTGTCACGCGATAATATGACGGGCCTAAATACTCTTGCGAATATAAAGTCCCATGACATTACCGTCTTTTTTGATACACAACTCCCTAATGGAGGGTATCTCCCTTATCTCTCCCCCTGGTTGCCCCTTCAAGGAGACGTACTTCTGCCATACAAGACTAGCTCCTCCCATCCGGTTCTAGAAACAACCAGTTGTTTTCGTAGCCTCTTATCCTTTATGCCTATATGGCTTATAGTTACGATACTACACCCTAGTGGGGTTTTCTTTGGGCCGAACACATCGTAAGTCAAGACTTGCCATGGATGTACAGGGTAGGTTCATCCGTCTCGGGCACCCATAGCTCAACCGTGTACCTCAGCGCCTTGATCATACTTTGCATTCCTTAGGAGAAACTCTCGGGCGCCCAACCAGGGTATAAACTTATATAGTTGGGAATCAAAGTTATCTCTCCTGGATGGATTTTCTATAATCCCAAATCTCCATGACTAGGTTCCAGCAGCAGTATAGCCTTTCCCATAGTCATGCAAAGAGATACCCCCCTTATGACGCACTTTAAGGACATTGCCTCTTACGGAATAGAATCCGCGAACTAAGGTGTACGCCATAAAAGTTCGTCCCATTCTTATATTTTTAGGCGATTTGCGCCCGTCTTATGCATTTGCATTAAAAATTCTTATATGATTTGAAATCATCATCTTTTTCTTTCAATAGAAAAATTCTTATTTTTGAGCAAAGTTTTTCTTTTAATATTCTGTTTGCATATTTCTTGCTATTTTTGTTCTTCAACTGTTCGCAACATGACATTGCTGCACTCCTTTTATTCTGTGACAAATGATTGTTCGCAATACTTTGTTATTTGTTTACTTTCTTGCGAGAAATGAAGATTTCAACTTTTTTCCCAGCACCTTGCACTTGTTTATTTTCCTGCGAAGAATGAAAATTTCAGCCCTTTTTTTTTTTTTTTTTTGTGCGATTAATCACCATTGATTCTTTTGGCACAAACTATTCTTGTAATATATCCTTTCCCCGCAAATCTATACTGTCCACCATTAATTTCCCTGCTCTCTGAGTTTGCTTCCTGTTATGTTGCCAATTACGATTTCTGGCATTTCTTTCTTCGCAAGTATTAATGTCAACTTCATAACACTTTTTCCCTTCAAAACAATCACCTTTAATTATCCCAATACCATGAGGATGCGGAAACTTTATGCATTGATGATATGTGGATGCTATGCCCAAGATTCCATGGAGCCATGGTCTTCCAATTAAGGCATTATAAGGAGATTCTATATCCACTACACAGAATTTAATTTTTGAAGATATCTTGTTCAATGGGATTTTCATAGTGATTTCTCCTTTTGGATTATTCGCAGTGCCATTAAAACCATAGATCTTGTAAGTGGAGGGGATTAATTCATCATCTCTTCCACCCATTGTACGGTATGTATGATAAAATAAGATGTCTACCGAGCTGCCAGTATCAATTAAAACCTTATCTATTGCCCAAGAATCGCTTGCTGCGTCACCATCATCTTTTTCCTCCTATTTGTACTTTGGATTTATCTCTAACTTTACCACCAATGGGTTGTCATGCATCTTCCCTGGCTCTGGTATCTCTTGTGCAGTAAAAGAAATAACTTGTTTCTGCCATTCTTCTAACGGAGAAATTTTCGCAATATTCATCACCTCTCTTCCCTCTATATCCCTTGCAAATACTCTACTTAGCACATTATCATGGAAATCTTCTATTTTTTTCTGCGAATGTACAATTGAATTGCAAAATAGATTTTTTGTTGTAGCTCCTACTTCAATGACAAATATTTCTGCGTCTTTCGCAACATTGACTCTGCGAATTTCTGGTGCTTGCGGCAATTGCTGGGGTTGTGGATATCTCCCTAGAAAATGATTTAATTTCCCCTGTTCAATCATTCGCAGAATAATTCTTTTTACATTTCTACAATTATTCACAGAATGGCCATGAAAATGATGATAAGGACAGAACTCTTGATTTTGGTTGTTAGGATGTGGTTCTTTCCCCATGTTCCAGGGTGAGGGTATATTCTCTATCAAAATAATCGCTTCCCAAATCTTGTCTATACTGGTATTTAGAGGTGGCAATTTGACATCTTCCCATATAATATTTTGACCTCTTTGCTCTCTTGAATAATTCTGCCTCTGTCCACCATAAGTCTCCTACGGTTGATCAAACCTTGGGACCTTATTATTGTTATTGCGATTATAGAAATTTCTTTCCTTTTCAAATTCCTCCTGATCTCTACTCCCCATTGCTACTATCTTACGTTGATTATCAATCCCCATTTTCTCTCGCTGATTTTGGGAGGTACTTGCTACTGTGTTAATCATCCTTGGTAATAAACTTCCATTTGTTGCGGCTGAACTTGTGCCTGCGAGAATTGGATATGACTCCATCTCATTTTGTTTTTCCTCCAAATCGATATACTCTTCTTGCAATTCTCGCAATTCTGTCATAGTGATTGTGTTTTTAACTCTAAATAACTGGATGTATAATAGATTTGTCGCAAACATAGCATTTATGAAGGACAAAATGAGATATCTTTCATCTACTCTTCCAGCCACTTCACTACACATTGTTCTCCATCTTATCGTTAAGTGCTTTAAACTCTCGCCAACTCTCTGCTTCAATCCAAACACATCTTCAATTCCAGGTCGTGTAGAGTTATTACTTATATATGCTCCTAAGAAGGTAGTTTGCAAGTGCATGAACGAAGTTATTGTATTCTTGGGGAGACTTTCAAACCACTTCAATGCTTCGCCAGTTAAACTTGACGCAAAGTATTTGCACAGAACGACATCATGGTTCTCCCATTGTAGCATGCATCGAATATAGGCTTTGATATGTTGGACGGCACATGTAGTCCCATCAAAAATACTGGTCAACACCGGTAAATTGAATTTTGGAGGTATCCCTCCTAATTGTACCTCTTGAGTGAATGGAGTTTTCGCAGCTTCTTCGATTGCCTCATCAAGTTGTCTTCTTCCTCCTTCTATTCTGTTACTTATTATTCCTCTCATTTCTTCTAATTCCCGCAAGATTTGTTCATTCTTATCAGAATTTTGCTCCATTGGTCTTTTCAATGCAGCCTCTCTTCGTCTGCGTTCATGCCTTTCTTGTCTTGCGATATTTCGCGCTTCTTCTCCAACATCTTCATTTTGCCTTCTTCTACGATTTTCTTCTTCTTGAATTTGCAAGTTAATTTGTCTTTCATTCTCTTCTCTGCGAATTTCCTCATCCTTTACTGTTTCTCTTCGTTGCCTTTCCATGTCTCTGCGAATTCTCTCATATTCCTCATTGATATTACCATTATTATGATTTTGTACACGTCGTCTTTCTCGATTATCATGATTATTCTGACGCAATGCTTCTTGAATTTCTTGTTCTTCTACTTCCGCTCGCAATCTCTCTCTCTCTCTCTCTCTCTCTCCCGCTAAATGTACTTTCTCAATATAATGCCTCTCAATATCATCTTCAATTATTTTGCGATTTCTTCGAATTTCCTCATCACGTAACATTCTCCTTCTCTCTTCTTGATTTTCTCCCTCATATTGATTATGTCTAATGTCCAAAGTTTCACCGCGTGGAATATAACGATCATTTATCAAATTCTCGCCAATATTTTGTATAGGGTGATTTTGTCTTGTTTCTTCTCTATATGATCTTGAACTTGATCTCATGCTGCTTCTTGATCTTCTGTTTTGCAACCTCAAATTTTCCATTCTTAGTTCATGATTTTGCCTTGTAAGATTTGCACGTTCTTCTGCCTCTAATCTTCTTTCTTCCTGTATCCTTTGTCTCAAATCACCTACTACTTCATGTCCTTCATGAATTACTCCTCCATCCACTTCTTGATTTCTTTCCACTTCTTTATTTTCTGCCTCTTCTATCGAATCCGACCTCCAAGTATGCACACTTACTCTATCATAATCCACATCTCTATCTTGTTCTTGTGTTTGTTGATTCGGTGGTTGAATTGAATTTTCTGCTCCATTTATCATTCTACTTCTTCCTTATCTGATCCTTAAAGATCCTTCCAATTCACTTGTTCCTTCTCCTGCAATTCTTTTACTCCTTCTCACTGTTGTTGGTGGTTCTGATGTATTTATTCTTCTCCTAGCCATTTCTTCAATTCTAATAATTTCTTCAAATCTTTCAGATTGCAATTTGAAATTTCTCAAATTGATTCTCCCTGTTTCTAGCGCCAAAATGTAGTTGCAGGAATTCCCACACTACACCCAACTCAAGAATTTATGACACAATTTGAAGATTAAGTACCTCTTTATTGATATGATCTTAAAAGAATTACATTAAACAATAATACAATTCACTTAATAAGATTTTCTCTCTCCTAAAAACTTTCTTAGCACTCAAAAATTCATCTCTCTCCTCTGGAACTATTCATTCCCTTTATATAGGCATTTACATAGTGGATTACAGCTCATGACAGCTCATTTACAGCTAAGATTCCCTTTAGTTTCGGATCTGATTTCTTGCGATAAATCGCAGTTAGCACCGCCTTAATCATTCGCAGGTTTTATTGATCTGCCGCAGAAATGTCACACTTTATTCATGTTTCTGTCGTTTTTATCTGATATGTCATTCCTTACGTCACTTTGAGATGTGTCGCAGAATATCATTAATGTATCGCAGAACTGTTATTTATTTCGCAATAATATTGTTGTGACAATATTCTGATCCTACACTTGGCTTCTGAAATTGTTTTGCCTCTGTCCACCATAAGTTTCTTGCAGCTGGTCAAGCCTTTGAATCTTATTATTCCCACCGCGATTGTAATAATTCTTCTCCCTTTCATATTCTTCTTGATCTCGACTGCCCATAGCTACCAACTTCTGCTGGTTATCAGTCTCCACTTTCTCTTGTTGTGCTTGCGAGCTGCTCGCCATATTGTTAATCATTTTAGGAAGTAAACTCCCATTTGCTGCTACTGAATTGGTATTCGCGATTGGATATGATTCCATCTCATTTTGTTTCTCCTCCAAAGCAATGTACTCTTCTTGTAGTTCTCGTAGTTCAGTCATAGTAATTGTATTATTGACTCTGAAAATTTGTATGTACAGCAGATTGGTCGCAAACATTGCATTGATATAAGACAAGATAAGATATCTCTCGTCTACTCTTCATGCCATCTCACTGTACATTGTCTTCCATCTTATGGTTAAATGTTTCAGACTCTCGCCAACCCTCTTTTTTAATCCAAACACATATTCAATACCTGGCCGCGATGAATTGTTGCTTATATATGCTCCCAGAAATGTAGCTTGTAAATGATCAAAAGAAGTCATAGTATTTTTTGGCAATCCCTCAAACCATTTTAGCGCCTCGCCAGTTAAGCTAGATGCAAAATACTTACACAATACATCATCATGATTCTCCCATTGCAGCATACACCTAACATCAGCCTTAACATGTTGTACATCACAGGTAGTTCCATCAAAAATGCTGGTTAATGCTGGTAAGTTGCACTTTGAAGGTATTCCTCTTAATTGCACTTCTTGAGTGAATGGAGTTCTCGCAGCTTCATCAAGTTGCCTTCTACCTCCTTCTCTTCTATTATTTATTATTCCCCTCATCTCTTCTAATTCTCTTAAAATTTGCTCATTCTCCGTCGAATTTGGTTCCATCGGTCTTTTTAATGCAGCTTCCCTTCTCCTGCGTTCATGTACCTCTTGTCTTGCGAGATTTTGTGTGTCTTCGTCTACACCCACATTACTTCTTTTGCGATCTTCTGCTTCACCTTCTTCTTGCAATCGCAGCTGTACTTCTCTGCGAATTTCTTCATTTCTCATCATTTCTCTTCGCTGTTTTTCTATTCTCCTTTGTATTCTATCTTACTCTTCCTGAATATTATTATTATAATGATTTTGTGTACGTCTCCTTTCTCGATTTTCATGGTTATTCTGTCGTACTGCCTCTTGGAATTCTTGTTCTTCTACTTCTGCCCTTAATATTTCTCTCTCGCAAGCTAGCCGTGCTTGTTCAACATAATGTCGCTCAATTTCTTCCTCAATTATTCTTCGATTTCTTTGGATCTCTCGCCTATGTAATATCCTTCTACCTTCTTCTGGATTATCTTCATCATTTTGGTTGTCTCTTCCCTCTTGATTCCTGTTGTTAAATCTATTATCTAAATTTTCGCCACGCGGATCATAGCGATCTTCTATTACCTCTTCTTCTCTATGACGTTGTTCTTCATTTGGATTTTGCATTTCCTCTTGGATATTTCCTCTAGCATTTCTTATTGGAGAATTTTGCCTTAATTCTTCTCTTAATGATCTTGAATTCGATCTAACAGTACTTCTTGATTTTCTATTTTGTAACCTCGAATTCTCCATTCTTAACTCGTGATTTTGTCTTATTAAATTTGCACGTTCTTCCACCTCTAATCTTCTTTCCTCTTGTATTCTTCGTCTTGGATCACCTGCTGTTTCATTTTCGCCTTCTCCATGAATTAATCCTTAAATCACTCCTTGATTTCTTTCTTATCTTCTTCCGTCTCTTAATTGTTGATCTTCTACACCTTCCATCGAATCCGATCTCCAAGTATGCACACTCACTCTATCATGATCCACATTTCTATTTTGTATCGGTGTTTGTTTATTAGGTTGTGGAATTTGATCTTCTCCTTCAATCCTTGTTCTATTTCTTCTTGTTCTTATCCTTGAAGATTCTCCTAATTCATTTGTTTCTTCTCCTGCAAGTCTTTTACTCCTCCTTACAGTTGTTGGTGGTTCTGATGTATTTCTTCTTCTTCTAGCCATTTCTTCAACTCTAACAATTTCTTCAAATCCTTAAATTATAATTAGAGATTTTTTTAGCTTGGTTCTCCCTGTTTCGGGCGACAAAATGTAGTTGCAGGATTTCCCACACTACACCCTTGTTAAGATCTTGCTATAATCAACTCACAATTGAAGATGAAAAACGACACTTTTTTTTTCTCAGAAATGTTTACAGAAATGGAAGAATTCAAGATTACCACTATTCTCTTGAAGTTTCTCTCTCCTCAAGACTTTCTTAACTCTCAAAAATACATCATCCTTTTCTGGACACATTGGGTCTATATTTATAGGGTAGTTACATAGTGGATGACAGCTAAGTTTTCCTCTTATTTCGGGTTGATTCTGCGATTGTACCTCGATAGTTACAATGTTAAATCTCGCAAGTTTTGTAACCATCGCAGAACAAACATACTTTTCTCAAGTTTTCTTCAATCGTCAGTTATTACATCACTCTTTTGAAGGCTTTTGTGACACTCGTGAAGTGTAGTCGAAGATCTTGCGGTGATGCTCGCTGGGAAGTGTCGTTAATCTCGCAGAGAATAGATGTAGCGATATTCTGGTCCTACAAGAACTTTGACCAGGAATGGGAGATAAAGTAAAACCTATGGTTATAAATTCCTTTCAAATTTCCTTAAAGACAATTTCATTTTTACGACCAGTTGGAGGCATTTTTAGTATGGTAATGAAGAAGAAAGTAAAAATCAAAAGAAGAAGAATCAAGAAAATTAACAGTAGCAGGAACGGAATTCATGGAAGAACAGTAAAATAGGGTTGCAGAGAAAATAAGAGAGAAAGTAAAAAAGAAGAGAAGAATGAGAAAAATATATATAGAGGGGAGAATTCTCGAGAAGATAAACACATTAAATGCGAAGAATAAACATGAGCGGTTAAGAAGCAGCGGTTGAAAAATACGTGTCAAGAGATGGATGGAAGAAGAGATGCGTGTAACAAAATTTATGCAAAGTACGGAATTTTGACAGTACATAAATACTTGAAAAGATAAGCAGTTACGGCATTTTGAAGTACAAATTCTCATGACATTCTCCCATTCGCAGAGAAGACATGAGAAGAGGCAAGACGTAGGATCAGAATATCGCAACAACAACGTTCCTTCTAAACCTTCATCTACAATGTTGCGAGACTATCGCAGACAAATAACAAAGATAACATAACAAGTGACATCAACTCAAACACGGTAGAAGTGTGATGGTCTTGCGAAATTAAGAGAGTTTGCGAAGACTAACATCAAAAGCTTGCGAGAACATTGCAAGTTAGATCCGAAGTTAAAGGACAGATTAGCTGTCATCCACTATGTAATTCCCTATATAAAGAGTTGAACAGGCTTAAGAGAGAGAGAGATATTTTTTGAGCGTTGAGTAAGTCATTAGGAGAGAGAAAATCCAGAGCAGTTGTTAATTTCTTAGCTTTATTTCTTTCCTTTCTTGTAAAATTGGTGAGATTAATCAATAAAGATTGTGATTGTTCATACTAAAATGATTTGATTATATGAATTCTTGTGAGGGGTGTAGTGTGGGATTTCTTGCAACTACAGAAACAATATGTGAAAAAGTCACAATATATTGAATCGGTTTTGGTTTAGCATAAAAGCATATGTGTTTCGACGGTTTTCAACCTTTGCTTGAAATTGTTAAAACCGATTTTAAAACTTCTCTGGTAAAGGTTGGTTGTTGTTATTCTTTTGTTTTTGCATAAGGATGACAACATAATGGTATTTCGATATCAATTCTCCCTAGAAGAAGAAGGTGCGATCATATTGGAGAAGTTGGATGCGAAATTGAGGTAACAATCTTGTTAGTCAATTGTTTTCCAGTTTAAGAAAAGCCTATTTTTATTTGATATATTTATTGTTTTTTCTTAAATGAAATTGTCGGTACAATTGATGTGCTTATTCCATTATGAATGTTTGGATGTACGTGTGATTCAATTTGTTTCGGTTAAGTAAAACTATTGTTATCTTTCTTTGTTGTGTGATATCAATCGTTTAGGCTTAAAAAAATTTGGTGTAATTGCAGTGCTTTAATGTCTATGTTATTTCAATTGCTTTCAGTTTAGTAAAACAATTGTTATTTTGCTTTATTGTATAGTATCAATTGTTTAGGCTTACAAAATTTTGGTGCAATAGTGGAACTTTTTATATGTTATTTCAATTGCTTCCGGTTGAGGTGAATAATTATGCAAGTTGATTTATTGGTTTGTATGAATTATTTATGGCTTAACGAATGAATATATTGACGGGATGAGTTGTTTAGTCCAATTCGTTTTCGGATAAGATAAACGAAGTTAATTCTGATCTTAGTTAGACTTATCAAAGTGGAGGTTTCGGTTATTCAAGTATAGCCGAATTCCTAAAAGGAAATGCTAATTAACTAACCTAGTACTTGGCTTGTTTAAAATCTAAAGGTTTAAGTTATATGGATAATTAGAACCTGATGATAAAATAGAGTTTATCTTTGTTTTGGTCTTATCGAATAAGCGGTTGTATATATACAATTGGTTTAGCAAAGGAACTAAGTTGCTTAGTTGATTTTTGGTTTGCTAAACTAGTTGGGAAAATTGCGTCGGGCAATTATTTCCATGATAACATATCAAAACATAATTACTTTGTAGTTTCGGTTTTGATATTGGTTATCAAAAATGGTATGTGGAACCCTCGTGCTTGACTCAACAGGTTGCAAGTCTATTTTGAGATTTGTAAGATCCTTTTCGTGTTGTCCTTTATTTTTTCGTTTCTTTGTCATTTTTGTGACAAAAAGGGGGAGAAATATATGGAGTAAACAGGTGATGCTGGTATCAATTTTATATTGATTGGTGTCACTAGGGAAGAGGACAATGGTGCTTGAATGTTTATCTAACAAAATAGGAAAATCATAGACTATGGGGGAGTAACATATCATATGATTGGTATAACAAAGACGCGCGGATTGAAAATCAACCTATCTCACGTTTAGGGGGAGTATGAGCTTTGTTATTATTGTCAACAGCGATATTTTAAGGATTGGATTAATGCATGTTATGTGTTGTTGAATTCGGGAATCAAGCGTATGAGTAATGAATTATTATAATTTTTTTATCCATATGATTGTAAGAGTTTTGTCACAAAAATTAACAAAGGGGGAGATTGTTAGATCATAGCTCGGTTGAACCCACCAAGCATTGGTATTTCAAGTTTGGTTCTCATATTTTAGTGAGCCAAAACTCATTTAAGAGTCGCTTGATTTAAATGTACTAGAGTCAACTTCGTATAGGTTATCTTGAAAGTATTAGGATAAGACATTACAAGTATTGCGAAGACTTGAAGAAGTGAAGAAGTACGGAGCTACAACCACAACATCATCCTTCCACTTGAGGTTAGTGATATTTAACTTGAACTGTTACATTCCCTGACGTATCTTTCAAGTCGTGCACATTGAAAACATAAAACTGCCAAGCATGAACACCATAGATAGACATAGTATTAAGGAATACAATATAAGGTTTATTGCTTAATCGTTAAACTTTGTATATTAGGCATCAACATAATCGTATGAATTCTATTGTGATTATGTATGGGTATGAGGTGAGGATTTCATCCTAGGAAACACTATTTTTACATGTGTTTTAAGGAAGTCAATTCATGATATGTGTTTTGAACCGACAAGGAAAGCGCCAGGCGTTATTGGGTCTTTTCTTCATTGCATATCTTATGAACGACCAATATGTTTGATTAGTATAACCGCTCATGACTTTTTTGTGTTCTTGGTAAAACTATTCACATGAGGCCTGACTTATGTATTGGTATTGTAGTTGCAGGAAATCCTACACTACACCCCTCACAAGAATTCATAAGAATCAACACATATTTGAAGATTAAGAACAACACATTTATTGATTAATTCTCAAAAATATTACAAGAAATGGAAGAAATCAAGAATACAATCACTCTCTTAAACTTTCTCTCTCCTCAAAGCTTTCTCAACACTCTCAAAATTGATCTCCCCTTCCTTACACTTGTTCAACTCTTTATATAGGAAATTACATAGTGGATGACAGCTAAGTTATCCTTTAATTTCGGATCTGACTCGCGATATGCTCGCAGTAATTGTAATGTCTTCTTTCGCAGATACTCCAATCTTCGCAGTATCGTCATGTTCTTCCCATGTTTGCGCTACCGTCATCCGTTAAGTCATTCTTTGAGTTATT
This sequence comes from Papaver bracteatum, assembly GCA_023529315.1. Lineage (NCBI taxonomy): Eukaryota > Viridiplantae > Streptophyta > Magnoliopsida > Ranunculales > Papaveraceae > Papaver > Papaver bracteatum. Next base: position 235,539 of record JAJJWX010001169.1, read on the forward strand.
CTGCGACGCTCACAGTGTGTTGTTAAAGAGCTTGCAGAATTGTCGTTTATAAATTTCGCAAGAGCATTGCTATGGCGATATTCTGGTCCTACATCTTGCCTCTTCTCATGCCTTTTCTACGAAGGGGAAAAGATCATGAAAATTGAAACCTTTTAAAATACTGCAGCTGTTTATCTTTTGTTCTGACACGTTTCTGCATTCTTCGCCAAATTTATTACACGTATCTTTTCATCCATTCAATTTCTGACACGTCTTTTTCAACCACTGCTCTTCAACCGTTCACGTCCAATCTTTGCCTTAAATGCGTTTATCTTTTCGAGTATTTTTATTTCTGTATATACCCTCTTCATTCTTCCCTACTCTTATTTTTTACTTCATTTCTTATTTTCTGTGCAACTTTTCTCTGCAACTTTCTTCACTGTTCTTCCGTAAATTCCGCTCCTGCTACTGTAACTTTTCTCAATTTTCATATTTTTAAACTCCTACTTTCTTCTTCATTCCCATACTAAAAAATGCCTCCATCCAGTCGTAAGAACGAGATTGCCTTCGAAAAGATGCAAAAGAAGCTTAAAGATAAAGGTTTTATTCTATCTCGTATTCCTGGTCAAATCCCTAAGTCCGAGCTTCCTTCCAAGTTATTTGCTGATCATCCCTGCAATCAAAATAAAATCATAGTCTCTCTAGGCCAACTTTAAGCTGGTCTTCTTATTCCCCTCTATAATCCTAAACTCCCATTGTTTTATGAAATTCTTTCTCATGCGAAATTTTCGCGACCCGTATATCAACTAAGTGGAGATTGCATCCTTCTTTTACTTGAGTTCGCCAACCGTGGTGCCGGCAAGGGATCTCTATACTGATGAGGCTAAAATTCCAAAGTTCAAAGACTTCGCAATTGTTCCTGCGAACTATACTGTTGAAAACTTCTTTGCAAATTATGAAATAATTCATATGAAGAAAGACAACACTTGTTGGGGTGTTTGCTTACATAAAAAAGAGAATGTTGATGCTGATCAATTACTCATGCAAGACATTAACTCGTATCCTGGCGATATTTGTTCTCCGCGTCATTCTAATGATAACAAGTGGTGTGTTTTCCCTTTAATTCTAGAAGGTCCATACATTTATAGTTCTCATGTCTTACCCGCGAATTTCGCAGAGTACCATCATTGGGTATTCAAATGGCCTGAAAGGAATGATGAGGTATATTTCCACCTTTTGCTTGAATATTTACTACTATTTTCTTACATATATTCTCGTTAATCACTAAAAAAAAATTCTGTATGTTTGCGAAATTTCCAGATTAAGAAACTGAAAGCAAACTACCAAAAGTTTAAGAAACCCAGCACTTTATCAGCCTTTTAATCAATCACAGATGAAGTAAGAAATATTCTGCAAAGGTTATGGATCCAATCCTCTCCTCCTTTAACTGTTCAGTCTAGCGAGAGTTCTGGCGATGATAATGATGATAATGATGGCGATGATGGTGATGTAGATATCACTTCTGCAAAGGAATCCTCCCAACCTGAGTCTTTTATGTCTCAGTTGTCCATCATATTCTCTGATACCATGCTAGGGATTGGCGATACTCCTCTTGCTGAAACTTGCAAATCTATGGCATTTATCTATAATGCCTCTCTTTTGGAGGATAATGAATCCCTTCGCGGGGTTTCAAGATCTATATCTCCAAGTTTCTTACACTCATTCAACATTCTGGTATGTTCTTGTTTCTTTGCCACATCTATGTATTCTTATTTCTTCGTAAGGTTTTAATTTACATTTGTCTTGACAATTTTTTACTTTTCTTTGCAGGATGGAAGAGATTATTTTTCTGTTGCCTCAGACTTGGAGGCAAGATGTGCAGTTTATGAAAAGAAGTATATTGTTCTTCGCGAAAAGAGTGAAAAATTAGAATCTGAGTCTGCTAGCCTTCGCGAGAATAATGGAAAATTGGAAGCTGAAGTTGCTGAGCTTCGCAAGAAAAATAAACAGCTAGAAATCGATGCTTCAAATGACAAGAAAAAGATATTCGATTTTGAAAAAGCTAACCATCAACTCTATGGTATGAATTCTTCCCTTTTTATCTTAATTCTTTTACCCTATTTTAGCTTATTCAAGCAACCATTTTTGCAGATGTTTATGGTCTTACTGATGAGGCTACATTCCTTTGCTCTTTTCCTGAACCTATAGATGAGGATACCCTTCTTGATCACCTTAATAATTCTTTAAGTAGCATTTCAGATGATCAAATTAGATCCCTTTCTATAGATGAACTTAGATCCAAATTTCTTCTCTTAAAAATTGAACATAGATTCAACTTGAGTTTAACCAATAATTTTAAGCGCCTTTATATTGATTCAAAAGAGGAAACTAATATATTAAGAACCAAGTACAATGACCTTATTGACAAAAAAAACGCATTGCTAAAAACGGTGCTCAAGCTTTAGCAGATTTCCATAAAACTCTTCTCGATATTCAAATTGAAATGGACAGACTGCGAGAATAATGATCTTGTGAAGAAGGAAAATCAAGTTCGCCCCCATCTTCTCATTAGTAATGATGATGAGTTTTCCCGGGATGCACAGATTCTTGATAACGGCAGAAATAATTTAGGTATAGATGTTAGTCTTCAACCTGATCATTCTGCCTTGATTAAGGATATGATCTTTGAAAGAGAATGTGATTATTCTTGTTTTTCCACTAATCCATATTTTAACTGATTCTCCACTATTTTATTAATATGTTGTCATTTGTTCGCAGCATCTGAAGAAAATTTTCGCTAAAGAATTGGAGAATTGGAAGAAGAAAAAAGGGAAACTCGCAAAACTTCTGTCTTCTCGCAGCGAGAAATGCTCCAAGTTCAAAAAGCAACTTCAACTTACTCTGGCGAATTTTAGTAACACTCTTGTTGGTGTTCGCAATGATTCTATTAAAATGGTCTGTGATGATCATAAAATTCCCCACTCTGCATATCCTTATCTTGCGAATGAAATTCCAGAGAACGTCCCTGATCTTATCATCTCTGATAGCGAAGCTGAAGAGTCTGAAGAAGATGAAGATGAAATTGAAGAAGAAGAAAAATCTGGCAAAGACAATGATGGATCTAAATAGTTTTGTCTTCCTTTTTAATCTTTTTATAATATTTGTATATCTATCCCTTTCTCCTTGTAATATATTTCTGCGAATTTCTCCATCTTCTAATGTCCTTTGGTGTATAGATTTCTTTTGTTTCTATCTGCATACATTATAAAACAATTCTTTTCGCAATATGGTTAATTAATATGATTATTAATTTTTAACTATCTGCGTAAATCTGTCATATAAAGATGAATAACAATTTTATCATTCTGTTTATTCCCATACTTGCCTCTGTTATGCATCTTGTAGGATCAGAATATTGTCACAACAATATTCTTGCGAAATAAACAACAGTTTTGCGACACATCTCAAAGTGACGTAAGGAATGACATATCAGATGAAAACGACAGAAACATGAGTAAAGTGTGACATTTCTGCGACGAACCAATAAAAATTGCGAATGATTAAGGCGGTGCTAACTGCGATTTATCGCAAGAACTCAGATCCGAAATTAAAGGGAATCTTAACTGTAAATGAGCTGTCATGAGCTGTAATCCATTATGTAAATGCCTATATAAAGGAAATGAATAGTTCCAGAGAGGGAGATGAATTTTTGAGTGCTAAGAAAGTTTTTAGGAGAGAGAAAATCTAATTAAGTGAATTGTATTCTTAATTACAGTAACTCTTTTAAGATTAAATTAATAAAAAAGGTCCTTAATCTTCAAATTGTGTCATAAATTCTTGAGTTGGGCGTAGTGTGGGAATTCCTGCAACTACATTTTGGCGCCCAGAAACAGGAATGAATAGTTGAAAATCATAGCAAAAGTTAGGTAAAAGAAAGAAATTATTCAAGAGTTAGAAGAATATCAAGAAAATTGGTAGAAGAAAAGATGGTTGAAGTCAAAGATAATCAAAAGAAATTGGAGTATGATGTAATAACAAAGATGATGATAGATAAGTTCCATGAAGATATTAGAGGAAGGATACACAAGCGAGATTTTGAAGGAAACAAATTCATGTCGGAAGATGAGGCATCACCGCTAAAAGATTGGGAAAAACAGAAGATCACATTCACGGCAGCAGAAATTCCGAAAGAAAATTTAAGTCATACATCTTCATTGGTGATCACAGTGTCTGTTGTACCAACAAGAAAAGAAAAATCAATAAGATCTACAGAAGAGTAGGCTGTGAATAGGACTCTGGTGGACGCAGGAAATTCTGTGGATATAATGTTTTATCACACATTCAAGAAAATGGGATACAAAGATGAAGAAATGCTTAGTCCAACATATCATATTCATGGATTTGGAAAATCTCTAACAAAACCTAAAGGAGAAATTGTAGTGCGAATTCCACTGGGGAAATAGAGACGCAGATAACTTTGTGCGTGGTGGACGTGAAATCACCATATAACATGTTGTTGGGAAGACCATGGATACATGCAATCAAGGTTGTATCATAAACTCTACATCAGTGCATAAAATTTCTTATGCCTAGCGGAATTGGCGAGATTAAAGGAGATGCAGATTATGTAGTGTTGTGTTTCCAGAATGAAGTAAAGAATTGTGAAAATCAAATTCACTTGAGAAAACAGCGCAAAAAAATGAGGAGAGAAGAAAGGAAAGAAAAAGAATTCAAGATTTACATGATAAGATCAGAAGAAGGAAAATGAATATCTAACGATGTATCGCAAGAAAGTGATGAACCAGCGGAGCTAATAAAAACACCAACACCAATGGGAGAACATGAAGCCAGTTATATTGCAGCAGAACCCACAAAAGAAGTAAATGTTGGCAGTGAAGAAGACCCAAAAATGCTGAAAATTAGAACTAAGATGGATGTGGAGGAAGAAGAGCAAACTGTAAACCTTCTGCGAGAATACAGAGACATTTTTGCGTGGAATATGGACGAGATGCCTGGAATAGATCCATCTGTTGCGTGCCAGAGATTGGAGATTAACAAAAATTTCAGACCATTCAAACAAATAATAAGAAAGATTGTGACCACTTATCATGCCAAGATAGAAGAAGAATTGCAGAAGATGCTAGACGCAGGAATTATAAGGCAAGCAAAATATACAGAATGGATCGCCAACATGGTAGTAGTTCCCAAGAAAAATAAGGGGATAAGAATTTGCATCGATTTTACTGATCTAAATAAAGCATGTCCCAAAGATAGTTTTCCCTTGCGGATATTCCGCACTGGTGGTGGAATGCCATGAGAAATGATCGAATATCTTCGTTAGATGGATACAAGGGCTATAATCAAATCCCACTTGCGGAAGAAGATCAAGAACATACTGCATTCTTTTCTCCCAGAGGATTATATTGCTACACAAAGATGCCTTTTGGGTTACGAAATGCAGGAGCAACTTATCAAAGGATGGTGGAAAAAGTGTTCGCAAAATGGATACATAAAACTTTAGAGGTATATGTAGATGATATGTTGGTAAAAAGCAAAGAAGATAAAAATCATGTGCAGGATTTAAGGGAAATTTTTGATCAGATGCGGCTTTTTAATATCAAGGTAAATCCTGAGAAATGTACTTTCGGAGTATCATCTGGGAAATTCTTGGGATATATTGTATCAAAGGAAGGAATACAAGTTGATCCTGAAAAGGTGCAAGCAATTCGAGATATGCCAACTCCAGCAACAATAAAAGATGTGCAAAAATTGAATGAACTTTTAGCCTCATTAGGCAGATTCATTTCGCGGTCATCAGATAAATGCAAGCATTTTTTCAACATACTAAAAAAGGGAACAAAATTTAAATGGACAGATGAATGTGAGAAAGATTTTCAAGGAATTAAATAATATTTGGTGAATATATCCATTTTACAGAAAGCTGAACCAGGAGAAGAATTGTTGATATACCTTGCGACAACTCAACATGCTTTAAGCGCAGTACTTTTGCGAAATGACGCAGGAGTTGAAAAACCAATTTACTATATCAGCAAAACATTCAATGTTGCGGAGAAAAAATATTCAAAGATTGAAAAACTAATTCTGGCATTAGTTTATGCGGCATCTAAACTTCGCATATATTTCCAAGCGCATAAAATTAAAGTACTAACAAAAGTACCAATTGAATCAGTAATGAAAAATTCAAAAAGATCAGGCAGAGTTGAAAGATGGAACGCACAAGTGGGGAATTTTGAGATCCAATATGCAATTTTATCCTCACCAAAATCTCAAATTGTCGCAGACTTTCTCGCAGAATTTCCTTTGGAGGATGATGAAGCTGTAGAAGACATGATGGATATAGAAGAAGAGTACGGGGATCCAAGAGATCTTTTAATAGAACCAAATATATGGGAAATATTAGTAGATGGATCATCCAACGGAGAAGTAAATGGAGTGGAAGTCATTTTTATTTCACCAGAAGGGGCAAAAATGGCATTTGCATTCCGGTTAGAATTTGAATCTACAAATAACGAAATATAATATGAGGCTGTAGTGCATGCTCTAAGATTTTCAATAGAGATGAAGGTAGAGAATGCAAGAATTACCAGTGATTCACAATTGATTATTCGCCAAATCGAAGGAGAATACGCAACTAATGATATAACTTTGAAAAAATATAAGAAACTTGTTGAAGAATTATCTGCGAAAATTCCAAAACTCAAGTGGATGCATATTTCAAGAAGAGATAATAGGCTCGCAGATGCTTTTGCGTTTATATCAAGTATGATGGTAGATCCAACTGCGAGAAATATAAAAATACAAACACTCATAGCACCGTAAATTAATAAACAAGATGAAGAGGAAGCTGAGGCAATGGTAGTAGAAAATAATGGCGAAAAGTCAAGTCGAATTATCGCAAATTGGCGTGTGGAAATTCACGCATATCTAGCAAGGGGAGAGGTACCAAGAAACATATTAGAAGCACACAAATTAAAAACTAGAGCAAAAAATTATGAGTTAAGAGATGGGATATTATATAAAAAATCTTTAAATGGGCCTTCCCTCAGATGTCTGACACAAGAGGAAGGAAAACGAATACTAAAAATGTTACATAGTGGGGATGCTGGTAATCACAGCGGCGGAAGATCTTTATAGAACTAAAATGCAAGGTTATTATTGGCCATATATGCATGAAGATGCAAAGAATTTATCAAGAAGTTGTGAGGAATGTCAGCGATTTTCAAAAAGAATACATGCACCTAGTGAAACATTAACATCCTCAAAAAATGTTTGGCCATTTGGAAAGTGGGGTTTAGATATTGTGGGACCATTTGTACCAGGAACAGGGCAAAAGAGATATTTAATTGTCGCAACAGATTACTTCACAAAATGGGCAGAAGTTAAAGCAATAAAGCATATTCGTGATAAGGACATTTTTACATTTATATTTGAAAACATCATTTGCAGATTCGGAATTCCTGCGCAGTTGGTGTCAGATAATGGAAAGCAATTTGAAGGACAAAATATAGAGATGCTACTTAATGCATTCAAGATAAAGTATGGAAAATCGACTCCTTTATTCCCATAAGCTAATGGTCAAGCTGAGGCAACTAACAAAACAATCGCAGATATCCTCAAGAATAAGTTAGAAGGGCATCATAGAACATGGTGTCAACAAGTCCATAATGTAGTTTGGGCTTATAATACTACACGAAGAGAAGCAACTGGGGTATCACCTTTTTGTTTAACATATGGAGTTGAGGCAGTATTACCAACAGAAGTTGTTATTCCTACAACAAAAAGAGAAGCTTGGGAAAAGAATCTTAGTGCTAGTATGATTCTATACAAACTTGATGAAGTAGAAGAGAAGAGAGAAAAAGCATTACAACATATGGAGAACTACCATCGCAGATTATCTCGTGAATATAATAAGCGAGTAAAGAAACGTGAGTTCCAAGTTGGAGATCTAGTTCTGCGAGAAACACCAGAATATCAGCGAGAAAATGGAGGGAAATTAGCGAAAAAATGGGACGGGCCATATATTATCAAAGAAATAATTGGAACTGGAGCATATAAGTTAATGGATCCAGAAGGAAGAGACATGGGTCAAAGATTGGGCAAACCATGGAATAGACAATATCTAAGAAAATATTATCAATAAAGGTTTGAAAGACTAAGATGATGGGATTATACGCAAGAAATTGCGAGAAAATAAAATAAATAATTCGCAAGAACAAAATTGGCAAAATACAAAGTAATTTTTCGCAATAACTTGCGAGATAATTAAGAATATTAAATGCAAATGCATAAGATGGGCGCAAATCGCCTAAAAACATATGAAAATTGGACGATCCTTTATGGCGTACATCTTAGTTCGCGGATTCTATTCCGTAAGAGGAAACGTCCTTAAAGTACGTCATAAGGGGGGTATCTCTTTGCATGACTATGGGAAAGGCTATACTGTTGCTGGAACCTAGTCATGGAGATTTGGGATTATAGAAAATCCATCCAGGAGGGATAACTTGGATTCCCAACTATATAAGGTTATACCCTGGTTGGGCGCCCGAGAGTTTCTCCTAAGGAATGCAAAGTATGATCAAGGCGCCGAGGTACACGATTGAGCTGTGGGTGCCCGGGACGGATGAACCTACCCTGGCCATCCATGGCAAGTCTTGACTTACGATGTGTTCGGCCCGAATAAAACCCCACTAGGGTGTAGTCTCGTAACTATAAGCCATATAGGCATAAAGGATAAAAGGCTACGAAAACAACTGGTTATTTATAGAACCGGATGGGAGGAGCTAGTCTTGTATGGAAGAAGTACGTCTCCTTGAAGGGGCAAACAGGGGGAGAGATAAGGGCGATACCCTCCATTAGGGAGCTGTGTATAAAAAAAGACGGCAATGTCATGGGACTTTATATTCGTAAGAATATTTAGACCCGTCATATTGTCGCGTGACAGAGACAGCAATGTCATGGGACTTTATATTCGCAAGAATATTTAGGCCCGTCATATTGTTGCATAATAGGCCAAAAAGCCAAAAAAGAAATGTTAAGATGAGATCAATGGGTTTTTGCGATAAGAACAAAAGAAGAGATAAATGAAATCAATGATAAGAGGATATAAATCGCAAAATCATCCTGCGATTTCATCGTAAAGACGCCAATGTCATGAGTCTTAAAAAGCAAAGAGAGATTAATCTCGCAAGATGGCTTAGACTTATCATATTGTCGCAGATATCAAAATAAATGATAAGACAAGATCAATGGATTATTACATGTAAAAGTAAGAATGTCCTGCGATCTTGTCGCATAAAAGTGGCATAATAAGACCTTTAACTAGGAAGGAAAAATAAGACCACAAGAGAGATTATATTTGCGAATCATATAACATATTTTTTGCAACATTATTCGCGATAATTCATTCATCATATTGTAGATTGATAAAAAGAGCCAAGTATAAGGGATTTCTTACAATGGTAACATATTACATACTTCACAAGGAAGATTATGATGGGAAAATATGGGGATTATAAAACAATATTTCATTATCTTCCTTGAGAAGAATCAAGATAGTAAAAATAATCAAGTTACAAGAATCAGCGAAGCTTAGATTCAGATTAATAAAAATATATAATCAGAAGAAGATGATGGAGTTACAAAAACTGCAATGTTTCGCAAAAGAGATTCAGAAATTACAATCATTCGCAGGACAAGGAAAAGAACAAGATATTTCGCAAGAATATAAAACTTCAGAGAATATTCTTCCTTAATTTTATCATTCTTGTTCGCTACTATTATCTTCATTAGCGACACCTTTTTTAGTTTGGGTTTCTCCATCACCAGTGATTGTTTTGTGAGGAGAATTCTGTTCTTCTGCTTCTTTATGAGGATTTTCTTGATATTCTCCATCATTGAGAGGGTTATCTTCTTCTTCTATTTCTTTAGGTGGGTTTTGTTCATCCTCAGAAAAATCTTCTTCATTACTTGAATAATTTAGATCTTCATCTATGAGACGAGGGACTTCGTTATTATCTATCTCCAAGGGTTTGATCTTCATAGGAGGTAAAGAATGATAGAATAGAACATTGTTTACGAGAACCTCAACGCCTAAATGAGCCTTACGGAGGAAATTCTTTTCCCGGTTTCTGATCTCTATATCTTTGAAATATTCAAGATAGTCAAATCTTCTTAATGCTCTGTTGCGAGAGTTAGAAAGCGCGGTGTTCTTTTTGCGAAGTTTGGCCAACCTCATAGACAGATCAGAGATTGAAGCTTGAAGGTGCTTCTCAGATTCTGCAGAAGAAAAATTGCATATTAGATGGAATTCTCGCAAGAAATAAGATGGGAAAATACAATGAAATAATTAATAGACGAGGCAGATAAAGTTTGAATTATGTTAAGGAAGCAACTCTTCAATTGATTCATGGTATCATCGAAAGTATCACCAACTTTACCTTTCAAACGAGATTTTATACTTTTCTCTTTAGAAAGAAGATAAGCATTTTCTTTTTTTAAGGAGGAATAGGATTTCTTCAGTAAAGCATAGTCATCTTTGAGACTGTTGACTTTTACGCTTAGAGATAATCTACCTTTTATAAGTTTCTCTTGTTCAGCGGCAGATGATTCGGTTACCTTTTTAAGCTCATCTTTCAATACACGAAGAGATTGTTTTTGGTTGTCACACAACTTTTGAAGATTACTCAATTGCTTCGAATAAACCGTTGTTTTATTCACAAAGCTATGTTTCTCTTGAGATAGGGTTTTGTTTTCATCTAATAAAGATTCCACCTTCAAATTAGTCTGATTTAGCGAATATAAAAGTTGAGTGGCTTCATTACTTAGGCGATCTCGTTCACAGATTAGCTGATTATTCTCATTCTTAAGATTATTTATCTCATCAATTGAATATGTGTGAAGAATATTCAATCTATCAAATTGATTCTTCCAAGACTCTTTCCCAATGCGGGCCTCATCAGTAATTGTTTCCCATTCAAGTATCTTCATTAATTGGTTATGTTTTGAAGATAAATATGCGTCAACAAATAAATAAAGAAAAATTGAGTACATAGAAAACAAAGAAATACTGAGGCAAAAACAGAGGCAAGAAAGTTATACCTTTCATATCATCATTTCTGCTGCGAAGATTCTCGCAGTCTAATTCAGAATTTCGAAGCTTATGATCGAGAAGTTCACATTCTAAAGTTTTTGCTTGAAGATTCTTCTTCAAAATTTCAATTTCACTTTCTAAAGCAGTTAGCTTAGATGAAGAACCGCAGGATACGAGATGCTTGCTTAGAATCATATAAATATCCTGTCTCGCAGGATATGTAGAAGATTTCATAGCATCGTTCAAAACTTCAGATAATATTTGAAAAGAAGCTTCAACCCCTGTTGCTATTTCTTGGGAAGAAGGAAGAGAAGTAGAAGAAGAGGATTTGGCGACAGTAACTTGAAGATTAGAGTCACTCGCGGTAGTAGGAGTGTAAAAAGGAACTTGATTAGTCACAGTTATAGTCTCATTCACCGCAACATCATTCATCGAAACTTCATTCACCATGGTTTCATTCACCGCAGCTTCATTAACCGCAGTTTCATTTATCATAGTTTCATTCACCGCAGTTTCATTAACCACAGTTTCATTTGCTGCTGATTCATTCACCTTAGTTCCAGCCATCAAAGATTCATCCATCGCAACTTTTAAAATATTGACGGAAATATTAGCATCAAAAACTTCACTTGGAATTGATGAAGAAGTAGTATTGGTGTTAATATTGGAATTTACGCGAGGAGAAGGAGAAGATTTATCTTGCGGCGGAATAGGGTCTGCAGGCAGAAAATCAAGAATATCCACTTCATATGAAAGAGCTTTAACTTGACGAGAGCGCTTAAGAGGTCTAGAAATATTTTCTTCACCCTGCGAATAATAATGTAGATAAGAAACAGAGGCAATAATATTGTTATTTCAAAGAAATAAGTGTTTCTTACTACCTTATCATTCTCAGATCTTTTCGCCTTTCCAACACGCCTTTTTTGAGGAACTTTAGGGTTAGGGTTTTTGACAGTAATCTTAATCTGAGAAGTAGTGTTACTGAAAAGGATAATATAGAATATGGGGATTACAAAGAAAATCAGGCGATAAAAATTATGAAACATGAACAAAATAAGGTTCAAGATAAGAACATACCTTTGAGTCTCCATTAGAGCAGCAGCAGGAAGGATATTAGGAAAGAAAAAGTTGCAGACGAAAAAGAAAGAAGTTGAAGAAAAGAGAGAAGGTGAAAGAAAATCTTTCCTCGAGTTGGACATCTATTTATAGATGAAGGATGGGTAACCGGGTTGATCGGTAAAAAAGTAAAGATTGACACGTGCCAACGGTAAAACGTAAAATAGGGAACTTTGTCGGGTAAAAAGTAAGGAGTTGTGGCAAATCAAGAAATTTAAATTCTCATGATCTTTATCTTCTTCGCAGAAAAGATATGAGAAGAGGCAACATGTAGGATCAGAATATTGTCACAACAATATTCTTGCGAAATAAACAACAGTTTTGCGACACATCAATGATATTCTGCGACACATCTCAAAGTGACGTAAGGAATGACATATCAGATGAAAACGACAGAAACATGAGTAAAGTGTGACATTTCTGTGACGAACCAATAAAACTTGCGAATGATTAAGGCGGTACTAACTTCGATTTATCGCAAGAACTCAGATCCGAAATTAAAGGGAGTCTTAACTGTAAATGAGTTGTCATGAGCTGTAATCCATTATGTAAATGCCTATATAAAGGAAATGAATAGTTCCATAGAGGGAGATGAATTTTTGAGGGATAAGAAAGTTTTTATGAGAGAGAAAATCTAATTAAGTGAATTGTATTCTTAATTACAGTAACTCTTTTAAGATCAAATTAATAAAAAAGGTCCTTAATCTTCAAATTGTGTCATAAATTCTTGAGTTGGGTGTAGTGTGGGAATTCCTGCAACTACACATCTGTAATGTGAAAGGATTGGACAGATTAATTTTGAATTAAATTTGTTTGTAAATTGTTACCTCAATTTCTTTTGAGAATATCGCAAGTCATATCTGCATAATCTCATGATCTCTGCGTAAATTTCACAGTCATTCAATCTTGATCTCTTGTGGTCTTATTTTGCCTTCCTATTTAAAGGTCTTATTTAGCCACGTTTTGTTTTGGTGACAAAATCGTAGGACGTCCTTACATTCTCATGCAAAGACCCATTGATCTTGCTTTATCCATGCTTTGTCAATTTCTCTGCGACAATATGACAGGCCTTGATCTTCTCGCGAAGACAAATCCCCATGACATTGTCGTCTTGCGATGAAATCGCAGGATGTTTTTACACTTTCATGTAAAAACCCATTGATCTCATCTTATTTTTTTCTCATGGCTTTTTTCCTCTGTATAATTATTGCACAAATATGACAAGCCTAAATATTCTTGCAAATATAAAGACTCATGACATTTGCATCTTAAGACACTTATCATCTCCCTAATGGAGGGTGCTGCCCTTATCTTCCCACTGGTTGCCCCTTCAAGGAGACGTACATCTGTCATACAAGACTAGATCCTCCCATCCGGTTTTACCGACAACCAGTTGTTTTTGCAGCCTCTTATCCTTTTTGCCTATATGGCTTATAGTTACGAGACTGCACCCTAATTAGGGTTTTCTTCGGGCCGATTGTATCATAGCCAAGACTTTCCAAGAATGGCCGAGACGCTTCAAACGCCTCAGGCACTCTTGGCTCAACCGTGTACCTAAGCGCCTTGGTCATACTCTACACTCCTTAGAAGAGATCCTCGGTCGTCCAACTGTTAATATATATATAGTTGGAAATCCAAGGTACCTCTCCTGGATGGGCTTTCATTGACCCCAAATCTCCATGACTCAGGTTCCAGCAATGGTATAACCTTATCCCTGAGCCATGCAAAGAGATACCCCCTTATATGATGCACTTTAGGTCTTACATTTGCCTCTTGCGAAATTTTATCCGCGAACTAGGGTATACGCCATAAAGGTTTGTCCCATTCTAATGTCTCTGCGAAATTTTATTCGCGTTTCTTTATTCTTTGATTTTCTCTTTTTGCATTCCAGCTCTTGTATGTTTTTTCAATTTCATCTTTTTCATTGAGTCAAAATATCCTTTTGTAAAATTTTCTTCAACAAATCATTCATACACCTCTTATATTTTACAATCCAGAAATTGTACCTTTTTTACTTATTATTTTCTGCTTCTGCTTTTTTGTTACGCTTTGCTACGTTTTCTCCATCTGCGAGACGCTTACCATCTATTGGTTTCAGCATATGTTGACTTCCCAACATTCCTTCTTCTCGCCGTTCTACTGTATCCACCATCAACCTTTCACTTCTTTGCTTTTGTTTAATGTTATGTTTCCAGTTTTCAGTTTCTGTTCTTCGCAGCCCTTTCCTCGCAAGATTCCATATCAATTTCATAGCATTTTTTTCCTTCAACCCAATCTCCCTGTATGACTCCAACACCGCTGGGATATGGATATTTAATGCACTGGTGGTAAGTCGATGCTACACCTAGAATCCCATACAACCAAGGTCGTCCAATCAAAGTGTTGTAAGGAGATTCAACATCGACAACACATAATTGAATCTTAGAAGATATTCCCTTCAATGGAATTCGCATTGAAATTTCCCCTTTGGGCTTGTTGGCAGTACCATTGAAACCATAGATCTTATAAGTCGATGGTATTAGATCCTCATCTCTTCCTCCCATGGTTTTGTAATTATGATAAAATAAGATATCCACTGAGCTTCCAGTGTCAATTAGAACTCTGTTAATGGCCCAAGAATCTTCAGTTTCATCATCCTCATTTTCTTCATCTTCTTCTTCTATCTGTTTTTGGTTTATTTCTAATCTTACCACTAGTGGGTTGTCATGCATCTCGCCAAGCTCAGGTACTTCTTATGCAGTGAAAGAAATAGTCTGCTTTTGCCACTCTTCTAATGGCAACGCTTTTGCAATATTCATTATCTCTCTTCTATCTGCATCTCTCACGAAAACTCTGCTTAAAAAATTATCGTGGAAATCTCCTATAGTTTTGTATGAATGTATGATGGAGTTACAAGATAGATTCTTCGCTTTTGCCCCAACTTCTATCACACATGTTTCTCCTCTCTTTGTTGTATTCACTCTGCGAATTTCTAGGGCTGGAGGTGATTGCTGAGACTGTGGATGTCTTATTAGAAAATGGATTAATTTTCCCTGATCTATCATCTTCAAGATGATTCTTTTTACATTCCTGCATTCATTTGTTGAGTGACCATGAAAATTATGATAAGAACAAAATTCTAAACTTTGATTATTTGGGTGTGGCTCTTTTTCCATTTTCCAGGGTACGGGTATGTCCTCCATCAAAATTATAGCCTCCCAAATTTTTTCTATGCTAGTATTTAGAGGTGGCATCTTAATTTCTTCCCATATTGTCTTCTGACTTCCTTTCCCTCTATAATAATTTTTCCTCTGTCCACCATAAGTTTCTTGCGGTTGATCAAGCCTCTGAATTTTATTATTTCCACTTCTACTGAAAAAATTTCTTTCCCTTTCGAATTATTCTTGATCTCTACTTCCCATAGCTACTAATTTTTGCTGACCACCATCCATACTCTTTTCTTGCTTCACTTGCGAAGTGCTCACTACTGTATTTATTAATCTGGGAAGTAGACTTGCGTTTGCTGCACCTGAACTGGTGTTCGCAATGGGATATGACTCCATCTCGTTTTGCTTCTCCTCCAATGCAATGTATTATTCTTGTAACTCTCGCAACTCCATCATGGTGATTGTATTTTTTATTCTGAAAATTTGTATGTACAGTAGATTGGTTGCGAACATAGCATTAATGAAAGATAAAATGAGGTATATCTCATTTTTCACTACACATTGTCTTCCATCTTATGGTTAGATGTTTCAAACTCTCGCCAACCCTCTGTTTTAACCCAAATACATCTTCAATTCCAGGTCGCGAAGAATTGTTACTTATATATGCTCCCAAAATTGTAGTTTGCAAATGATTGAAAGAAGTTATAATGTTCTTAGGTAAACCTTCGAACCATTTTAGCACCTCGCATGTTAAGATGGATGCGAAATATTTTCACAATACAGCATCATGTTTTTCCCATTGTAGCATACACCTAACATAAGCTTTGACATGTTGAATAGCATAAGTAGTTCCATCAAAGATACTGGTTAACGTTGGAAAATTACATTTTGGGGGTATTCATCCCAATTGTACTTCTTGGGTAAATGGAGTTTTCGCAGCTTCTTCAATGGCCTCATCAAGTTGCCTTCTGCCTCCCTCTCTTCTGTTATTTAACATTCCCCTCATTTCTGCTAACTCTCTCAAGATCCGTTCATTCCCAGCTGAATGTTGCTCCATTGTTTTTTTCAGTGCAGCTTCCCTTCTTCTGCGCTCATGTCTTTCTTGCCTTGCAAGATTTTGTGTTTCTTCTTTAGCATCTTCATTCTGCCTTCTTTCGCGATTTTCTTCTTCACCTCCTTCATGAATTCGCAAATGATTATGCCTTTCATTTTCTATTCTGCGATTTTCTTCATTTCTCATCGTTTCTCTTCGCTGTCTTTCTATTCTTCTTTGTATTCTATCACACTCCTCATTGATATTATCATTGTTGCAATTTCTTACGAGTCTCCTTTCTCGATTGTCATGATTGTTCTGACGTATTGCTTCTTAAAGCTCTTGTTCTTCCACTTCTGCTCTCAATCTTTCTCTCTCGCAAGATAGACGTGCTTGTTCAGCATAATGTCTCTCAATTTCATCCTCAATTATTCTTCGGTTTCTTTGAATTTCTCGTTCATGTAATATTCTCCTACCTTCTTCTCGATTCTCTTCACCATCTTGGTTATTTCCACCTTCTTGATTTCTATTATCACGTCTATCATCCACAGTTTCACCACGCAGAATGTAGCGATCATTAATCATCTCTTCTTCTCCATAACGCTGCTCTTTATTTGGATTTTGCATTACCTCTCGAATATTTTCACCAGCGTTTCTCACAGGGGAATTTTTCCTTGCTTCTTCTCTAAATGATCTTGAACTTGATCTTGCAGTACTTCTTAATCTCCTACTTTGTAATCTCAAATTCTCCATTCTTAACTCGTGATTTTGTCTTGTTAAATTTGCACGTTCCTCTGCCTATGTTCTCATTTCCTCTTGTATTATTTGTCTTAAGGCCTCTACTGCTTCATTTTCATCATCTCCATGAATTAATCCTCCAACCGCTTCTTGATCTCTTCCTTCTCGGCTTCCATTTTTTAATTTTTGATTTTCTGTTTCTTCTATTGAATCTGATCGCCAAGTGTGCATGCTCACTCTATCATAATCCACAGTTCTATCCTGTATCGGTGTTTGCTGATTTGGTTGTTGAATTTGATTTTCTCCATTATTCCTTGTTCTGTTGCTCCTTGTTCTTAATTTTGAAGATTCTCCTACTTCATTTGTCTCTTCTCCGACAAGTATTCTACTCCTCCTTACGGTTGTTGGTTGTTCTGATGTATGTCTTCTTCTAGCCATCTTTTCAATTTTGATGTACTATTGTACATCACGTAAAAATCTTCTCCAATTTCTTCAAATTCTTATAAATCACAATTTCAATCTTTGCTTAGAAATATCCATGTTTCTAGCGCCATTATGTAGTTGCAGGAAATCCTACACTACACCCCTCGCAAGAATTCATAAGAATCAACACATATTTGAAGATTAAGAACAACACCTTTATTGATTAATTCTCAAAAATATTACAAGAAATGGAAGAAATCAAGAATACAATCGCTCTCTTAAACTTTCTCTCTCCTCAAAGCTTTCTCAACACTCTCAAAATTGATCCCCCCTTCCTTACACTTGTTCAACTCTTTATATAGGAAATTACATAGTGGATGATAGCTAAGTTATCCTTTAATTTCGGATATGACTCGCGATATGCTCGCAGTAATTGTAATGTCTTCTTTCGCAGATATTCCAATCTTCGCAGCATCGTCACGTTTTTCCCGTGTTTTCGCTACAGTCATCCGTTACGTCATTCTTTGAGATATTCTGCGACGCTCACAGTGTGTTGTTGAAGAGCTCGCAGAATTGTCATTTATAAATTTCGCAAGAGCATTGCTGTAGCGATATTATGATCCTACGGGTATGACTTTTATTAGTGAAATCGATCTTAAGTAATCACCGGGGGTATGATCGGGTTTGTGTGTCTGACCAAATTTGGGAGAGGGGAACCGATCTTAGTAAGAGGTTCATTACATCACAAAGGGAACAGATCCTTGTATGAGGTACATCAACGTTTATAGTAGAAAGGGGAACCGATCCTATGAACATGTGCAACACGTTTTTAGGAAAAGGGGAACCGATCATATGGACATGTGCAACACATATAAGCTAGATACCAAATATATGTGGGGAACCGATCCTAGTACCTAGTCAACCGAAAATTTGGTAAGCTAGTGTGACTATGTATTGTACTCACATGGAGGTAGAACCGAAACTTGTTTTGGTAGAACCGTTACACCCATGACTTGTGATTGAGTGTTACTTGATCAATCACATAGTTCTTGAAAGTCAGATGAACCAATTCTAACCTTGTTTGGAAGTGTGGTAAATCGGTCTCAAGTGAGTAAGTATAAAAAAGGACTTACAAGAGGAAAGATGTCGACACACTTTGAACACTCGCATTAATATGTATTTTTTATTGTTCAAATATATTCCTTAACTGCTAAGAAGGAAGTAAATCCCAAGATCGAATTTAAATAAGTTAATAATCTTTTAATTAAGGTTTTTAATTATATATGGAAAATAAGAATTAGTAATGTGCATTTGCTAGTAAAAGATTTTCCTATGAGATTTCGATCATAAATTTGGAAAGTGCATTCTCAGGAATTATGAAAACCGAATTTGGAAAATATTGAATATCTTGAGAATATTTTCGGTTTTGGAAATTCCTGAGTGTCCAAACTTCCTTGTCTATAAATACTTTGAGTTTGCATTTCTAGCAAACTAATCCTTCGTGACAGTCGACTTCCTCTGTTGTACTGTTACTGGTGAAGCCGCCTATTCGGAGAGGAGAGTAACCTAATTAGGCGGAATCTCTTACGGCTGCTCAGTTTAAATTCTTCTTTGGGATTGAGAAGCTCTGGTGCGTACCGTTGGTGGGAAACTAAATAATTGCGGTTGTAATTGCAGGAATTCCTATAACACACCCCTTATCAAATCTTAATAACAATTCCTAGATCTAAATATAAAAATGGTGATAAAAATACTAAAATTATAAATAAACACCAAGATTTTTTTACGTGGTTCGATCAATGTGATCTACATCCACGGATCTTCACTATAATAATTTGTAACTACATTAATTTACATTTACAATCTCCATTAATGGAGTTCTTGGAAGAATTCTAGATCTAGTTTTGGGGAAGAAGATGATAAAGAAATTACATTTTCTCTCTCTAAAAATCTCTCTCTGCAAAAGAACTTTCTCTCTCTCCTGCTCTCTTCTTTATATAGGTAGTTACATAGTGGATGACAGCTAAGCTTTCCCTTAATTTCGGATCTGAGTTCTACGGTAATATCTTTCGCAAGCTTTCTTCATTTCTATCGAGTTCCTGCTACATTTCCCTTAGGTTTCTCCATGTCTCGCAGGATTTTTCCCTGTTGTTATGTTTCTTGCGAACTATCACCTTATTCTTGCGAGTAATGATAAAATCTTCATATATTTCGTCATTTCTTGTAATTATTTGCGACACTTGCCATGTGTGGCAGAAATCTTTGCAAGAGCGTTGTTTTTGCGAGATTCTGCTCCTACATTTTGCTTCTTTTTTCCTGAATATTGCTTGAAGAGTAATCTTTAAAAAAAAATTCGTTGTTGTAGTAGTCTCTGATCTTTGTTGACGAAGGAACTAGCGAAAGAATACCAAACTTAAAAAGTATATACTTGCCTCTATTCTTTTGCGAAGTTCTGTAGTTTTGCGAAGTAATTAGAAGTATCATCTTGAGAAGTATGAAGTATGAAGTATCTCAGAAGAAGTAGAAGAAGTACTCAATCCTCGAAATATAAGAAGTATCTGTCCTTAAATAAGGGATATTGCCTCTATTCATGCGAAATTATTTCTTCATTCTTGGTGAGAATTCTTGCCCATTTTGGAAATGATTTTTGCTGAGAAGATAAAGAACATAAAATATTTTCTTGGTAATCCATAGTTGCCTCTGTTCTTGATCTATGAAGGAGAATCCATGAGAAAATGTTGAATGATTAAATTGCTTCTTTATTCTTATCTTGCCTCTGCCTCAAGTGATAATCACTTTAAGAAAATAATCACATTCTGCGAAGTAATCCTGTGAAATTCTGGGTGAATCTGCGAATTTATGAATGAGTCTGCGTGATTATGAATAACCCTGCTAATTTCTGAATATTTCTGCGATTTTCTGAACATTTCTGCGAATTATGAATAATGCTCAAATAGTATTGCGAATTATGAATAGTCATGCGAATAGTGTCTCAAATAGTGTCGCGAATAGTTCTGCGAATAGTGACACAAATAGTGCTGCGAATAATGGATCAAAATATAAATAGTCCTGCAAAATTTCAAGGTATTATTATGTAAAATTTTGTAAAATACTTGTGTTAATATAATGTTTATGTATTGATTATGTTATGAAATGTGTATGCGATGCTTATGCCATGAAATGCTTATGCAATGCTTTGATGATGCGAGTATGATGCTTGTATGATGAGAATGCTTATCTATTGCAATGTATAGATAATGTTTGTGTTACTTAGCTCATTTCGCCGCGGTAAAAGTGATGTAGCTTTAAATTGCCTCCATTATCCATTTATTTGTATTTTTCTCTAGTGAATGCATTCCTCTTTATTTTCGCAGGTTCATTCTCTTGTGCCTCATTTTTCTGGCTCATTGTATCTCATTGTTATTTTCTCCACTGTTTATTCCTGCAATATAATCATCTTCGCAAGTGTATTTGCGTTCTCTCTAGTGGTCTTATTTTCTCTTTTGGATCTTCTTTTTGTAAAACTTGTGTACTTCTCTCTTTCTTTCTTGCGACTATTTTCTGCGACAACTTGTAATTTCCATTCTATGCATTCCCATACTTGACTCTTGTTATTGATCTGCAATGAAATAAGACTAATATAAAGTCGTTAGCAATCTGTTATACGCTTGTATGTATAACCTCTCTTGTGGTCTTATTTTGCCTTCCTAGTTAAAGGTCTTATTATGCCACTTATCAGCGACAAGATCGCAGGACATTCTTAATTTTATATGTAATAATCCATTGATCTTGTCTTATCATTTATTTTGATCTCTGCGACAATATGATAAGTCTAAGCCATCTTATGAGATTAATCTCTCATTGCTTTTTAAGACTTATGACATTGCCGTCTTTGCGATGAAATCGCAGGATGTCTTTGCGATTTATATCCTCTTATCATTGATTTCATTTATTTCATCCTTTGATCTTATCGCAAGAACCCATTGATCTCATCTTAACATTTTTCTTGAGGCTTTTTGGCCTGTTACGCGACAATATGACCGGCCTAAATATTCTTGCGAATATAGAGTCCCATGACATTGCCGTCTGTGTCACGCGACAATATGACCGGCCTAAATATTCTTGCGAACATAAAGTCCCGTGACATTGCCGTCTTTTTTGATACACAGCTCCCTAATGGAGGGTTGAAGGGAAGAAATGTTACGATACAGAGGTAGAAGTTTGCGAAGGAAAAACTACTGAAAAAGAAAATTGGAGAAAAAGAGCGAAGGCTGTGAAAAGAAGTGAAAATTTAATGGCAGAGGATTAAGACATAAAAGCATAAAATTACAATGTTAATCATACAGGAAATTTATGATGGTAACAAAGGGTTGTGATTTGCGAAGAAAGAAGAAAGAAGGTAATGAAAAAAGAAGGTAATTAATATGTTTGCTCGTAAAAGATGTACGATGAGAAACAAGAAGTTGAAATGAGGTATTTTGAAACACAAAAAAAAAAAAAATTTGTGATAAAATTTTACGAATTAAAACAATTTATTGCGATTAACTTTCATGGAAGAAAGACACAAACATTAATTTGCGAATAAAAGACCGCAATCTGTGATCAGCTTTCAAAAAAGAAAGAAAGCCGCAGAAATATTACACAGGCAAACCTTTGTGGCATACACCCTAGTTCGCGAAGCAACATTTCGTAAGAGGCAAAGTCCTAAAGTGCGTCATTTAAGGGGGTACCTATAACCATGGCTCAGGGACACCAGAACATCACCAAGGAACCTGAGTACATGGAACTTTACGGGGTACAACCCAATAACGGGGTACCTATCCGGGTTAGACACCTTGGATTCTCAACCTAATCTTGCGATGTAACATGATTTAGGTTGGGTGACTAAGGCATACTGTCTTTCTCAAGAAGTGCAGAAAACGATCAAGGCGCCGAGGTACATGGTTGAGTCAAGAGTGCCGGGTGGGCTTGAAGCACATCTTCCATTCTTGACAAGTCTTGGCAAATGATGCACTTGGCCCAAAGATACCCCATAGGGTGCAACCTCATAACTATAAGCCCTATAGGCAAAAAGGATAAGAGGTTGCGATCAAAAGCTGGTTGTTTTCAGAACCGGATGGGAAGAGCTAACCTTGTATGGTCGATGTACGCTTCCTTGAAGGGGCAACCAAGGGGAAGATAAAGGGCAGCACCCTCCATTAGGGAGCTGATACGTGCTATAAGACGCAAATGTCACGAGGCTTTTTGTTTGCAAAAACATAAAGGCTTGTCATATTTGTGCAACAACTGAATTTCTGCGAGCATTCTAAAAAAAAAAAAAAAAAAAATATACATAAAAAGAGAACTCGCAGAACATAACAAAGAAGTTAAGATGAGATCAATGGGTTATTACATGAAAGTGTAAAAACGTCCTGAGATTTCATCGCAAGACGATAATGTCACGAGGTTGTATATTCGCAAGAATGATCAGACTCATCATATTATCGCAAATACAAAAATATTATCACAAAAGAGGTGGAAAAATAAGACCTTTACTTAGGAAGGCATGATAAGACCACAACAATTAATGAAACTTATTCCATCAGTATCATTGAAGAATTTTTACAAGAATATATATCATGAAGTCCTAATAAAGAAGGCAATTCCATCAATATCATTGAAGAATTTTTACAAGAATATATATCATGAAGTCCTAACAAAGAAGGAAATCCCATCAATATCATTGAAGAATTTTTACAAGAATATATATATCACGAAGACATAACAAAAGATGCGATTTTATTCGCAATCAAAAACAAATAGTTCGTATTCATTAAATTTTACGAGAATTACATACTTCTTATACTTCTTCATATATTGAATATTTCTCCACAATTTGAATACTTCTTATAATTCTTCAAGAACGTCTCATATTTATTATACTTCTTCAACGGATATTTCATGTTTATTAAATTTTGTGAAGATTAAATACTTGATATACTTCTTCATACATTGAATAATTCTTCATGGATTGAATAATTCTTATACTTCTTTATACATTGGATAATTCTTCACGGATTGAATACTTCTAATACTTCTTCAAAGATATTTTATACTTCTTAAGGATATATCATACCTCGTATTTCTTATATTTCAAACGGAGAATTTCTTATTCACAATTGCAACAAGTTGAAGCCTCGCAAATTAAATACTTCTAATACTTCCAACAATATTTGATCATCTGAAGAGAAATAATAGGGGGAAAGGAAATACTAAGCTAAGTCTTTAAGATATATTATTTCTCTCCACATGATCAAGTTATGCGAATAAGGGAAACACTCAATCAAAGAAAGATCAATTCATCATCGCAAAATTAAGACATTAATACTAGTTAAGCTTCAAAAAGAAATTGTTGGTTGATCAAAAGTGCATGAAAGAAGAAAGTATTGTATGAAAAGAACTAGAGCAGATATACAAAAAAGAGTAAAGCTATTTTTCGGGTGATTTATTCCCATCAAAATGATCTTCTTTTTCTTCTTCAGAGAGATCATCTTCAACTTCACTATCAGAGATTTCCAGATATGGGGTATCCTCAGGAATTTCTTCAGAAAGGAGCGTCTGGTACTTCTTGAGAGGAATTTGATTGTCTTCACAAATCTTGCGAGTCATCTTAGCTCGGAAACGCTTCACATATAAGCTATGGTTGTTCTGGGAAATTAGAAGTTGAGACCTTAAATCAGAAATCTTATGGTTACGACCGGCAAGAATAGTTTCCAGATCATCATTCATCTTCGCATAATTTTCTGCAGTAAGGGAAGAAATTAAGAAATAGGTTAGCAAGTTACGAAGGAAAAGTAATCAAAATACTTACCATTATGAAGAATTTACCTTCTAATTGCTTCTTATCATTACGAAGAGAAGAGTTTTCAAGCTTTAGTTGATTATTTTCCTCAAGAAGAGAAGAACTTTCAGTTGCGATGCTCGCAGATTGTGGATTATCTCCGTGACAAGATGTTAATTCTGCATTATCAATACTTAAATCCTCTACTTTCTGACGAATTTTTGAATTTTCAACCTCTAACTTCTTACAACGGCTTAAAGTCTTCTTCTCAGCAATGGAATGACGTATTTCCCAATCAGGCAAATTGCAAGGTGACTCTTCCAACCTGAACAAATAAAAAGGGTTAGGAATTAATGAAATAAGGGAAACAAACAAGGAATAGAAAAGAAAATTACCATGCTCCCTAAAGCATATAATGTAGCAGGAGAGACGAATCTTGAAATTCCATTAAGAGAGTTATTTTTGAGTACAGTAGGAACTTTACAAGCCTTCACAATAAGCTTACGAGCATTCGCAGTAGGAGAATTTCCTAACCCACGAGAAGAGTGGAGAAAAGCTTCAGATACTTGAATCATTGCAGATTCAAAAGTTTCTGCATTACTATAATCTTCGTCTTCTTCATCATTGTCATCATCATATCCCTTATCAGAAATGGTATCAGAATTAGAACCAAGATCCTTCTAAGGAAATTTGTCACTTTCATCATTTTGTTCTTCATCAACGTTCTTGCTATAAGATATCACATTGGAGTAAGCATTGGTCGAGAGTTTCTTCTTCTTCCTCTCAAAAACAACATCCTCAAGTTTCCTTTTTCCTTTGCGAAGAGCATCATATTGACTACCAGAAGTTTGGGTATTCTTCGCAGAGCGAAGTGTTTTTTGTCTCGTAGTTAACCTTTTGGAAGAAGTAGAGTTATTTTTTTCACTCGCAACAACCTCAGGAAGATCAGGAAGAACCTACAAATTCAAATAAGGATAAGAAACAGAGGCAACAATATATTGTTTAAAAAGCATATAAGAGTGTTTCTTACCTCATTTGAAAATACGTTGAAGAATAACAAGAAGATAAGGAGATGGAGATACATACATTTTTATCTTTTCTAAGCCAAGAAAAGACCCAAGGTTGATAGTTACGATCACGAAGGTTCGCAGGAAGATCTACTATCCCAGAAATATAAGAACCCGATAATGCTAGAGGGTAGTTATACCAATCTTCATCATTAGAACGACGAGGTGTTTTGTTATTTCCCGAGGCATAATCAATATCGTGCATGAGAAGATCATCTGATGCGATATTAGATTTACGATGAAGACGAACACCCCAACGTTTATCTTCCTTCTTTGCAGGAATTAATGTGTAATTTTTGAAGAAACTCTCAACTGTATAGTCCGCAGTGATAATCTCCATATCTCGAAATCCAGGTTTCCTAAGATCAACTGAATACAAAGATTTTCCAGTGGCGATCGAGTTGCGAATTCAACCGAGAATGCGAATGCAATCACCAGTCAATTGATAAATGGCACATGAAAAATTGGGGTGGGAAATAATTTCATAGAATAAAGGAAGATTGACATCATAAAGAGGAAGAGGAAGACCTGCGAGGATTTGACCTCGTGAGATTAAAACTTTCTGATCATTCCAGGAAAGATCAGTAAAGATCTCCATACAGAGAGAAGACTTATTGTCATGAGCATCAATTTCAGAAAGAATGAGGTCCCTATCAGCAAGCTCTGCATTAATTTGTTCAATAGTTTTCTTCTTTGGAGCCATTAGATGTAGGATAGAAAATAGGAAGGAAAAGAAGTGAAAGAGATAAGAAATCGTAGTAGCGGAAAAAGGGAATAAATTGCAGAGGCAGAAATGATAAGGAAGATGAATATGATAAGAGAATAAAAAGAAGAATAAAAGATAATATTTATAAAGAAGAGAGAGTTCGATGAAGATAGAAACTCATCAATGCGATTAGACGTGAACGGTTGAAAAGAACAGTTACGAAGAAACGTGTCAAAATTTAATGAAAAAGAAAAATACGTGTCGCGAATGTAATAGGTGGTGATAACTATATTAAATTTACGAGAATAGAGGTTCTCATGACATTCCTTCTTCGTAGAATTAACATGAGAAGAGGCAAGATGTAGGTACCGAATATCACAAGACATTAGCTTACGAACATCGTAATAAATATAAGAGGAAAGAGCTACAAAACAATGCGATGATAGAGGAAGCACGGGGAAGTATGAAAGATTTGCGAGCATAAAATAATCTTGCGAAGATATGTTGCGATACTTCGCAACACATATACAGTTGTACAAATTTTACTATAAATAGGAGTTCAAATGTAAAATTAGAGAGGTTCTTTGAATGAGTGTTAGAAAATATCTTAGGAAAGAGAATAGAGAAAGTTGTAACTATTCTAGTTCCATTTAGATACTTCTTTGTAATCAATTGAGAGAATTAATAAGAAAATTGTCATTCATCATCAAAAACTTCTTAAGTTTTACAAATTCTACCGAGGGTGTAGTTGGAGGTTATTCTGCAACTACACTAGCTACTAAGTTCTAACAACAACATGCTAAACTAATAGACAATTGATTAAAAAACGATACCCTCCTCCGATGACGATGAACTTAGCCAATACTTCATAACAATCATAAAATCCATGTGATGTGTGTCCCTATTCTCATTTTCCAAGATTCCTCCACTGCAACCTGAAAAGAAAATCTAAGGTTGTAATTCGGGAAAGCATGTGTACCATAAATAACAAATTTAATCTATAAACAAGTTGATGAGAATTTCAAAGTTTATTCCGGTTACCTGAAACTCCAGACCCGGAAGTATACCATTTGCGTGAAACTGGCGATACCAACAAGCTAGAGCAAACACACCAATCTTCAAGGGAAATTCCCATGGAGCGAGCATGCAACAAAGAAACAATACGCACAAGTTCATATCCTTCTCTTCGGAGTTCTTTAAACCATCTGCACGTTGCTCGCACAGGAAGTATCTCGACGCAATGGTACGCTCTTTCATTGACCTCATACTGTTTTGTAATAGAGCATGTAGTACCTCATCATCCTGCACATGTAGTTAGTAAACAAAGATATGTAAGTTTTGCTTAGTTCCAAAAAGAATGAACTGAAGGGATATTAGTAACTAAAGAATTGTCTACACCTCTAGTAAGGGTACATTCACCTAAACTGAATAGGCCCCAGTTGATGTGCCTCTTCTTCCAAGAATTTTCGATACCTCTCGTAAGGCTCAACCTCATTATGGACTGTGCAACATCCGTGTGGCACCCACGAAGACAAAGCCTAGATAGATTGCAGTAAATGCAAACAAAATCCCAACTGCAATTAATGACTCCATAAAGAAGAAACAGAGACAAGGAATTACCGAACAACAACAACACAGCAGCGACCTCAACAGTTAAGAGAAATTATTTCAAAAACTAAAATGAGCAGACCCGTTAAATACAACAGAGCTTAAAATCCAATAAAACTTAACAAAGACAGAACTAATAAGAGATAAACAAATAGCGGCAAGATTGCATAAAATCGAAATGAATCATGTGCGACACGTTTACAGGAATGTCTGCACTTAATCACCAGGTCAATTGTATGCAATTAAGTAGGTTAGTAACTGATATGATAGGTTCATGCATCTTCATATGATAAAAACAAGCACAAATCATAAGACATGTAATATAGTAACAACAAATGTTATGAAAGAGTTAGAAATACTAGTGATGCCTATGATTTAAACAGACCGTGTAACAAGTCTCAGATATATAACTTCATACTTAGGTCAACAATAATATCGAAAACTCTAAAAGATACTCTTTCTTCTAAATTTTATATAATCAGTTACTCCAACATGCCACATTGATATTTCAGATGCTTAATCCTTTGAAGTATAGGATAGTTCACATGCAACCAGCACTACATATGGATAAGTATACATATAAACGAAACAGGTAAGGATGGGTTATACAATTGTAATTGATTATGCAAATTGTTAAGTAAAGATTTTGACATGTTAAAAAACAGGAAATTCAGGAATTGAAAAGTAATGTTGAAAATACACTGTGCTAGTTTTCCTGGGTGGGATGACCACATAGCGTATCATGGCCCTCACCACAGTTAGTAAATCCTCCCAATTCATGCCTCTACACTTGCTGATGGAGTAAGTATCTTTCCCTATCCGCACCTTTTCATTAGAGTTTATCTATGAATTCTGTAAAAAGGTATGGAAGTTAGTCAATTTAAGAGTTTATCCAGCGAAATATACTTTAAAGCAAAAAGATATTTTCTTTCTATCGATGCTTCAACTGTACATCTATCAGGACAAAAATATCACCTGCAACAAAGAATTCCTGCACCAATAAGTACTTCAGGAGACAACACTGTGGTCTTCTTGCCAAGGGTTGAAAAAGTGACTGTCAATGCCATTTAAAAATTACCGGGAACATAGTACTAGTTCTGTGCATCCAATGATATCATAAAGCCCAACCAACTCCACACCTGGAACATCAAACAAGGAGCATTCAAAAAACAAAAAAAAAAAGTATAACATGCATATCAGTACAAGTTAGAAAGTGTTTATCACCTTAAGATGATACTGACTCTCAGTAATTAGGGTCTGATCTTTAATACATAATGTTTCAAGGTCCAGGCTCCTAATAAAAAGAATTAAAATCTTGGACCTAAGCAAATCCCTTGTAACAGATCCCCAAATATATGTCTTTGCCCAATTCAGCAAGTTATTTGGTTAAACAATAATCACAATAAGTCAACTTCTCCAACATACACTTACACAATTTCATGGGATTGAATAACTGAATACTGTGCAAGGAAGTTTTTCTACTTTTGTCTTCTTTCGAAAGACTTAAAGAAAACTTACTCATTCTTGAACAGAGTACATCTCAAGATGAATAAGTTGAATTCATCAAATAGTTCCCCATATCAGTACGTTAGGTTATAAAAATAGAGAACAGAATGAAATCTTACGTTATTGTAAAAACATATTGCAACTTCATCATTAACTCTATTAATGATTTGCGTCCTCAGTGATTGGGAAATACAACTGATAGCAATATAAAAATGAGTTTCTTCCTTTTGATCTGCCTGCAGGTATTGAAAATGCGGAGTAGTTAAATTAAGTGGCAGGAAAACAACCAAGTGTTATGGAGAAGAATTTATATAAGAGGGAAGATCCATTGCGAGTATAATACACAATGACAAGACCATTCTAAAATGATGATTGCAAACCTTTCTTCCTGAAGCACCTCCGAAACTTGGTCTTCTAGTTGCTCAATCGTTTGGCACCACTTGGATATTGATTGCTCTGCAACTATTCTACTCCTCAATTTCGAACCAGCTCTCTTGGCCTAGTACAAAAATTTACTCTTGATCACAACAATGATTCTATATTCTTTAAAGATAACTACTTTGCACAGTTTTTATAAAAGATAAATTTACCCAACATACAACAAAATTTATCATTTTATTTATCAAAAAATGTAAAACGTACAACCTTTATAACTCAAGAACAAAGTTTTCACATATGTGAGCGAAAAATTCAGTAGTTAGTTACAATTAAGGGGAAATAATCAAATAACTATCGAGTAAAGTTGCATCAATTTGACTAAACATTCCTAACCCGTCCCAAATGGTTATCGAATTTAAAGTTCCACTTGCTTTAAGTTTGGTTAAGGGGAAATAAATTTGAGCACAACCCAAAATCACAAGTTCATTAATGCTATGTCGAATTTAAAGTTCCACTTACTTTAAGTTTGAATGTTTAGCTCTGAATCCACCAAAATATCAACCATTATTATCTGACCTCACAACAGTTAGACGTTAACTAATGAAATGTGGCTTACAGTTTTCACATATTCTATCCACAGTATCCTATAATTCTTTTACATCATTCTAGGGCCATAATCAGAAATGATCCATACAAATTATCACAACAGTTAGACTTTACCCCCAAAATATAGGTTTGCAATGTAACCCCCAAAATATCAAAGTAAGCATTATTCAATCAATATTTCAGAGATAGGAAAGTAAATAAGAGATACTTACTGAAACAATATCGTAATTGAACACTTTAGGAGAAGCGTCAACAAGATAAACAACTATGTCTTTGCCATAATTAGTATCCTGAATCAAAAATCAAGTTGAGAAAAAAAAATTGTCAAGCTAAAAATTTAAGATATCGGAAAACGAAAAGACAAAATCAAAGAAAGGAGATGAATTGGATGTAAGGTTTTACCTGATAGTAGTCATCATCTTGGTGGTCATTGTCATCTCTAAACAGATCATCTGGGTCAATATCCATGTCTACAGAGGGACTAGTGTGGCTATCTGTGTTGAAATCCATTGACAAAGAGGGATCAGAATTTGAATGTCCTTGCAATAAGATGACAATTATAGGCCTTGAATCTGAATTTGGATAATAAATTCTGCTGGTGTAGGATACCCTGTAACAAAACACACACAAAAAGGACATCCATCAAATATTCACCAGTAATACCAATTTGGTTAATAACTACTGAATCATGAAACTAATACCATTCTATGATGGGGGTTAAATCCTTCATTTTGAAGTTCCAGAACCTAGACTCAAAAAAAATATTAAATTAAAATTAAACTTTATGTTCAAAATTAGATTTAGGGGTTTAGTTTCTTACACTAGGAGAAGAGATCTTCTACCCATTAATGAGTTCTCTTGTAAGGAAAAGGAGAAAAGGAAATACCTTACTGCAAAAACGAGAAAAAATCAAGAGAAATTAAATCGTTTACAATACTAAAAAATTATCAAATTCATGAAACAAGAACAATATAGATATTACCATGATGATTTCAAGGGAAAAATAACTAGATCTTGGGTTAAAAAGTCTCATTTTGATTCCTAACAGTGAGTTTCAATTTCAATTCAGATTTGTATTCAAGGGTTCCTGGGTCTTCGTTGATTTTGAGCATACAAACTCAATCGATGGAGAAGATGAAGAATACAGTTTGTTGTGGTGATGGAAGTAGTGGATGGTGATAGTGTTGTTTGTGGTGGTGATGGAAGTGGTGAGGTGAAGGCCGAAGTGAGCGGAGAAAATAATGAGAAGGGATGGGTTCGCGGTGCGAGGGAGGAAGAGAGAATAAAATATGGGTTTTTTCTGGTTTTAATCAGAAAAAGAATCAAGAGAAGGAATATCTTGATTTGGGGTTATTAATCAGGAGAAGAATCAAGAGAAGGGATTTTTCCATGGTGCTAGTTTTTTAGGTGAGAGATGAAGACCAAGAGCAGAGGTGAGAGAGGGGATATTTTTATTCAGGTGAGAGAAACAATATGCGGGTGGTGGAGGGGATATTTTTATTCAGGAGGGAAGTGATAAAAACTAGAGAGGAGTGTTATCATCTAGCCATTCTATTCTGTTTAACAAATCGTGGCCATATAAAGTGTGGGGCCCATCAGATCTACATCGCAGATCGAGGGTTGTTGAATCGGTAGTTTTATGATGGCAAAATGGTAAATATATTTCCAATTCAGAGACGGCTTATAAAGTTTTCGGAATTTTTCCATGTTTTTACCATATCAGAGACCGTTGTGTATGGTCAACGTACCGGCTACCGTTATTGAGGGTCTCGGATGTGGGTCACGGAAACCCCATTTTCCACTAGTGTATAGTTACGAGACTACACCCTAGAGGGGTTTTCTTCGGGCCAAACACATCGTAAGCCAAGACTTGCCATGGATGGCCAGGGTAGGTTCATCCGTCCCGGGCACCCACAGCTCAACCGTGTACCTCGGCGCCTTGATCATACTTTGCATTCCTTAGGAGAAACTCTTAGGCGCCCAACCAGGGTATAACCTTATATAGCATGGAATCCAAGTTATCTCTCCTGGATGGATTTTCTATAATCCCAAATCTCCATGACTAGGTTCCAGCAGCAGCATAGCCTTTCCCATAGTCATGCAAAGAGATACCCCCCTTATGACGCACTTTAAGGACATTGCCTCTTACGGAATAGAATCCGCGAACTAGGGTGTACGCCATAAAGGTTCGTCCCATTCTTATGTGTTTTTAGGCGATTTGCGCCCGTCTTATGCATTTGCATTTCTCTCTTGCAAAATTTTATTCGCGTTTCTTGCGATAATTCCACCGTCTTATGCAATTGCATTTCTCTCTTGCGAAATTTTATTCGCGTTTCTTGCGATAATTTCGCATTTCTTCATTCATTCTTTCATTTCTGTCACTTCTTCTTTCATTCTCATAATATCATTTTTGAAGTAAATTCTGTGTAAAATATTTTGAAATCTTAGAAATCCTCTTTGAAACCTTGTGATTATATCGCGTCTTTAAATCAAAAATGTTCTATAGAAATATATAAATTTAATCTTCTCTGTTTTTTGTAACTTTGAAATCTTTGAAATTTTTTGAGATCTTTAAATTTTTGCGATGAATTCTTTTTTGAATCTTGCAATTGTATCGAAATCTAAAAAAAATATCTTTGTAATGTTTTGAAATCTTAGAAATTTTAGAAATCTTGCGGTTATATATTGCTTTTGATAAAATCAAAAATCTTTCTCGCAAAAATCATAGATAAAATATTCAAGGAAATGGTACTTATCTTTTGCGGCTTGTTGTTGTCTCTTTGGAAATATATGATTTGCTTGAAAATTGAGAAGAAATGAGAAATGAAGTCTTGCAAAATTAACTCTTGATCTGACTCTTGTATAATGTTGCGCCATATCAACTGTTCTAACTATTTTTTGCAAAATATGTCTCACGAAATAATCTCCGTTTCTTTATTCGCGT
The DNA here is from genome assembly GCA_023529315.1 of Papaver bracteatum. Classification (NCBI taxonomy): domain Eukaryota; kingdom Viridiplantae; phylum Streptophyta; class Magnoliopsida; order Ranunculales; family Papaveraceae; genus Papaver; species Papaver bracteatum. Next base: position 268,719 of record JAJJWX010001169.1, read on the forward strand.
TTCTTTATGCTTTCATTTCTGTTTTCATTCTCATAATATCATATCATCTGAAGTAAATATTCAAGAAAAATTCTAACATATTGTAATTATGAAATTTTTGTAATTGTAAAATCTTTGTAATTCTGCGATTGTATCGCTCTTTGTAAATCAAATCAAAATATTTTGAAATCTTAGAAATCTTTGCAATAATTTCACTTTTTGTAGTCTTTGAAATCTCTGAAAATTTGTGAAATCTCTAACTTTTTGCGATAATTCGCAGACATTTTTTATGATCTTTTGTAGTCAAAAATCTTTGAAATGTTTTGAAATCTTAATAATTTTAGAAATTAAATAAAAAATCTTTTGTTTGTTGTAAGTAAAATATTCTAAGAAAAGGTACTTAGCTCTTATGTGAATTGTCTGAACATCTCGCAGCAAAAATAATTGGGAAGAGTGAGACTTGAACCCTTGATCTACTTTCTGCATTTTCTCGCACCATACCAACTGTGCTAACCTTCTCTTGCGAAATAATGAAAGATCTTGCGAAGTAATCAAAGTCTAATTGTTCTAGAGACAATTCTCGCAAAACAAAAATAAACATGCGTGAGATGAGAATTGATCATGCGACCTATTGCTTGCATTCATGCCTCTCAACCAACTGTGCTAGCTCTCTTGCTTACGAAATTTATCTGCGAAATAATCAAAGGATAACTTGTGAAATAACAAAAATAAACTTGCGTGAAGTAGGAATTGATCCCGCGACCTATTGCTTGCGACATATCACGCTGAACCATCTGTGCTAACCCTTCTCTGCGAAATTTCTTTGCAAGATTATCATTAACTATCTTCTGCGTGAAATACACTTGCGAAATTATCAAGGATTGCGTGAAAAAATATGTATGTGTTGGGACTTGAACTTGAGACCATAAACTCATTAACTTCGCAGATTACCAACTGTGCTGCCTCTTGTTTGCGAGATAATGAAACAATGTTGCGAAATTATCTATTTTTTCACCCTTTGTAAAAAGAAGAAAATTATGCTCGCAGGAAAATTCGAACCTGTGACCACAAACTCACATACTATTCTCTGGACCAACTGTTCAAGAATCTCTTTGCGACATTTAAAGCATAACTTTTTTACTTATTCTTTTATTCTCCGCTGAAAATGAGAAGAAAATGAAAAATATGTATTTCTGCGAGATTTGAACCCTTGACCTCTTTGTTATTCTCGCAGACCTGAACCATCTGTGCAAACTTATGCTTGTGATAAAAATTGCAGCGTCTACCTCTTATCTTCTCTTCGTCCTCTCTTAATTTCTTTCACAATTTGCCTCTTGTTTATTCTCCTGAACATGAAATCTTCCACTGAAACTTTGGTTTTCTTTCTCAAATTCACCACAACAACTAATTTTTTCTCTTAGTCTTCACATGTCTTTGAATTGTTGATAATGCTTACTCTCTGAAAATGTAATTTCGTCCATGAAATTTCCATTTTTAACCCTAAAAAAAATTTAGATCTTAAAATATACATGAACAGTAGCTAATCTTTCTTGGAATTTTCTTGAATCAACAAATTCATCCTTTTTAAATAGTTTTGCATTTTTCGTCTTTTTATTTTATGCTCTTTCACTGTGTTTTCGGTGTTTGTTTGAAGACACAACTTCTCCATTATCGAATTTCCTCTCAAAATTTTTAAATCTCACAAATTCTAACTCTTTCTGTAGCCAATTTCTTTGAATCTTCCTCAATTAATCAAATAGCAGGTAGTGTTTCTAGCGCCAAAATGTAATTGCAGGAATTCCTACAACACACCCCTTATCAAATCTTAATAACAATTCCTAGATCTAAATATAAAAATGGTGATAAATTTTTTAAAATTATAAATAAACACCAAGATGTTTTACGTGGTTCGATCAATGTGATCTACATCCACGGATCTTCACTATAATAATTTGTAACTACATTAATTTACATTAACAATCTCCATTAATGGAGTTCTTGGAAGAATTCTAGATCTAGTTTTGGGGAAGAAGATGATAAAGAAATTACATTTTCTCTCTCTAAAAATCTCTCTCTGCAAAAGAACTTTCTCTCTCTTCCTAAAATTATCTTTTTTTTTCTCTCTCCTGCTCTCTTCTTTATATAGGTATTTACATAGTGGATGACAACTCATTTAGAGCTAAGCTTTCCCTTAATTTCGGATCTGATTTCTGCGGTAATATCTTTCGCAAGCTTTCTTCATTTCTCTCGAGTTCCTGCTACATTTCCCTTAGGTTTCTCCATGTCTCGCATGATTTTTCCCTCTTGTTATATTTCTTGCGAACTATCACCTTATTCTTGCGAGTAATGATAAAATCTTCACATATTTCGTCATTTCTTGTAATTATTTGCGACACTTTCCATGTGTGGCAGAAATCTTTGCAAGAGCGTTGTTGTTGCGAGATTCTTCTCCTACAGCGGTTTATCTTTAGTTTTCATATTGATTTGATTGAATAACGGTGGTTGAACTTTGATTGCACCTAGTTTGTTTATGCTTGAGAATCTTCTCTTCTGATATAAGATTCACTCAAACTAGTTCAAGGTTTCGACAGGGATCTTTAGACTATTATTAGATCTAAAGACGATCTTGTGATAATCCATTGTTAACATTCCCGTTCTGTGTGTGATTGATCACAAGAGATTTAAGTAGTTGTGTGCAGGTGTTTATTGAAGATCTAAGAAGATTTGAAGACAAAGAAGAGATAAAATATTTCAGACTTGGTTTTATAATCTTTGGTGTGCACAATACTTGTTTCGGTAATAGAGGTTCCAACTATAATCGATCTATCCTTGTGGTATTTTGATAGAATAGTTGAGAAGATCGGCATCAATACATTTCCTTGGGATTAGAGGTATTGATAGAAAAATATTAACGATTACCTTTTGGTGAATGAACATAAGATAGATCTTGGAACCTGAAAAAGGAGTTTATGTTAAGATAAACAGAAGAGCCTTTGTGCAACTCATATCACTTCGTTGAAGAGATTTGATACCAAACAGATTTGTTGTTCCTTTACTTTTTGGAATACGAACCAAAGGAATTGGTCCAAGTACGTGACTTGTTTACACGTTCGAGGCGTGGGAATACAGACGGAACTAGGTGAACTATAAGTGTAGTTGCTTGGTCTCAACTATACGAAGTTGGTTTATTTTGTATAGCGGCTTAATCCTGAGAGTATTCAATTCTGGACTAGGTCCCGGGGTTTTTCTGCATTTTCGGTATCCTCGTTAACAAAATCTTGCTATGTCATTTACTTTATATTTCCGTATTATAATTATTTTATTATAATTAAAGTAAATTGCACAAACGTTAATTCCTATTTACTTGATATGCAATCCTATTGAGTTTGGTTAAATCCGAACCTTTGTATTAAGTAAACACACTTCGTTGTTGTATTGTATCGATCTTTTATCCATAGACAATCACACGAAGTGTGAACCGATTTGTTGTATTGTCTCGACTCAGTCTATAAACAATCACTTTCGGAGAAAGGACTTATAGAAAAGAAAATTTATATCTTGAGGTATATTTTGGTACCCTCGCCTTTTCACCATGGAAGTTCTCCAACCGAAAATCTCTGCTGGGTTTTCAAACCAAATTCCGGTAAAGCTAGAGTACACGTACCCGTACGCATACCCAAGCTGGTTATATCTCAAATCGGTTAGCTCATGAACTTAAACAATAAATTAATAAGTAATGCAATCCTTGCAAACCGTGGCTATATTTTTCATTAATTAATTCAAGTGAATCAAACCGATTTTGCTTCAATTGTGTCTTGTGTAGTATATAAGATTTCCTTGCAATTGAACTAGTTCTTATGAGTCATTTGAACTAGTTATGAGAAATATAAATATGGTTGATATGAAAGTACTCATATGGCTAACCATTGGTCAACCAGTTGTGAACCAACCAAATGTACATGTTTAGGTACGATTACTCAAACCTAAATGAAATACATTTCATGTGCGTGTGACAAGATAAGATTCGATCTAACGGTTGAAATATATTAGCTTGGATAAGTTAGGTTTTTCATCTAACGATGAATATTGAATGCTTTATTACCAAGGTAACTTAGATTGCAAACCTTGATTTGAAAACTATATAAAGGAGATATCTAGCATCTGGAAAAACTAATCCACACACCTCCTGTGTGATACTAGTTGGTTTGATAGAGTTGATTCTCCTTTAATCGTAGGTTTATTCTCGAGACCCTATCGATTAACGACTTAAAGACTTCATTGGGATTGTGAAGCCAGATGAAACTACTTCTGTTGTAGCTGTGCGATCTGATCTTGCCATTTTTTAACGTAAGAGTTCAATTGAATAATTGGCTTGAGATTATATCTCCGATAGGGCAAGATAAAAAGAAATCACAAACATATTCGTCTCATCGTTTGTGATTTCGCAATATCTAGTTTCGCTACCATACGATTTAGATTATTTTGAGGTGATTGATAATTCTTTGGTGTTCTTCGGGAATATAAGTCCGGGTTATCGATTGGTTCCTGTTCACCTTGATTTTATCAAAAGACGGAACAAAACTCATAGGTTTATCTGTGGGAGACAGATTTATCTATTATCGTAGAATTTTATGTGTGATATAGATTTAATTACTAAAGTCTTAGACTTTGGGTCGTAGCAACTATTGGTTGTGGGTTAGATCATCTAAGGGAATCAAGTGCGTAGTATCCTGCTAGGATCAGAGACGTAAGGAGAGCAACTGTACCTTGAATCAGTGTGATATTGATTAGGGTTCAACTACAGTCCAAACCGAAGTTAGTTTGTAGTAGGATAGTGTCTGTAGCGGCTTAATACAGTGTGGTGTTCAATCTGGATTAGGTCCCGGGGTTTTTCTGCATTTGCATTTTCCTCGTTAACAAAATTTCTGGTGTCTGTGTTATTTCTATTCCGCATTATATTTTGTTATATATTTGAAATATCACAGCTTGTGCGTTGTATTGATCAATTGTGAAATCCAACCTTTGGTTGTTGATTGGAAATTGATTGATCCTTGGATATTGGTCTTTGGTACCATCCAAGTTTATATATCTCTTGTATTTGATAAAGACTCGCAGATACCTATTTGTTTGAGTAAAGATCAAATCGAGAGATAAAGATATTAACTCTTTGATATACTTTTTATAAGGTTGAGTCTGACTGTCTAGTTGATTCTCTTAAAAGTATATTGGAGTTAGTCCATATAGATTGCTAATCAAAATATTGAGTGAGGTTGTTAGACCCTATCTTTTTCAATTGGTATCAGAGTAGGCAAACACGTTTAAAGACCTTATCATACTGTGTTTGTAGCAATCAGACTCTATGGACAGTAGTGATATCTATGACTCCGCAAAACCATATCAGGATCCTTTTGATACAGTTCAAAGTTCTGAGACTTCCTAGAAATCGTCTCTTCTGTCATAAACCACTGTCAACTGTGAAAATCACCTATATGAACAACTGGATAAACTTTCAGATAAAAGTGATTCAGATGAGGAACCAAGTTTTGATGAATAAGTCTCACGGTATATTATACTCTTTTACGATATCATAACAAAGAAAGGATCAACTGCCTATCTGGTAGAATATCTATTTCCTTTCTGTCGAGAAAACAGGAAACTCAAAAAACTCTTTAAAGGGTATGATAGTGGTTATAAGCTTTTATAATCTATCCTTAAATATCGTGATGAAGAAGTATATTCAAAGATTACTGAATGTGAAAAAATTCAGAAGAGTTTCTGTATGTTGAAAGAAAGACTTGCTGAATCTGAGGCAAAGTATGATCCTCAACAAAAATACTATAATGACAAAGAATTTATTTTTCTTGCCAAAGAAAAACAATTGAAGAATGATATGTTTACAACTGTCAACAAGGTAAAATCACTAGAAGAGAATCTGAAAAGATTCAACGCTAGCTCTATAAAACTATCTTCCATGTTAGGAGAATGTAAAGAATATCGTGATACACGTGGTCTAGGAAATAAAGGAATAAACGCTCCAAATACTGGTAATATCAATTTCGTCTGTGCTAATAGAGACTTGCAATGTGAAAAATCACCTATTACAACTGTGTTTGTGGGAGAAAACTACTTCTGCAGGTTTAGGTAATTTTGGGTGTGTGTGGATGAGAAGTGAATTTAAACCTTCAAAAAATGTGCTGCACGATGAGCACTTTTGATTCGAGAGATAATCTGTACAATTCTGGCCTAAACCGAAGACACGGCTGTTCCAGATTTGTTTCGGTCACAGGTGAAGGATGTGAGGTTGATGTTAGGGAGGGAAGCGAAGAAGGTGTTGAGAGTATGAAGGTGAAAGCTATTTGATGACTTGTTAACAGAAGGTTGATCAGGCTAGCAAATGTTGCAGGCAGGCTCTGGGTGTCGAATACGATGGTATTAACACTTGGTTTTTTCTGTGTTATTGGAAATAGGGAGGAGAACCTATTTATACAAGTCAATAAGCCTTCATCACGTCTCTCGTGGGAAAGTGGAGGAAGTGGAATGATAGAGGAAGTGGAGTTGTGTGTTATTGTCACACGGTTGCTTGCCCACTTCTCCTATCATCGCTAACCTCCCATGTTTCCCTGACACGATCTTGTGATGGCGTGTTGCACGCTGCACGCTGTAAACCGCCAGACCAATACCCCAGTTTGTATCCCCCAGTTGTGACGTGATTAACGTCTCGAGTGAGTCGTGGGACCCACATAAGGTATAAAACGGTGCTCGGTAAAATAATCAAGTTGTTTGTAGGCGCATATTATATGCATGCGGTGCATTAAATATGCTTAACATGCTTGAAGCCTACACAACCTTGATGAAAAGATTGCAAGTTGAAGTGACTCAACTAGCTATGTTAAGGCGTTGTTCGGAGGTCGCATGAGGGGGACCCACCTTGGCCGGTTATGCCATGGGTAAGTGTGGAGGATGGTGATCACGGTGATACCTTGTTTGCCACCTAACTCCCTTCCTAGGCTATTCATCCAAGCATGCGAACTTGGATGGACGAGATTGATGGAGGAATAACCGTTGGATTAGGGTTTGGAAGGATTGTAAGCATCCCTTTTCACCCTAACGGTTTTCAGCCTTGGGAGGCATGCATGGAGTGACCGATCGGTCCAGCAGGTAGGCGGGACGCCACTCTTCATGCCCATGCTTGTTGGAAGTTAATCAGAGCAATCTAAGTCGCTCTTTTCAGCCTGCGATGATGGACAGCCGAGATTAGAAGGGGGGCGTGCATGCTACCTTTGGGCACGAATTTCGAAATGGCTGGTCTGCAACCATCCGCGGCCGATTGGTTGGCCGTGTAGCTGGGCCCACAGTGGACATGCTGGTGTGTTCGGCCAGCTAATCCCGCCTTCCTTTGGATTCCGTTCATTTGTATCAAAGTGGCTTCCTGCGACCACTTGATGCAAACCCTAATTTAGGGTTTCCGACCGGTTACCTACATCCGACCGAATCCGGCATTTTCCGACCTCTTTTGGTGAGGTCGATGGTGCGAGGGGAATGTTGGGACGACGGTGAGCATGTGCGTGCGCGCTACTCGGTCCCGCGCGTGATCTAGGCTGTCCAACCATGCCTGCGAAGTTGGATGGATGAGATCTATTTTTGAGTTTGTTTTCAGCAGGTGAGACTAACATGGGTAGTCTTGCATGCGTTCAACGGGGCTAATATAACCCGCCATCAGGTATCATATGGGTGTTTGCATGTCGAACACAAGGCTTTGAGCATGGCATTAATTGAAATGCCGCAAACCTACAGAAAATCGGGATGGTTGCTACATGCTCCGCTCTGGGTAGGTTTTAATTCTCAGGGATGGTTGCACATGCTCTAATGAATTAATATGGTGAGAATATTCACCGCATGAAGGCTTTATCCTCAGCAGACGTCGCCTTAGAATTTGGCTTTTACAATTTTAGACCTGAATAGAATTCCACCATCAACATTAAGTCCCCTGCCTAGCATGCAATGGTTACACTATTGTAGGGTAGGCATGAGATGGTGACAATTTGCATATAAAAATAACTAAAGTTAGAGAAAATAGCTACGTTTCTCTTGAGACAAAGTTTTGTTGTCATCTGATAAAGATTCCACCTTCAAATTAGTCTGATTTAGCGAATATAAAAGTTGAGTGGCTTCATTACTTAGGTAATCTCGTTCGCAAATTAGTTGGTTATTCTCATTCTTAAGATTATTTATCTCGTCAATTGAATATGTGTGAAGAATATTCAATCTATCAAATTGATTTTTCCAAGACTCTTTCCCAATGCGGGCTTCATCGGCGATGGTTTCCCATTCAATTATCTTCATTAATTGGTTATGTTTTGAAGCTAAATATGCGTTAACAAATAAATAAAGAAAAATTGAGTACATAGAAAACAAAGATTTACTGAGGCAAAAGCAGAGGCAAGAAAGTTATACCTTTCAGATCATCATTTCTCCTGCGAAGATTTTCGCAGTCCAATTCAGAATTGCGAAGCTTATGATCGAGAAGTTCACATTCTAAATTTTTTGCTTGAAGGTTCTTCTTCAAGGTTTCAACCTCACTTTCTAAAGCAGTTAGCGAATATGAAGAACCGTAAGATCCGAGATGCTTGATTAGAATCATATAAACATCCTGTCTCGCAGGATCTGTAGAAGATTTCATATCATCTTTCAAAACTTCAGATAATATTTGAAAAGCAGCTTCAACCCCTATTGCTATTTCTTGGGAAGAGGGAAGATAAGTAGAGGAAGAGGTTTTGGCAACATCATTCATCGCAGGAACTTGATTAGAATCATTCGTGGTAGTAGGAGTGGAAAAAGGAACTTGATTAGTTGCAGTTACAGTCTCATTTACCGCAACATCATTCACTGCAGCTTCATTTACTGTAGTCTCATTTACCGCAACATCATTCACCGCAGCTTCATTTACCGTAGTTTCATTCACCACGGCTTCATTCATCGCAGGTTTATTTGCTGCTAATTCATTCATCGTAGTTCCAACCATCATAGATTCATCTATCGTAACTTTTAAAATATTGGGATTATTAGAGATGGAAATATTAGCATCAATAACTTCACTTGGAATTGATGAAGAAGTAGTATGGGTGTTAATATTGGAATTCACGCAAGGAGAAGGAGAAGATTTATCTTGCGGCGGAATAGGGTTTGCAGGCAAAAAATCAAGAATATCCACTTCATCTGAAAGAGTTTTAACTTGACGAGAACGCTTAAGAGGTCTAGAAATATTCTCTTCACTCTGCGAATAATAACGTAGATAAGAAACAGAGGCAACAATATTGTTATTTTAAAGAAATAGATGTTTCTTACTACCTTATCATTCTCAGATCTCTTCGCCTTCCCAACACGCTTTTTCTAAGGACCCTTAGGGTTAGGGTTTTTGATAGTAATCTTAGTCTGAGAAGTAGTGTTACTGAAAAAGATAATAAAATATGGGGATTATAAAGAAAATCGGGCGATAGAAATGATGTAACATGAACAAAATAATATTCAAGATAAGAACCTACCTTTGAGTTTCCATTAGAGCAGCAGCAGGAAGGATAACAGGAAAGAAAAAGTTGCAGACAAAAAAAAAAAAAGTTGAAGAAAAGAGAGAAGGTGAAAGAAGACATATCCTCGAGTGGGACATCTATTTATAGATGAAGAATGGGTAACCGGGCTAATCGGTAAAGAAGTAAGGATTGACATGTGTCAACGGTAAAAACGTAAAATAGGGAATTTTGTCGGGTAAAAGACAAGGAGTTGCGGAAAATCAAGAAACCTAAATTCTCATGATCTTTATCTTCTTCGCAGAAAAGATATGAGAAGAGGCAAGATATAGGATCAGAATATCGTCACATCAATATTCCTGCGAAATAAACAACAATGATATTCTGCGATAAATCTCAAAGTGACGTAAGGAATGACATATCGGATGAAAACGACAGAAACATGAGAAAAGCGTGACATTTCTGCGATGAATCAATAAAACCTGCGAAAGATTAAGGCGGTGCAAACTGCGATGTATCGCAAGAACCCAGATCCTATACTAAAGGGAATCTTAGCTGTAAATGAGCTGTAATCCACTATGTAAATGCCTATATAAAGGAAATGAATCGTTCCAGAGATGATGATGAATTTTTGAGTACTAAGAAAGTTTTTAGGAGAGAGAAAATCTTATTAAGTGAACTGTATTCTTGATTACTGTAATTCTTTTAAGATCATATTAATAAAAAAGGTCCTTAATCTTCAAATTGTGTCATAAATATTGATAAATTCTTGAGTAGGGTGTAGTGTGGGAATTCCTGCAACTACAACAAAATAAATCAATAATTCTTCTCCTGGCTCCGCTTTCTGTAAAATAGATATGTTCATTAGATATTCTTTAACTCCTTGAAAAGCCTTCTCACATTCATCAGTCCACTTGAATTTTGTACCCTTCCTGAGTATATTGAAAAAATGCTTGCATTTATCTGAACATCACGAGATAAATCTTCCTAGCGATGCTAAGAGCCCATTCAACTTATGTACATCTTTCACTGTTGTTGGCGTTGGCATATCGTGAATTGCCTGTACTTTCTCTGGATCAACTTGAATTCCTTCTTTTGATATGATATAACCTAAAAATTTCCCTGATGCTACTCCAAAAATGCATTTCTCAGGATTCACCTTGATGTTAAAGAGTCGCATTTGATCAAAAATCTCCTTCAAATCTTGCAATGGTTCTTAGCTTCTTTACTCTTTATTAACATGTCATCTACGTAAACCTCTAATATTTTGTGTATCCACTTTGCGAACACCTTCTCCACCATCCTTTGATACGTTACACTAGCATTTCGTAACCCAAATGGAATTTTTGTGTAACAATATAATCCTCTTGGAGCAAAAAATGCAGTGTGCTCTTGATCTTCTTCAGCAAGAGGGATCTGATTATATCCTTTATACCCATCCAGTGAAGATATTCTATCATTTCCTGCTGCTGATTCGACCATTTGAGGAATATCTGGTAATGGAAATCTATCATTGGGAAAAGCTTTGTTTAAGTCAGTAAAATCTATACAAATTCTCATCCCTTTATTCTTCTTTGGAACCACTACCATATTTGCAATCCATTCCGGGTATTTTGCTTTCCTAATAATTCCCGCATCAAGCATCTTCTGTAATTCTTCTTTTATTTTTGAGTGATAAGTTGTCGCGATTTTCCTTATCCTTTGCTTGAATGGTCTCACATCTTTGTTAATCTCTAACTTATGACATGCAACTGATGGATCTATTCCAGGCATTTCATCCATACTCCACGCGAAAATATCCTTATATTCTCGCAAGAGATTTATGGTTTGTTGTTCTTCATCTGCACCCATCTTAGTTCCAATTTTCAGCATTTTAGGTTCTTCTTCACTTCCAACATTTACTTCCTTTGTTGGTTCTACTGCGGTGTAGCTGGACTCAGGTTCTCCCATTGGCGTTGGTGTTTCCATGACTCTCGCGGGCTCATCATTTTCTTGCAAGATCTCGCTGGGTATTCCTTTTCCTTCTCTTGCTCTTATCACCTAAACTCTAAATTCTTCTTTATTCTTTGCCTCTTTTGTCAATTTTCTGTGAGCTTTTCGCAATTTTGGATGCTCTTCATAGTTTATCATTTCAATTCGATAACACAGTTTCGGGAGATCAGTATCTCCTCTAATTTCTCCAATTCCACTAGGCATAAGAAACCTGTGTCCACCAAAGTTCTATTTACAGCCCATTCTTCTGCAGATCTTGTTGATTTCTTCTTCTTCACTCGCATAGAAGATACCGTGATTACCAATGGAAATGTATGATCCAAATTTTCTTTTGGTATTTCTGCTGCTGTGAATGTGATTTCTTGCTTTTCCCAATCTTTCAGAGGTGATATTTTCTCCACTGTCATAATTCTTTTTCCTTCAAAATATCGTTTATGAATCTTTCCTCTAATATTTTCATAGAATTGGTTAATCATTGTTTTTGTTATCGTATTGCACTCCAACTTCCTGTAATCCTCCTTTGCTCAACTTCTTCACCAATTTGTTCAATCATCTTCTTAACTCGAATATTGATCTTTTATCTTTCTTTTTCATACAATTTTCAACTTTCAATCCCTGATTCAGGAGCCAAAATGTAGTTGCAGGAAATCCTACACTACACCCTTGATAAGATCTTATAGTAATTAACACATATTTGATGATTAAAACAACACTTTATTATTTGATTTTCAGAAATATTTACAAGTAATGGAAGAAGATCAAGAATACAACCACTCTCTTGAATTTTCTCTCTCTTCAAGACTTTCTCAACACTCTAAAAAATACATCAACCTTTTCTAAATCTACTGGATCTCTTTATATAGGGTAATTACATAGTGGATGACAGCTAAGTTGTCCTTTAATTTCGGATTTGGATCGCGATGTTTTCGCGGTAGTTATAATGTCCATTCTCGCAAGCGTTTTATACATCGTAGAACAATCACGCTCTTCTCATTTTTCTTCATTCGTCAGCTATTACGTCATTCTATGAATTATTATGTGACACTCGCGAAGTGTTGTTGAAGAGCTTGCAAAGCTGTCATTGTCAATCTCGCAGGGATGTTATTAATACCACAAGAATAATACCATAGCGATATTCTGGTCCTACAAGTCCATTCATTCCTCTATCAATATTTGCATACCAATACGTGAACGACTTTACTTTTGACAAAATATGGGACAATTAAGTTCACGGACGTAAACACACATATCTCATCAAATATTACAATATATAAAACCATAATGATTAATACTGCAACCATCATCTTCCAAACAAGTTTAGAATTAAAATTAATAAATTTAAAAACAAGAAGATGAATTCATTGGATATAGCTATGTGTAATCACAATCACGGCTGTTCCAAAACACTAGTTATTCCTCTAAATAAAACAGAAAACATAGAAGATTTATTAGACATTAATACCTTTGTAGAATTCATTATCGTCCCCGAACTCCTTGTTGTCAACATCCATTAGAACATATGGTTCATTAAGAAAGGAGTTTATATTGATGAACCTTCTTGGTTGCTATTGTCGAACCAGGGCCTTCTAAATCTCATGAGTCTTATACACAAAATCCTTTATTTGTTGAATCTCCTTACGCAGCTCTCTCAACACTCCAAGAACATCAGAAAACTTCTGAGAATTTGAAGGAACATCCCTTGGTTTCCTCATATTCCTTCTTTTTATTTTTAAGGTTGGAGGCAATTGAGATTTTTCTATTTCCTTCATGATTGATGGCTTAACAACCACATTACCTTCTTTTCCATCGCAAGACATTATTCTTGGAGCATCCATCAACGAATGTGTTTATGAGAGGAATTCACAATTGGCTCAACAAGTAGTATAGAGATAAAAAGAGGTTTTATAGAAGGAAAAGGAATGTAGGGTTCGAAACCTAAAATAGGTTCGTAAACGATCAACTCTTATCCCTATCAAGAGTAAATTTGTCGATAATACCCTTTTTCTTTTGTTTGATAGACAAAAATAAGACACAACTAAGAAAAGAAGAAAAAAAAACAAAACTTTTCTTAAAGCCTGAGAGGTACAAAATCATTGTCTCTTTTGATCAGGCACATGACACAAGATTTTAGAAACAACACAATTAAGTTGTGATGTGGTGAACAACAATTTTTCCACCAATTGAGAGGAATCCATAGACCTCTGTCTATCAAAACAATTTGACCATATTTTCTTTTCAAATGGTCTTGATTTTTCCTTGGAAACTTACTTCTCATAAGAAGATAAAATCTTACATACCTCTGCGGTCTTCTGAGCAAGTTTGAGCTTTCTTGCTAAATGATTTTCTCTTCGTTGAAGTTTGCTGACGTGTCTTTGCTTGTGTTTGAACTTGTAACACCTTGAAAGTTCATGACCTTGTAATGAACAATATGAGCACGTCACACTTGGATGATAATCAGGCTTCTGAATTATGCAAGCAGCTAAGCACATAGTGGATCCTGAGTCATTATAAACAGTGTTTCCAAGAAGGGAATCAAATTTTTCTTCCAGAACGGTTGGATTATCTTCTGAAAGAATATTAAGATTGATATGTGTATTGTTACAATTATTGTAGTTGCAGGAAAACCTACAGTACACCCTTGATAAGAATTTACAGTAATTAACACATATTTGAAGATTAAAAACAACATTTTCTTATTTGATTTTCAGAAATGTTTACAAGAAATGGAAGAAATCAAGAATACAACCGCTCTCTTGAATTTTCTCTTTCTTAAAGACTTTCTCAACACTCAAAAATATATCATCCCTTTTCTGAATCTACTGGGTCTCTTTATATAGGGTAATTACATAGTGGATGACAGCTAAGCTGTCCTTTAATTTCGGATCTGACTTGCGATATTATCGCAGTAGTTATAATGTTAATTCTCGCAAGCGTTGTGTAGGACCAGAATATCGCCCTGGTATTATTTAGTGAGCATCATCGCTAGTTCTTCAATAACGCTTCGCCAGTGTCACAGAATAATTTAGAGAATGACGTAGTAGCTGACGAATGAAGAAATACGGGAAGAGCGTGATTGTCCTGCGATGGTTACGGCACCTGCGAGCATTAGCATTACAACTACCACGAGAGCATCGTGAACCAAATCCGAAATTAAAGGACAACTTAGCTGTCATCCACTATATAATTACCCTATATAAAGAGTCCCAGTAGATTCATAGAAGGGAGATGTATTTTTTAGAGTATTGAGAAAGTCTTGAGGAGAGAGAAAATTCAAGAGAGCGGTTGTATTCTTGATCTTCTTCCATTACTTGTAAATATTTCTGAGAATCAAATAATAAAGTGTTGTTTTAATCATCAAATATGTGTTAATCACTGTAAGATCTTATCAAGGGTGTAGTGTAGGATTTCCTGCAACTACATTTTGGCGCTAGAAACAGGGATGAATTGATGATTGTTTGAAGAAAAAGATAAAAATTGACATTGTGGTTGGAAGGAATTTGGAATAATTAGTGAAAGATCTTATGAAACATTCAACAGATTACTAAGATTAATGGCTAGAAGAAGAAGAAACATATCAGAACCACCAACAACTGTAAGGAGGAGTAAAAGACTTGCAGGTGGAGAAACAAATGAAATGGGAGAATCTTCAAGAATAAGAACAAGAAGAAATAGAACAAGGAATGAAGGAGAAAATCAAGTTCAACAGCCAAACCAGCAAACACCAATACAAGATAGAGTTGTGGATTATGATAGAGTTAGCGTGCATACTTGGCGATCAGATTCGATGGAGGAAGCAGAAGATCGACAATTAAGAAATGAGATAAGAGAAGAGAAGAAAGAGATCAAGGAGTGGTTGAAAGATTAATTCATGGAGAAGGCGAAAATGAAATAGCAGATGATTTAAGACAAGGAATACAAGAGGAAAGGAGGTTAAAAGCAGTAGAACGTGCAAATTTAACAAGACAGAATCACGAGTTAAGAATGGAGAATTTGAGATTGCAAAGTAGGAGATCAAGAAGTACTGCTAGATCAAGTTCAAGATCATTTAGAGAAGAGCCAAGGAGAAATTCCCCTATGAGAAATGCTGGAGCAAATATCCGAGAGGAAATGCAAAATCCAAATGAAGAGCAGCATCATAAAGAAGAAGAGATGATTCATGATCGCTACATTCCACGCGGAGAAACTGTGAATGGTAGACGTGATAATAGAAATCAAGAGGACGGAAATATCCAAGATGGTGAAGAAAATCGAGAAGAAGGTAGATGAATATTACATGGGCGAGAAATCCAAAGAAATCAAAGAATCATTGAGGAGGAAATTGAGAGGGATTATGCTGAACAAGCATGTCTGGATTGCGAGAGAGAAAGATTAAGAGCAGAAGTGGAAGAACAAGAATTCCAAGAAGCAATACAGCAGAATAATCATGACAATCGAGAAAGGAGACGCACACAAAATCGCCATAGCAATAATATCAATGAGGAATATGACAGAATACAAAGGAGAATAAAAAGAAAGCGAAGAGAAACGATGAGGAATGAAGAAACTCGCAGAGAAGAAATTGGAAGACACAATCAGTTGCGAATTCAAGAAGGAGGTGAAGAGGAAAATCGCAGGAGAAGGCAGAATGAAGATGCTAAAGAAGAAGCACAAAATCTCGCAGGACAAGAAAGACACGAGCGCAGAAGAAGAGAAGCTGCACTGAAAAGACCAATGGAGCAAAATTTAGCTGGAAATGAACAAATTTTAAGAGAATTAACAGAAATGAGGGGAATGCTGAATAACAGAAGAGAAGGAGGCAGGAGACAACTTGATAAATCCATTGAATAAGCTGCGAGAACTCCATTCACTCAAGAAGTACAATTAAGAGGAATCCCTCCAAAATGCAATTTACCAAAGATTAACCAAAGATCTTCGATGGGACTACCTGTGCTGTTCAACATGTTAAGGCTTATGTTAGGTGTATGCTACAATGGGAAAACCATGATGTTGTATTATGCAAATATTTTTCATCTAGCTTAATTGGTGAGGCGTTAAAATGGTTCGAAGGCTTACCTAAAATACAATAACTTCTTTCGATCATCTGCAAGCTACATTTCTGGGAGCATATATAATCAACAATTATTTACGGCCCGATATTGAAGATGTGTTTGGGTTAAAACAGAGGATTGGCGAGAGTCTGAAACACCTAACCATAAGATGGAATACAATGTGCAATGAAATTGCAGGAAGATTGGATGAGAGATACCTCATTTTATCTTTCATTAATGCAATGTTCACAACCAATCTGATGTACATACAAATTTTCAGAATCAAAAATACCATCACAATGACTGAGCTACGAGAACTACAAGAAGAATACATTGCTTTGGAGGAAAAACAAAATGAGATGGAATCATATCCAGTGGAAAACGCCAGCTCAATAGCGGCGAACGTGAGTGTACTTCCTAAAATGATCAACAATGTGGCGAGCACCTCGCAGCCACAACAAGAGAAGGTGGTGATTGAAAATCAGCAGAAGTTAGTAGACATGGGAAGTCGAGATCAAGAGGAGTATGAAAGAGAAAAGAATTATTACAATAGCGGTGGAAATAATAAAATTCAAAGACTTGATCAGCCGCAAGATACTTATAGAGGTCAAAGGCAAAATAATTTCAGAGGACAAGGGAATCAAAGAGTAATATGGGAAGAAATTAAGATGCCACCCCTAAATGCCAACATAGAAAAAATTTGGGAAGCTATCATTTTGATGGAAAATATACCATCACCCTGGAACATGGGAAAAGAGCCACATCAAAATAATCGAAATCAAGAATTTTGTCCTTATCATCATTTCCATGGACATTCAATAAATGATTGCATAAATGTAAAAAGAATAATTTTGAGGATGATAGATCAGGGAAAGTTAAATCATTTTCTAATAGGACATCCGCAATCTCAGCAGCTACCACCAGCACCAGATCTTCGCAGAGTCAATACTGTAAAAAGAGCAGAAACATTTGTGATAGAGGTCGGAGCCAAGGCGAAGAATTTGTTCTGTAATTCCATCGTACATTCATACAAAACTATTGAGTATTTTCACGTCAATGTTCTAAGCAGAATCTTCGCAAGAGACGCATATGGAAGAGAGATAATGAATATCGCGAGAGTGTCGCCATTAAAGGAGTGGCAAAAGAAAACTATTTCCTTCACTGCGCAATAAGTACCAGAACCTGGCTAGATGCATAACAACCCACTGGTGGTAAGGTTAGAGATAAATCCAAAAAAAATAGAAGAAAAACATGAAAAAAATGATGATAATGAAACTGAGGACTCCTGGGCCATTAATAGAGTTCTAATAGATACTAGAAGTTCAGTTGATATATTATTTTATCATACTTACAGAACCATGGGTGTAAAATACGAGGATCTGATACCATCAACCTATAAGATCTATGGTTTCAACGGCACTGCCAACAAGCCCAAATGGGAAAGTACAATGCGAATTCCATTAAAGGGGTTATCTTCTAAGATTCTATTATGTGTTGTGGATATTGAATCACCTTATAATGCCCTGATTGGTAGACCTTGGATACATGGGATATTAGGTGTGGCATCAAGTTTCCACCAATGATTAAATTTCCTCATCCTAGTGGTGTTGGAATAATAAAGAGAGACTGGGCTGATGGGAAGAAATGCTATGAAATTGACATGGAATCTTGCGAGGAAAGGGAAGTAAAGAACAGAGACTAGAAACGAAGCATCAAGCAAAAACAAAGAGGTGATAAGCTGATGGTTGACACAATAGAGCGGCGAGAGGATAGAATACTGCGAAATCAATATGAGTGTATGACTGGCGAGCAGATCGCAGATGCAAAACGTAACAAAAGAACAGAAGCATAAAGTAGTAAGTAGAATGGTAAAACAAAGAAATTTAAGAAGTTTATGAATGATTAGTTGAAGAACTCGCAAAATATTTGTTGAAGAAAATATTTCAAAAGGATATTTTGTTTGAATGAAAGAAATGAAATTGAAAAATTATACAAGAGTTGAAATGCAAATAAGGAGAAGATCAAAGAAAATAAATTTCACCAGAATTGCAATATTTGCAAGAAACGCGAATAAAATTTCGCAGAGACATAAGAATGGGACAAACCTATATGGCGTACACCCTAGTTCGCGGATACAATTTCGCAAGAGGCAAATGTAAGACCTAAAGTGCGTCATATAATGGGGTATCTCTTTGTGTGGCTCAGGGATAAGGTTATACTGCTGCTGGAACCTGGGTCACGGAGACTGGGGTCCATATCTTTGAGATACCTATCCAGGAGAGATACTTTAGATTTCCAACTATATAAGGTTATACCCTGGTTGAACGACTGAAGGTCTCTTCTAAGGGGAGCAGAGTATTACCAAGGCGCCGAGGTACATGGTTGAACCAAGGATGCCCAGGACGGACGAACCTACCCTGGAAATTCTTGGTAAGTCTTGGCTATGATGCACTCGGCCCAAAGAAAACCCCACTTAGGGTGCAGTCTTGTAACTATAAGCCATATAGGAATAAAGGACAAGAGGCTTCGAAAACAACTGGTTGTTGCTAAATCTGAATGGGAGGACCTAGTCTTGTATGGCCGATGTGCCTTCCTTGAAGGGGCAACCAGGGGTAAGATAAGGGCAGCACCCTCCATTAGGAGCTGATAAGTGTCTAAAGACAGAAATGTCATGGGGCTTTACACTCGCAAGATCATTTAGGTATGTCATATTGTCGCGTGACAAATATTATACAGAGGCAACAAGCCATAAGAGAAAGTTAAGATGAGATCAATGGGTTTTTACATGAAAGTGTAAAGACATCCTGCGATTTCATCGCAATACGGCGATGTCATGAGGCTCCTTTCTCGCAAGGGAACTTAGACTTGTCATATTGTAGCAGAGAAATTGACAAAATACAGATAAGACAAGATCAAGGGGTTTTTACCTGCAAATGTAAGAATGTCCTGCGATTTTGTCGCTAATACAAGATGTGGCAAAATAAGACCTTTAACTAGGAAGGCATTATAAGACCACACGAAATCAAGATTGAATGACTGCGATACTGGCGCAGAGATAATGAGACTTGCGATATTATCGCAATGATTGAGGCAAAAATATTTAAATATACTTTATTCACAACTAATATCTAATATTTACTCAATTTTCTCATATTACAGATGAATAACAGAGGCAAGTATGGGAGTGAACAAGATGATAAGATTGTTATTCATCATTATATGATAAAATTATATAGATGTTATTATATGATAAATTTATACAGATAGTTAAACATTAATAACCATGTTGATTGATTATATCGCAGAAAAGAATTGCTTTTCAATTTACAGATAGAAGCAAAAGAAATTTATACATTAAGGAACATTAGAAGCTGGAGATACTCGCAGCAGTACAATACAAGGAGAAAGAGATAAATTAACAAATATTACAGAGGGGTTCAAGACTAATTAGATCCATCATCATCTTCGCCAAATTTCTCTTATTCTTCACCTTTACCATCAGCTGCATCCTCGTCAGATTCCCCAGCTTCGCTATCAGAGATAACAAGGTTTGGAGTATTCGCTGGAATTTCTTCTGCGAGATTAGGAAATGCAGAATGAGGAATGTTATGATCATTGCAAACCATTTTAATGGAGTTGTTACGAACACCAATAAGGGCATTACTAAAATTCGCAGCAGTAATCTTCAATTTATCTTTCAACCTTGAATATTTCTCATTGCGAGCAACAAGAGTATTTGCGAGTTGATTCTTATCAGCTTCAAGTTCCCTGATTCTTTCAGAATACCTCTTCTCAACTCCTACGAGTATACAATAACAAGTTGGAAAATTTGCAAGAAAAATTATAAAAGCAAGAAATTAATAAGGAAGAACAATTAGCAACCTTCTCTTTCAGAAATCATGTCCTTAATACTTGCATTAATTATCAAGGGTTGAGAAAGTCTTGTGGAGAGAGAAAATTCAAGAGAGCGGTTGTATTCTTGATCTTCTTCCATTACTTGTAAATATTTCTGAGAATCAAATAATAAAGTGTTGTTTTAATTATCAAATATGTGTTAATCACAGTAAGATCTTATCAAGGGTGTAGTGTAGGAAGAACTCTGCGATCTGATCGTTCATGTCCTTTATTTGCATTAATTGCATTCATCTTCTCAAGAACTTTCTTCTTCTATAAATACTTCTTCCATTTTATTCTTTCCTTATTTTTACTTTCTTCATCCTCCTCTCTGCAACTTTTCTGCAATTTTACTGTTCTTCCGTAAATTGCGTATCTGTTACTGCTGTGACTTCTTTCTTGTTCTTCAATCTTTTCCTTCACTCCCATACTCAAAAATGGTTGCTCATGGTCATAAAAATTTGGTTTCTTTTGGTGAAATGCGAGAAAAGCTTAAAAATAAGGGTTTTACTTTGTCTACAATTCAAGATCAGAACCCTAAATCCGAACTTTCGGTAAAATTATTTTCTGATCATCAATGTTCTCGCGAGAAAGTTATAGTCTCGCTAGGTCAACTTGAAGCTGGTCTTCCCATTCCTCTCTACGATCCTGAACTTCCTTTGTTCTATGAGATACTTTCTCATCCAAAATTCTCACGAGCCATATATCAACTGGGCGGGGATTGCATCCGTCTGCTGGTGGAGTATACTACTCGCGGTGCTGATAAAGAATCTCGCTACCCAGATACTGCGAAGAATCCTAAATTCAAGGATGTAGTATGGGAGTGAACAGGATGATAAGATTGTTATTCATCATTATATGATAAAATTATATATATGTTATTATATGATAAATTTATACAGATAGTTAAACATTAATAACCATGTTGATTGATTATATCGCAGAAAAGAAATGCTTTTCAATTTACAGATAGAAGCAAAAGAAATTTATACATTAAGGAATATTAGAAGCTGGAGATACTCGCAGCAGTACAATACAAGGAGAAAGAGATAAATGAACAAATATTATAGAGGGGTTCAAGACTAATTAGATCCATCATCATCTTCGCCAGATATTTCTTCTTCTTTACCTTTACCATCAGCTTCATCCTCGTCAGATTCCTCAGCTTCGCTATCAGAGATAACAAGGTTTGGAGTATTCGCTGGAATTTCTTCTTCGAGATCATGATATGTAGAATGAGGAATGTTATGATCATTGCAGACCATTTTAATGGAGTTTTTATGAACACCAATAAGGGCATTACTAAAATTCGCAGAAGTAATCTTCAATTGATCTTTCAACCTTGAATATTTCTCATTGCGAGTAGAAAGAGTATTTGCGAGTTGATTCTTATCAGCTTCGAGTTCCCTGATTCTTTCAGAATACCTCTTCTCAAATCCTGCGAGTATATAATAACAAGTTGGAAAATTTGCAAGAAAAAATTATAAAAGCAAGAAATTAATAAGGAAGAACTATTAGCAACCTTCTCTTTCAGAAATCATGTCCTTAATACTTGCATTAATTATCAAGGGTTGAGAAAGTCTTGTGGAGAGAGAAAATTCAAGAGAGCGGTTGTATTCTTGATCTTCTTCCATTACTTGTAAATATTTCTGAGAATCAAATAATAAAGTGTTGTTTTAATCATCAAATATGTGTTAATCACTGTAAGATATTATCAAGGGTGTAGTGTAGGAAGAAATCTACAATCTGACCGTTCACGTCCTTTCTTTGCATTAATTGCATTCATCTTCTCAAGAATTTTCTTCTTCTATAAATACTTCTTCCATTCTATTCTTTTCTTCTTTTTACTTTATTCTTCCTCCTCTCTACAACTTTTCTGCAATTTTACAGTTCTTCCGTAAATTGCGCATCTGTTACTGCTGTGACTTCTTTCTCGTTATTTAATCTTTTCCTTCAACACTTTCTAGGGTGTCCGCTTACAGAAGAAGGATGACATCGCTGAAGATAAAGTTCTTATGTTATATATCAATTGGCATACGGGTAATAATCAAGGACCTCGCCACTCCAGTGATGATAAATGGTTCATTTTTCCATTATGCCTAGAGGGTCCCTATATATCCGGTCCTCATGTATTGCCTGCGAATCTCGCAGGATACCAACCGTGGGTTTTCAACTGGCCTGAAAGGAATAAAGAGGTATGTTCCCTCAATGTTTTTGTATAATTTTTATTATTATCTTCCTCATGTTTTCATACTCTCGCTGACTACTCTAATTTTTCTAGATTAACAGGCTGAAACTTAACTACCAGAAATTTGGGAAGCCCAGCACCTTTTTAGCCCTTAAATCTCTCACATATGAAGTAAGAAATATTCCTTTATGATTCTTAACAATATATTGTTGCCTCTATTTATTATCTTTATCTGTGTTTGCAGGTTATTGAAGAAAGAGAACCTGTTGTGGTTGCGAGGACCAAAGGGAAAAGCAAAGATTCTTCTCGCAAGGGGAAATCTAACGCTCCTCACAAGGAGAAATCTGATGCTCCTCGCAAGGAAAAATCCACTGGTCCTCCCTCGAAGAAAAGAAATACCCAAATTACTTCCCCTTCATCGCCCCAGTCAAATGACGAAAATTCTCATGATGATACTGATAATGATGATGATGATGATTTTGATGTTGTATCCCTTCCACAATGGAAACTTCCCAATCTGAATCTTCCATGGACCAGTTATCTAACATTTTTGGCGATATTACACATGGTATTGCAAATGATTGTGTAAATGAAGCTCTTAACGGGGTATCCCAGGCTCTTGCCAAGATCTGTGATGCTCCCATATTGGTTGATAATGATTCTCTCCAAGGAATCTCAAGATTCATAACTCCCAGTCTCTTAAATTCTCTTGGTATTCTGGTATGTTTTCATTTCTTCACCACATTTATGTAGTCATTTCCTTGCCAAGTTTTAATTTACATTGTCCCCTTGCAGACTGGAATAGCTTCCTTTATTGTTGTCTCAGACTTGGAGAAGAGGTGCACATCTTTTCACAAGAAGAATACTGTTCTTCGCAAGAAAAATATGGAGTTGGAATTTGAGTCCGCTAGTCTTCGTGAGCAATTTGAATCTGGGTCTGCAGACCTTCAAGAAAAGATCAAACGGTTGGAAACTGAACTTTCTTTCTCGCAAGATAAGGTCGCAAGCCTCCAAGCTGCGAACAATCAACTTTATGGTAAGAAATCTCTCTCTTTTTCTTTAACCTTGTATTCCTTTGCATTTTTTTCTTATTTTTCTTCTTCGCAGATGTTTACGTACTTTCTGACGAAGCTGTATTCCTTCGTTCTTTTCCAAATCCAATAGACGATGATACTCTTCTAGAGCTTCTCAATAACTCTTTGAATAATCCCTCCAATGATAGAATTAATTCTATTTCCATAGATGAACTCAGATCTAAGCTTTGCCTCTTAGAAACTGGCCATGGATCTTGTTTAGACATGGCTAAAAAATTCAAACTCTTTTACCACAATTCTAAGGAAGAGATTAGGACTTTAAGGACCAAGAACAGTGATCTCTCAGATGATAAAGATCGTATATCTAGACAAGGAGCTCAAACTTTAGCGGATTTTCATAAAACCCTTCTTGAAGTTCAAATTGAAAGAGATAGACTTATCTGCGAGAAAAAGGTTCTTGTTGAAAGAGAAATCCAAATCCGTTCCCGTCTTCTTATTAATGATGACGACGAATTTGGTTGGGCTGCAAAGATTCTTAACAATGCCAGAGCTAACTTAGGTGTAGATGTTAGTCTTCATGTTGAACAAGCGGCCTTAATTAAAGACATGATTTCTGAAAGAGAAGGTTGTTAATTGTTATTCCTTTTAAATTTCTTGTGTTTTATAGTTTTTTGCAAATTTTCCAACTTGTTATTATATACTCGCAGGAGATGAGAATAGATATACTGAAAGAATTGGAGAACTTGAAGCTGATAAGAATCAACTCGCAAAGACTCTTGTTGCTCGCAATGAGAAATATTCAAAATTGAAGACCCAATTAAAGATTTCTGCTACCAATTTTAGTAATCTCCTTATTGGTGTTCGCAATGATTATGCCAAGAAGATCTGCGATGATCACAACATTCCTCACTCTTTGTATCCTTTCCTCGCGGAAGAAGTTCCTGAGACTACTCCAAATCTTGTTATCTATGACAGTGAAGCTGAAGAATCTGGCGGAGATGAAGGATACAGCGAAGATGACGGTGAAGACAAAGAAGAGGAAAAATCTGGCGAGGATGAAGATGGATCTAACTAGTTTTGTTTCCTATTTTTAATCTCCTTGTAATATTTGTACATTTGTCTCCTTCTTCTTCTGATATTACTGCAAGGTTCCTTGATGTATAAACTTCTTTTTCTTCTATCTGTATAAACAATTCTTTTTTTCAATATGGTTAATCAACATGATTATTAATTTTTATCCATCTGCGTAAATCTTTCATATAAAGATGAATAATAATCTTATCATTCCGTTCTTTCCCATATTTGCCTCTGTTATTCATCTGCAATATGAAATATTGAGCAGATTAATGTTGAATAAAATCTATTTGTAAACTTTGTCTCAACTTCTGCGTAAATATCGCAGGTCATATCTGTATAATTTTATGATCTCTTGTGGTCTTATTTTTCCTTCCTAGTTAAAGGTCTTATTTAGCCTTTTTTTTGTTTGTGCGACAAATCATAGGACGTCTTTACACTTACATGTATTGACCCATTGATCTTGCCTTATCCGTATTTTTTCAATTTCTCTGCGACAATATGACAAGTCTAAGCTCTCTTGCGAGAACAAAGCCTTATGACATTGTTGTCTTGCGATGAAATCGCAGGACATCTTTACACTTTCATGTAAAAAGCCATTGATCTCATCTTAACTTTTTATCATGGCTTGTTGCCTCTGTATAATATTTTTCACGCGACAATATGACAGGCCTAAATGTTCTTGAGATCATAAAGCCCCATGACATTGCCGTCTTTAGACACTTATCAGCTCCCTAATGGAGGGTGCCGCCCTTATCTTCCCCCTGGTTGCCCCTTAAAGGAGGGCACATCGGCCATACAAGACTAGCTCCTCCCATACGGTCTTAACAACAACCAGTTGTTTTCACAGCCTCTTGTCCTTTATGCATATATGGCTTATAGTTAGAAGACTGCACCCTAAGTGGGGTTTTCTTCGGGCCGAGTGCATCATAGCCAAGACTTGCCAAGAATGTCCAGGGTAGTTTCGTACACCCAGGGTACTCTTGGCTCAACCGTGTACCTCGACGCCTTGATCATACTCTGCACTCCTTAGGAGATACCCTCGGTCATCCAACCAGGGTATAACCTTATATAGTTGGAAATCCAAGGTACCTCTCCTGGATGGGTTTTTAATAACCCCAATCTCCATGACCCAGTTTCCAGCAACGGTATAACCTTATCCCTGAGCCATGAGATACCCCCTTATATGACGTACTTTAGGTCTTACATTTGCCTC
The DNA here is from genome assembly GCA_023529315.1 of Papaver bracteatum. Lineage (NCBI taxonomy): Eukaryota > Viridiplantae > Streptophyta > Magnoliopsida > Ranunculales > Papaveraceae > Papaver > Papaver bracteatum. The sequence continues at coordinate 294,647 of JAJJWX010001169.1, forward strand.
TTACGGAATTTTATTCGCGAACTAGGGTGTACGCCATAAAGGTTCGTCCCGTTCTTATATTTCTCTTGTGAGTATTGAAACTCTGATGAAATTTCTTTTCTTTATTCTTCTCTTTATTTGCATTTCAACTCTTGTATAATTTTTCAAATTCATCTTTTTCATTCAAACAAAATATTCTTTTGAGACATTTTCTTCAACAAATCATTCATAAATTTCTTAAATTTCATCATTTTACCTTTTTACTTACTACTTTCTTCTTCTGCCCTTTCGTTGCGTTTTGTTATTTTCTCTCCATCTGCGAGACGCTCTCTATCTATTGTTTGCATCTCATGTTGATTTTACAATGCTCCTTCCTCTCGCCGCTCTATTGTATCAACCATCAGCTTATGACCTCTTTGTTTTTGCTTGATGTTTTGTTTCCAGTTTTTTCTCTTTGCTGCCCTTTCCTCGCAAGATTCCATATCAATTTCATAGCATTTCTTCCCATCAACCCAGTCTCCCTTTATTACTCCAACACCGTTAGGATGAGGAAATTTAATACATTGGTGGAAAGTTGACGCCACACCTAATATCCCATGTAGCCAAGGTCGTCCAATCAGGGCATTATAAGGTGATTCAATATCCACAACACAGAATAGGATCTTAGAAGATAGCCCCTTTAATGGAATTCGCATTGTAATTTCCCCTTTGGGCTTGTTGGCAGTACCGTTAAAACCATAGATCTTATATGTTGATGGTATCAAATCCTTGTCTCTCCCTCCCATGGTCTTGTAGGCATGATAAAACAAAATATCCACTGAACTTCCAGTGTCAATTAGAACCCTGTTAATTGCCCAAGAATCTTCAACTCCATCATCCTTATTTTCTTCATCTTCATCTTCTATTTGTTTTGGATTTATTTCTAATCTTACCACCAGTGGGTTGTCATGCATCTCGCCAGGCTCTGGTACCTATTGTGCAGTGAAAGAAATAGTTGCTTTTGCCATTCCTCTAATGGCGAGACTCTCGTAATATTCAATATCTGTCTTCCATCTGCGTCTCTCGCGAAGACTCTGCTCAGAACGTTGTTGTGGAAATCCTCAATAGTCTTGTATGAATGTATGGTGCAATTATAGAACAAATTCTTCGCCTTGGCTCCAACCTCTATCACAAATATTTCTGCTCCTTTTATATTATTTACTCTGTGAATATCTGGTGCTGGTGGTAACTGCTGAGATTGCGGATGTCCTATTAGAAAATGATTTAATTTTCCATGATTAATCATCCTCAAAATTATTGTTTTTACATTCCTGCAATCGTTTATTGAGTGACCATGAAAATGATGGTAAGGACAAAATTCTTGGTTTCAATTATTTGGATGTGGTTCTTTTCCCATATTCCAGGGTGATGGTATATTTTCCATCAGAATGATAGCCTCCCAAATGTTTTCTATACTAGCATTTAGAGGGGGCATCTTAATTTCTTCCCATATTATCTTCTGACTCCCTTTCCCTCTAAAATTATTTTTCCTATGACCACCATAAGTCTCTTGCGGATGATCAAGTCTTTGAATTTTATTATTTCCACCGCTATTGTAATAATTCCTTTCCCTTTCATACTCCTCTTGATCTCGACTTCCTATGGCTACTAACTTCTGCTGGTTTTCAATCACCACTTTCTCCTGTTGTGACTGCGAAGTGCTCGCCACATTATTAATTATTTTAGGAATTAAACTTCCGTTTGCCGCTATTGAGCTGGTGTTTGCGACTGGATATGATTCCATCTCATTTTGTTTCTCCTCCAAAGCAATGTATTCTTCTTGTAGTTCTCGCAGCTAAGTCATTGTGATGGTATTTTTGACTCTGAAAACTTGAACATATAGTAGATTGGTTGCAAACATAACATTAATGAAAGATAAAATGAGATATCTCTCATCCACTCTACCATCCATTTTACTGCACATTGTTTTCTACCTTAATGTTAAGTGCTTCAGACTCTCGCCAACCCTTTGTTTTAACCCGAACACATCTTCAATTCTTGGACGCGCAGAATTGTTACTTATGTATGCCCCCAAAAATGTGGTCTGTAGATGAGTGAAAGAAGTTATAGTATTCTTGGGTAACCCCTCAAACCATTTTAGCGCCTCGCCAGTTAAGCTTGATGCGAAATATTTGTACAACACAGCATCATGATTTTCCCACTGTAGCATACATCTCACATAAGCTTTGATGTGTTGAATGGCACATGTAGATCCATCAAAAATACTAGTTAACGCTGGCAAGTTGAATTTTGGGGGTATACCTCCTAATTGTACTGCTTGAGTGAATGGAGTTTTTGCAGCTTCTTCAATCGCCTCATCAAGTTTTCTTCTGCCTCCTTCTCTTCTATCATTTAACATTCCCCTCATTTCTGCTAATTCTCTTAGAACTTGTTCATTCCCAACTGAATTTTGCTCTATTGGTCTTTTCAATGCAGATTCTCTTCTCCTACGTTCTTGCCTATCTTGTGTTGCGTGATTTTGATTTCCATCTCTATTATTTTATACTTGTCTTTATCCGCTATCTTCTCTTACATTTCTTTCGCGAATACGCACACTGTTATATCTCTCATTTTCTCTTCTGCGATTTTCTTCTGCTCTCCTTTGCACCTTATCGTATTCTTCGTTAACATTACCATTATTGCGGTTATGTTCACGTCTTCTTTCTCGATTATCATGATTATTCTGGCGAATTGCCTCTTGAAATTCTTGCTCTTCTACCTCTACTCTCAATATTTCCCTCTCGCAAGCTAAGCGTGCTTGTTCAGCGTAATGTCTCTCGATTTTTCTTTCAATTATCTGATGATTTCTTAGAGTTTCTCTTCCATGCAATATCCTCCTTCCTTCCTCTTGATCTTCTTCACCATCTTGGTTATTCCGTGCCTGAAGCTGTTCATTTTCCTGCCTTCTGTTGTTTGGTTGAATTTCACCTTGTGGTATGTAACGATCTTCCCTTATTTCTCTCCTTTCGCGACGTCATTCATTTGGATCATGATTTTCTTCTTCAATATTTGTTATAGGTGATCTTCTTCTTATCTCACTTATAATTTTTCTTGAAACTTGATCTCGTTGTGCTTCTTGATCTTCTATTTTGTAACCTCATGTTTTCCATTCTCAATTCATGGTTTTGACTTGCCAAATTTGCACGTTCTTCCGCTTCTTATCTCCTTTCTTCTTGTATTCTTTGTCTTAAAACCTCTACTTTTTAATTTTCATCATCTCCATGTATCAATCCTCCTTTTACTTCTTGATTTCTTCCCTCTCGTATTTCATCTCTTAATTGTCGATTTTCTGGTTCTTCTATTGAATCTGATCTCCAAGTATGCACGCTTACTCTATCATAATCCACAGCTCTATCTTGCATTGGTGTTTGTTGATTTGGCTGTTGAACCTTATTTTATCCATCATCCCTTGTTCTATTTCTTCTTGTTCTTACCCTTGAAGATTCTCCTATTTCACCTGTTTCTCCACCTGCAAGTCTTTTACTCCTCCTTACGGTTGTTGGTGGTTCTGATGTATTTCTTCTTCTTCTAGCCATTAATCTTAGTAAACTATTGGATATTGCATAAGATCTTTCAATAATTGTTCCAAACTCCTTCCAATCACAATGTTAATTTTTATCTTTTTCTTCAAATAATCATCAATTCATCCCTGTTTCGGGCGCCAAAATGTAGTTGCAGGAAAACCTACAGTACACCCTTGATAATAATTTACAGTAATTAACACATATTTGAAGATTAAAAACAACACTTTCTTATTTGATTCTCAGAAATGTTTACAAGAAATGGAAGAAATCAAGAAAACAACCGCTCTCTTGAATTTTCTCTCTCTTCAAGACTTTCTCAACACTCAAAAATATATTATCCCTTTTCTGAATCTACTGGGTCTCTTTATATAGGGTAATTACATAGTGGATGATAGCTAAGTTGTCCTTTAGTTTCGGATCTGACTTGCGATATTATCGCAGTAGTTATAATGTCAATTCTCGCAAGCGTTGTAACCATCGCAGGACAATCATACTCTTCTCGTGTTTCTTCATTCGTCAACTATTACGTCACTCTTTAAATTATCTTGTGATACTCGCAAAGTGTTGTTGAACAACTCGCGGTGGTGTTCGCAGGAGTGTTGTTAATCTCGCAAGAGTAATATCATGGCGATATTCTGGTCCTACATCTTGCCTCTTCTCATGTCTTTTCTGCGAAGGGAAAAGACCATGAGAAATCAAAACCTTTTGAAATGCCGCCGCTGTCTATTTTTCATGTTCTTTTGACACATATCTTTTCCTCGCCATGTTTGTTACACATATCTTTTTATCCATTCAACTTCTGACACGTCCCTTTCAACCGCTGCATTCCAACCGTTCACGTTTCTTCCTTGTATTAATTGCACTTATCTTCTCGCAATTTTTTTACCTTCTATATATATCTTCTTCACTCTTCTGTTTTCTTCTTTTTACCTTTTTCTTCCTTCTCTCCGTAATCTCTCTGCAAATTCTCTTCTTTTTCTTCTTTTTACCTTTTTCTTCCTTCTCTCCGTAATCTTTCTGCAAATTCATTGTTCTTCCGTAAATTCCGGATCTGCTACTGTTACAGTTTTTCTTTCGATCTTTTACTCCTTCAAACTTTATTCCCATACTAAAAATGGTTGCATCCGGTCGCAAATATGTGATTTCTTTTGAGAGGATTCAAAAAGAACTTCAAGACAAAGGTTTTACTTTATCCAAGATTCCCAATCAAAACCCTAAGTCTGAACTTTCTGTTCTATTTTTTTTTATGATCTTCCATGTAACCATGAGAAGATTATAGTCTCGCTAGGCCAGCTTGAGGCTGGTATTTCCATACCTCTCTATGACCCTGAACTTCTTTTATTCTATGAGATACTCTCTCACGCGAAGTTCTTGCGGGCAATATACCAGTTGAGTGGGGATTGCATTCGCTTAATGCTTGAGTATGCTAATCGCGGTGCTAGTAAAGAATCTCGTTACCCTGATATTGCGAAGAATCCTAAATTCAAAGATATTCCAATTTTCCCCGCGATGTATACTGTGGAGAAATTCTTTATAAATTACGATAAAATTCCTATGAAGAAAGACAACACTTGCTGGGGTGTCCGCTTACAGAAGAAGGATGACATCGCTGTAGATAAAGTTCTTATGTTAGATATCGATTGGCATACGGGTAATAATCAAGGCTCTCGCCACTCCATTGATGATAAATGGTTCATTTTTCCATTATGCCTAGATGGTCTCTATATCTCAGGTCCTCATGTATTGCATGCGAATCTCGCAGAATATCAACCGTGGGTTTGCAACTGGCCTAAAAGGAATAAAGAGGTATGTTCCCTCAAATTTTTTGTATAATTTTCATTATTATCTTCCTCGTGTTTTCATACTCTCGCTGACTACTCTAAGTTTTCCATATTAACAGGATGAAACTTAACTACCAGAAATTTTGGAAGCCCAGCACCTTTTTAGCCCTTAAATCTCTCACAGATGAAGTAAGAAATATTCCTTTATGATTCTTAACAATATATTTTTGCCTATATTTCTTATCTTTATCTGTGTTCGCAGGTTATTGAAGAAAGAGAACCTGTTGTGGTTGCGAGAACCAAAGGGAAAAGCAAAGATTCTTCTCGCAAGGGGAAATCTTACGCTCCTCACAAGGATAAATATGATGTTCCTCGCAAGGAAAAATGCAGAGAAACCCTGGGACCTAGTCCAGATTAAAATACACTGTATTAAGCTGCTACAGACACTAGCCTACTCCAAATTAACTTCGGTCTGGACTGTAGTTGAACCCCAACCAATCTCACACTGATCAAAAGTACAATTATGCTCTTACGCCTCTGATCCCTGCAGGATATTGCGCATTTTATTCCCTTAGATGATCTCACCCACAACCAAGAATTTCTACGACCCAAAGTTGAAGACTTTAATAAACAAATCTGTCTCACACAGAAAAGTCTACAGGTAATAGATAATTTCGTCTCCCACGAATAAACCTACAAGTTTTGTTCCGTCTTTTGATAAATCAAGGTGAACAGGAACCAATCGATAAAACAAGACTTATATTCCCGAAGAACGGCTCAGTTTCATCAATCACCTCACAATAAACTTAATCGACGTAGCGAAGAAGATTATTGAGGAATCACAAACAATGAGACGAAGATATTTGTGACTACTTTTATCTTGCCTATCGGAGATAGAAATCCCAAGAAAATTATTACAATTGTACTCGTACGATAGAAATAGCAAGATCAGATCACACAACTATAAGAAAAGTAGTATTGGTCTGGCTTCACAATCCCAATGAAGTCTTTAAGCCGTTCACCTGGATTTAGAAGAAGAAAACCAAAGGTTAAAGGAGAATCGACTCTAGCTTTAGCAAACTAGTATCACACAGAATATGTGGGGATTAGGTTTCCCAGTTGCTAGAGTTCTTCCTTATATAGTCTTTCAAATCATGGTTTGTAATCAATGTTAGCTTACTAACAAAGCATTCAATATTCACCGTTAAATGAAAACCTGATTAGATACAAGCTAATATCTCTCAACCGTTAGATCGAAAACTTAGATTGCCATACACACATGTACTTGACATTTTGGGTTTGTATAACTGTACCCAAACGTGTACAATGGTTGGTTCAATAATAGTCAACCAAATGGTTAGCCAAATAATAACTTTCATATCAACCATATTCTTCTTCACCATAACTAGTCCAAATGACTCAAATGAACTATTTAGAGAGTTATTCAATTGCTATGAGATCTCTTATACTACACAAGACACAATTGAATCAAAAACGATGTGATTCACTCGAATCATTTCATGAACTATAAAGCCACGGTTTGCAAAAGAATTCCTTAGTAATTTAAGATAAGCTTACGAACAACGTTTTCAGACATAACCTCTTGAGTTCGCGGACTCAAGCTAACCGGTTGAAGTTAATAAACTCCAATAGAATTTCTCGGGTTGAAAACTTCAGTCAGTTCGCGGACTTCACCTGAGCTTCAACTTCAGCATATATTCTCGGGTTCGAGAACTTACGCCAGTTCGCGGACTGAGTTGACTGCTCACGTTCCGGTTCCATTTGATCAATAAAGTTCTCAAACTTCGGTTTAAGTGCTAAGGACTTATACATATATATGTTACCACAACAATGTTTATATCCCACAATGGTTATATAGTCTGAACTCTCATTTCAATCATTGAAACATTCTCAGAGGGCGTTATATAGTTGTTATTCACAAACTATTTTTCGTCAGAAAGATTTTCAAAGTGATTGAAACATAACATGACTTTTGTCACTAGGCAAAGATGAACTTGGATAAAGAGAAAGCTTTACCAACACCCATTTCGAGAAATAGATAAGCAAGATATACTCAGCTCGAAATGTCACATGTGCATATTCTTAGTCTATATAGTAAAACAACTATTGTCTCAAGATAGGAGATAGAGTAGATAGACTTTTGAGTGATAGATAAGTTCAAGTCTCCACATACCTTTTAGTCGATGAAGATCCACTGGTTTATTGAGTAGTCCTTCGTCTTGTATGATGATCTCCATGGAGTTCTTGAGCTCAACTAAACTTTCTATCCTAGTCCGAGACCTTAGCTATAGTAGACAAGAAATCAAGACTTTATAGTTTTAATCACTAAGATTGACAAACATGCTTGAGATAGCAACGCATGTGAGTTTTACCGAGCAGTTCTCTAACACTAAGTTCAATTACTTATCTCGTCTACTGGAAAATCACCATCCAGTGCTTACTGCGGAACATGAATATCCCTCACTAAGCAGGGGACTTAATGTTGATGGTGGATTTTCGGCTAAAGATAAAATCGTAAAATCATGATATTGCATGTTTCTGGCCCGACTTCAGGAATGTATGTGAAAATTCATATTTTATGATCCGTGAACCATTTCACGATCTCTGACTGAGGGAACGTTCCTCTCAGAGCTATGATGTATATGTTTCTCGAAAGGCCTCTCAGCTGAGCTTTCGATGCTTCGCGTCTTTAGGACGTCACGCTGCTCGTTGTTCCCTGTCTATGTAGAGAGACCGTGTATAAAATCTATTAATGATTGGCGGCTCTTAGACATATTGCATGCTAGTATAGAGCCTAACGCCTTCAGGACGTCATGCTATTCGTTGTTACCTGACTATATACCCCCCTCAAAACGAGTATGATGCTTCAATTATCTCATATCTCAATTATGCAAATATGTTAATTCTAGCGTGTCATTCATCAACTGAATTCCTAGAAAGTAATATATTCTATCTGATTACTTTGTTTCATGGTTGATCCTCAGCTGGATTCCATGGATTATTAATAGATACTTAACTCATTTTATTACTCTGTTTCATGAATCATTCGAATTTCATGAATTAGAAATGAATACTCAAATAATTTTTATTACTCCGTTTTATGAATTATTCTCAGCTGAATTTCATGAATTAGTAATAAATATTCACCGATCGGGCATCTGGGATACTACCGAGTAAGCCCCGAGAAAATGATGCGAGTGTACTGAGCAATAATGCACAAACGAGCACCCAAACACACGAACGAGCGTTCAGAAATATAGACGAACGAGATACCTATGCAAAATAGGAAGCAAAATAATTTTTAAATAAAATAAACAGAGGCGTGGGACCGGGCCCACCCGCCGGCCGGTCCCCTTCTTCCATTATTTTATTTTATTTTAACCTATTTTATTATTTTCATTGTTTGAGCAAACTCCTTCGTTTGAGCAAAACTCTCAGTTTCTCCATATTTTCCTTCAAACGATGAAAAAAATAGTAAAAAATAGGGAAAGGTGTCACGGGACCGGGCCACCTATCCAGACGGCCATGCCCTAGACGTGACCGGTCCCACACCTTACGATTCCTTATTTTCTCGTATTATTATTTCCTTAATCTCATGAAACTCCTCCATTTGAGCAAAACCCTTTGTTGATGGTGGTTTTTAGCTTAGGGTTAAAATCGTAAAACCCTAATCGGACAGTGACGTCACAGAATTTAAGTAATAAATGTCTCAACTGCATGCATTTATTGAACCCTTTAATATGTCTGTGAGAAAATTACCAGGGTACCTTTTTTTTTACTAATTAGGGTTTCGACATGCCAAACCTTAATTCTCACACCAATGTGCCAATGGCAAACCATGCCAGCCACATCTACCGCGCCATGGCATGCCAACCATGCTAGCCGCACCACTGTGCCAATGTAAAACCATGCCAGCCACATCTACCGCGCAAAGGCATGCAAACCATGCTAGCCGCACCACTGTGCCAATAACAAACCATGACAGCCACATCTACCGCGCCAAAGCATCCCAACCATGCTAGCCGCAGCAGTGTGCCAATGGAAAACCATGCCATCCACATCTACCTCGCCAAGGCATGCCAACCATGCTAGCCGCACCACTGTGCCAATGGCAAACCATGACAGCCACATCTACCGCGCCAAGGCATGCCAACCATGCTAGTCGCACCACTATGCCAATGGAAAACCATACCAGCCACATCTACCACGCCAAAGCATGCCAACCATGCTAGCCGCACCACTGTGCCAATGGAAAACCATGCTAGCCACATCTACCGCGCCAAGGCATGCCAACCATGCTAGCCGCACCACTGCGCCAATGGCAAACCATGCCATCCACGCCTACCATGCCAAGGCATTCCAATCATGTTAGCCAAGCCAAACGCACCTTTCCTTGGACCTAACCATGCTAGCCGCAACATGCGCCAACGGCATGCCAAACCCTTGGCCCCATATGTACCAATGGCATGCCAGCCACCTTGTCGCGCCATACCGTGTTGGCCTTCCCCATGCGGCTACCAAGACAAAGGACTGCAACAATCAACGATCATCTTTCCATCTAAGATACAAATATTAGCCATCAAAGGTTGCCGAACAACGCATGGTAACCTATGGCCCAAAACCCTAGTTTTGGCCACGCCAAACCGCGCCAAGGCATGCCATTCCACATGTGCCAATGGCATGCCAACCACCTTGCCGCGTCGTGCTGGCCTTCCCTATAAGGCTACCAAAACGAAGGCGTGCGACGATCAACGACCACCCTTCTAACCTAGTGCAAATCCTAGCCGTCCAAGGTTTCCAAACAACGCATGGTAACCTTTGTCCCAAAACACGCTAGCTACCCAAAACTTGCTAGCTTCCCAAAAACCCACCAAACATGCCACCATCCCTCATGAATTATTCCTGAGTTTTACTTTCGGGATGTTTTTACCTCCCGAACAAGATCAAAATCTAAATATTCCCACGTAGGGAGATAGGAAATTCTTTTTCGTACAAAATGGAGGGGCGGACCATCAAAATCCGAGTCTGTATGAGAATTCTACATCGATTCTAGTAAAGGGCGCTATTTAGGGTTTCAGCATACTAAACCCTAATTTAGACAAAGCTGCAAGCGCTTCCATTCCAAGACGCACACTGCCAATGGTTCCACTTCATGTCAAAGCCATGCCGACCATGCATTCATGTCGCTGGCTACCAAACGAAGGCATGCAACAATCAAAGGCCATCTTTCCATCTAAGATGCAAATCTTAGCCGTCCAAGGTCGCCAACCAATACCATGCCGTCCTTCCCATTACTACTGCCAAAATGAAGGCTTGCAACAATAAACGGCCAATTTTCATCTAAGGTGCAGATCTTAGCCTTCCAAGGTTACCAGCTAACGCATGGCAACCTTTGGCCCTAGTTTGGTCGCGCCTAAACAAAGCCAAAACCCTAACTTTTGGCCGCGCCTAAACTAGGCCATATTAAAGCCATACTAATCATGCAATAATCAGCGGATACCTTTCCTCTTAAGATGCAAAATATCAACCGTCGAAGGTCACCACGCAAGTCTCCCAAGATCAACTTGCCAGACAACAACAAACGTGCTGCATGTTCGAGACATCAATGCATGTCACAAACTGGGAGATGCTCATTGGGTATTGGATTGGTGGTTTACAGCATGCGGCGTACACTACGCCCGTTATAAGAGTGTCATAAGGATGAAGCGGTTAGTAAATACAGTGAGTAATGGTGAAATTCCTTCTCTAACGGAACATCAATTACAGGCGTTACCGGTGACCACCTCCTCCCATTTACTCACCTGTTTTCCATTTCTTAATGAGACCAGAGTACGTTTCATGTCGACTTGTATAAATAGGCATTACATATTTCCACCGAACAACAAGTTTTGGTGGGGAGCATATAACACTCATAAATCACTTGTTAGATTTCCCATCTGTTAGCTTTCACTTTCTGATACAAGTCAAACAACTACTCTTCCAGAATCAACTATTCTGGTCTCAACACTATCTTCGCTTCCCACCCCAAAACCAACCCTTCTCCTTCACTTTGTGACCGAAGCAAGTCTGGAACGGCCATTTCTTAGTTTAGGCCGGATTTTTACAGATTGATCTCTCGAATCTAAAGTACTCCCTTGCAGTACATTGTTTAGGGTTTATACTCGTTTCTCACCCACAACACACAAAATTACCGAAACCAGCATAATTTTTTTTCACCCTCAAACAACTGGTGACCACAATGGGAGATTGATCTTTCAGTTACAATGTTAATTTTTGACCATCAATTTCATGCTTCGACCCAGAAATCAAGATGGTATAGGCCGGCGATCCGCTCAGGGATCGACGATTCAGTTGCCAGACGACCCTACTATCAGTCTTGACACGACGAGGGATGACTGGGGACTGCCTAGAGATTAAAAGCGAATGATCCAACCAGGGATCGACGACTTGATTATTGGATGAGACGACTAGGTACTTTCTACAATCACGGCGGTGCTTCCCATAAAACTCAGTATTACACCCGGAAGGTTCCCTTTTCATCAGGAGACCTGAAAAACCGAGTAAGTCTTACCTAGACAAGATACGGGGTTTGTTGTTTCAAGTTCTCACGAGAATGGTAAAACCTATAGCCATGTTATATTTCACCCCATGTCATCTACCAACACACGGTTCCATGGCTTTCCTGGGATGTCTGTGTCACTATTGATCGTAACCAAGACAACATCATTTTCAAAACAATTCATTCCAAAAAATAAAAATCCAAAACCCTCGAGATAACATTTGTCTATCAACCCAAGAAATCCAGGAAATCAAAACCACAAACTAGGCATTTTTTCTGCCTTTCAAAAAAAAAAAAAAACCCTAAGAAAAGAGGTTCAAAAAACAAAAGTATTCAAGGAAAATTGCCTAACAACGACTCATTCTTTTTAGAGAAAATGTATTTCATGATTTGAAGAGAATCCTGCTTCAGCTTCAATTCTTGGGACAACTTCTCGACTTCTACCTCATGTTGATTAATTAAATCTGCGGAAGGGCCATCAACCATTTCAGCCTGCAGCCTTTAGATCTCGGAAAATCCTTCACAGAACCAGGAAGCGTTAAACTCAAAGTTTACACACATATCCCGATGGAACTCCCAATTTGAGATTATATCTCCAGAAACGGTGTGGCCAGTCACCTTGCGCATATCACAAATTGAAGATAATATTTCTTTCACTCGCTTAACCAACGCGAACCGTCTAGTGATCTTCTTGGTTGTTGCGATGTATCCATGTCTCTTCCATATTCTGGTATACAATTCCTCATGCTTAGCTGGTATACTAAAGCCTCCATTCAACACATGATCTTCATGAGGAATCAAGAATGGAGGGTCGAAAGTGGCGCCTGCAATCGATTCCGCGACTATCAAAGATTTTTTAGGAACAATCATGCCCGCCACCACGGCGTCGTTCTCCACCATTGGAGACAAAAAAACATCCTCGCGACGACCAACCTCCATCTCCAGACTACTAGCATGTACGATTTCCATGATTGGAGACACGGTTGCATCTTCATCGCCATGAATTCCCATCTCGGGGTTATCTTCAGAAGCAGGCTCTTCATGTAAAATATTACCAATTAAATATTTATTCCACATAAATAAATAGCCCAGGGGAATACGTGCGAAAAGTTACCGACTCATTCGTGGGCCCACTAAAAGAAGATTTACCGCTATTCTCTGAAGTACTTCGCCCATCACTGTTGGATCCTGAACTTTCCTCTTCTTTACCTTCATTTTCACTGACAAGAGGCTCAGTATCGCCGGATGTTTCTTTAAAAGGTGCCATTTCCTGGACACGTGCAAGTCTGGAAAAGGCGTTTGTCTTGCTAATACCCTGAGTCAAAAAAAAAGGGAAAAGATCTTCAGTGGCGACAATTCAAGATATTTATGAAATACGGCCAAATCGGGAAGAAAAATCATACATACTTGCATGTTGGAAGAACTGAAAGTCACAAGAGCCGTTGAAATTAAATCTGGTCGGAAGCCACCTGAATGATTTTTTGACCTTCGCTCCTTTTCCTGGGGACTCTCTGCATCCAAGCTAGAGGATTTTCGTTTGCCCAAGGGAAGCTATTTCAACATCTTATGCTTTGCTAGAACTGCAGATGATGGTTTTCCGCGTGGATTTGTCACAACGTTCTGCATGAACTGATGAATGGCGAGAAACTCGTCTTGCCAGAAGATGTTATATTTGGGAGTCGTCACAGGTTTTCATTCCGGGAGCAATAAAGGAAGGGATTTACCCGACGCAAGTACACTGGCATCAAGAGAAGCTGGTAATAATTCTTCCGGAGCGGTCGGTTGATGCATAAATGGAACCCCTTGGTCAAATCCCATATGTCGGGCTACCCTGTCAATATTATAAATGACCGCCTTGAAGGACACCTGGAAGAAGGATGGCATGTATCCATAGCTACAACTTCGTACGAATAAAATCTCTCCAACACTCATATTCTCTCCAGCAGAAAGCAAAGTCAAGCTCGGAGCAGCGGCAAAAGTACTTGGCTGAACTATGGAGGCATGGGTCGGGGCCCAAGGACGAAAATTAATTGCATATGAATTGTCAAGGAAATGAATGAGCTTTACGGCAGCTCTTGGATGCCTATCCAACCAACGGAGTATCCTAGAACCGCCATACGCATCAGGAAACGAAACTCTCGTGTTATGAGCGTAATTTTTGAAATGCTCCCACAACCATGCTTGAAGAAAAGCGATGTGAACATATGAGTCCACTTTTATATAACCATTTGAAGCATACATGTCCACGACCAGATGATCCAAATGGGTGTACAAAGAACCAAGAAACAAGCAGCCAATGGGAAGAACAATGCCTTTCGCCAATTTGATGGCAAATTTGAGAAGCTCATGTCTTATTTCCTTTTTACCAGAGCCATCGTTGAAAATGTCTCTGGACAACCACAAAGCCAAAAATGCATCAACATGGAGCGTATCATCTAGCACTAGACCCAACTCTGGCTCATCAGGTAACCACTCAGAAACCCACCAGTTATAGAAGCACTTTTCCTCATAATTCTTTCGAACGTATCCAACTGCCTTTGTGACCAAAGTAGCACGTAATTTTTATTCTTCCTCAGACAAGACGACATCAAGATTTCTGAGGAGGCTCAACATAATGGGTATTTCTAAAGAAATAGTCATCTCACCCCATCTACATATAGCTGTGTGAGTTTCCTGGCACCACCTGGAGACGAAAGTAATCAACCCTGCAACGTCTTTTCTAAATTGAAGTATCGCATGCTCCATGACAGCATGCATGATTTTCGTTTAAGTTGGCCTTCATGTGATCGCGGCTCATCATGAACTTCATCCATTTATCATAAGAGCGTAATAGACTAAGGCGGATTTTGAAGTCTATGGTACAAGCCAAATATTGTTTCTTCTGAAGGCAAAACCTCATTATACGCCCTGGGCAGACTGATTGGACTTCTCCATCATTATTCGAATCAGTCAGAAGGGTTGCCACGAATTTAGGATGGGTCCTTGTAATCATAGCAGACTTCGTAAAGAACTCATCATCTATGTTCGGTTTGGAGTTGTTAACGCTCCTCAACGCGGCGGCGGAACTACTTTCAGGTGATATCTTAACAAAATTCCTTATTCCCTTGAAGTAACTACAACGAAGCAAAGGAAAATAATTACTACTTTGAAGAAAAGCGTACATGGAAATTTTATCAAAAATTGGTTACCACAATTAAGGGTCAACAACACTTTTCTTTTGGATGCGTGTCACGGCATTCATGACTAAAGGAATGGGGACTATTCAATAAGATGCACGTCATATCGCGGGAAGCACGCCCTTGGCCAAAACCAGGTAATTCCACATGGAACATGCGAAGCCGCGGAAAGTAGGACCTCGGCCAAGTTACGTTTGGTCATGGGAAATACGCTCGCGACCATAAGAAGGATGTTTCCGCTACGGAAAATGTGCACACAGCCACAAGAAGAAAAGGAAACCCTAAATCTAGGTTTTCACGGGAGGGGGACTAACGGAGATGACCTATTCACGCGCGCCTATTTGCATAATAATTTGCCTCCTTACTATTGTGACGGCTAATATTACTGTGATACTGCTAACAGGGAAGAATCATTCATACAAAAGTACTTCTATGGGTTTATGGAGAATATATCTGTGGCTAGGGTTTACACCAACAAAAAAAAAACGTTGTAACACATACCTGGATTGTGCTCGCCTACTTCTCTGCCTTGCTGCTAACGCGAAGAGGTGAAACCAAATCCAATATTACAACAACAACAAAAATGTGTGACCCCTTTTATACAAATATTACTTTAGAGTTTGGATGGAAGAAGGTTTCCTTTTATAAGAACAGTTGTTTTGGAACTAGAATGGAGGAAGGTTTCTTGTTCAAGTTATGCACGAAAAAGGGCAATCGGGCCCGCGAAGGCAACGTCCCATGGCGCCACCAATCCATGGCCAAGACAATGCCAAACCATTCACTCCCAAGTCAACGCTCCGTGGCTCCACCTTCACCGCTCCACGGCCCTTCCAAGCAAGTCCATACTTCATTTGCCTGTCTAAGCCAAGCAACTCCATTTCAAGCTGCATCATGCCAACGGCTTGCCAAGCCAAGCCAACAACACCAACGAATCTCCAAACCAGCGTCATGATGCTCTCTAACCTAGCCAGGATGATGCATAGCCGGAATAAACCAAGGATACTCATCTCGACACTTCGCGGTCTACACCATAAATGGAATCTATACAAGGAAATAAAACACGGGATCATGAACTCTCCTTACCTCTCGAAAAAGGTTAGTTGGACTTTCCCGAACATCTTGCATGATTTACGTTTCGATTCTGTCCTTGTCTGTCACCATCTTATACTTACCTTTCAACAATGCCCATGTTCCAAGCTATGCAGGGGACATAATGTTGATGGTAATTTTTAGCTTAGGGTTAAAATCGTAAAACCCTAGTCGGACAATGACATCACAGAATTTGAGTAATAAATATCTCCACTGAGTGCATTTATTGAACCCTATAATATGTTTGCGAGAAAATTACCAGGGTACCTTTTTTTTTACTAATTAGGGTTTCGACAGGCCAAACCCTAATTTCCACACCACTGTGCCAATGGCAAACCATGCCGGCCACATCTACCGCGCAAAGGCATGCCAACCATGCTAGTCGTACCACTGTTCCAATGGCTGTTGACACCCCATTTTCGCACCTTCCATAGAAAATATCATTCTTATACTTCGAAGCCGGATACAAGAGAAATTTCTTTGTGGAGCCATTAAGGATTTTCATATCCTTTAAATCAAGACCATAAGGTCAACCAATCAAGCCCACAAGCTCTCAAGCCCACAAGATCTCAAGCCCACAAGCTCTACCAATCAAGCCCATAAGCTCAACCAATCAAGCCCACAAGCTCTACCAATCAAGCCCACAAGCTCTCAAGCCCACAAGCACAGCTCCTACCCATTTCATTATCCTTCCAAACCTGGGAATTCTCACTATCATGATAGAGAGGAAGAAAATACGAATCCAATGGCGAAAGAATGAAATCATTCTAAGTTTGTATGAAGAAGTTATGAGCAAAGCAAAATCTCATAAGACTAAAAGTCAAAGCAGTCAAGTTCCAGGGAAATACTAAAGGCACCCAATTTTTTACTAAGGGAACCTCTCTTTCTTCCTCATGAAGAACATGAAGAACATGGGTGTTCTTAATGGTGGTCATCATGATGATCACGATGATGATGGATTTTGATCGACAATGATTTTGGATTTTGAATTCATCACTAGGTTCTTAGGGATGATATGGAGCTTGGGTAGGAGACTAATTTCACATCAATCATGTTCTTGATGAGGCGAACAGTAACACCGGTATGAACAGTAACACCGGTGAACAGTGCAGTACTTTTGAAAAGTAACAGTACCGTGAACAGTGCCCAACGGACTCACATGTCATAATCAGATTTTTAATTGTCGCATACAATTGAAAAGCAACGAAGGAAAATTTGCGAAGAAAAGAAGAAAGAAAAAAGGACGATTTACGGCCTTTTTTTTTCAACAAAGCAGCCCGAAATTGACGGAGAATTGAGATTTTTTTCCCTATAAATAGAGATCGAATTTCTCATTCAAAAACAAGGAAAAACACTCCAGAGACTTCATTTTAGACTGGAAAACACTTCGAGCAGAGACTCAATAATAATTTCTCGCATTCAAACACTTTCTCCTTTATTTTTCTTTCGCTTAGTAATATCAAATCAAGTATTGTCTTTAAGTTTTTAAGGGATTAGCATTAAATATCTGGTACTTTAATTATTTTCTGCATACTTGACAAAAGCAAGAAATCATCATTAGAATATTTTCAAGTTTTCTTACATCATATTTCAAGTTAATTGTCTTTAAGTTCTTAAAATATTAGCATTAAATTGCTGGTACTTTAATTACTTTCTGCATACTTGACGAAAGCAACAAATCATCCTAAGAATCCTTCAAGTTTCAATATCATAGTTCAGGTATATTAATTTCCTATCTCTTCGGTAATCATGTAGTCATACGGGAACGGAATGGTTTTCCATTTCGTAGTAACACCGCAGCTACTCTTTACACTACATAAAAATAATTATGCTTTATTATTAATTTTCCAAGTGGGACAAGTCAAAGTGTGGGTTTAAAGCGGAATTCCCTCCCACATTAGACCCATAATAAATATGTTTATTATATATATATATATATATAAAATATTAAAGTTTGCATTAATTCTATATTCTAAATAATTGATGCATGAAAATCTTTTCTCAATTTCTAATAAAGTTCGGTATTAAAATCCTGCACATAAGCATTGATAAAAGTAAATTATAAACTTTTCCCCTTTAATCATGAAGTAGAGGCCAATCTTACGATTGGGCGGTTGATGGGTGCCTAACACCTTTCCATCCCGTACTAGAATCTCCTTACCTGACTTCGATAGCAGACCATAAATATGCAAGTCATAACTAGGTTTTGTTTTCCTCAAAAGAATTCAAACTAGTTAAAAGGGTCCTGACTCCCTTTAGTCAGGTGGCGACTTCAAAACATCTCTTTTCCTTGCAGAGTTGGCCCCCTCTTTACTAACAAACTAGTAAGAAATTATCTCTGGCAGACCCTGTGTACATTAAACATCCACGAACGGATGAGAACATGGACCTCGCCCCATAACAATTATGGACAAAGGAAATAGACTGGCACTCGACCCGTGCATACCGACCCCCGATTTCTACAATGGCAAACGATGCCAGCCACATCTACCACGCCAAGGCATGCCAACCATGCTAGTCGCACCACTGTGCCAATGGCAAACGATGCCAGCCACATCTACCGCTCCAAGGCATGCCAACCATGCTAACCGCACCACTGTGCCAATGGCAGACCATTCCAGCCACATCTACCGCGCCAAGGCATGCCACCCATGCTAGCCGTACCACTGTGCCATTGGCAAACCATGCCAGCCACATCTACCGCGCCAAGGCATGCCAACCATGCTAGCCATACCACTGTGCCAATGGCAAACCATGCCAGCCACATCTACCGCACCAAGGCATGCCAACCATGCTAGCCACACCACTGTGCAAATGGAAAACCATGCCAGCCACATTACCGCGCCAAGGCATGCCAACCATGCTAGCCGCACCACTGTGCCAGTGGAATACCATGCCAGCCACACCTACCACACCAAGGCATGCCAATCATGCTAGCCAAGCCAACCGCACCTTTCCTTGGCCCTAACCATGCTATCCGCACCATGCGCCAACGGCATGCCAAACCCTTGGCCCCACATGTACCAATGGCATGCCAGCCACCTTACCGCGCCGCACCATGTTGGCATTCCCCCATGCGGCTACCAATACAAAGGCCTGCAACAATCAACGACCATCTAAGATGCAAATCTTAGCCATCAAAGGTTGCCGAACAATGCATGGTAACCTTTGGACCAAAACCCTAGTTTTGGCCACGCCAAACCGCTCCAAGGCATGCCATGCCACATGTGCCAATGGCATGCCAACCACATTGTCGCATCGTGCTAGCCTTCCCTATACAACTACCAAAACGAAGGCCTGTGACGATCAACGGCCACCCTTCCATCCTAGGTGCAAATCCTAGCCGTCCAAGGTAGCCAAACAACGCATGGTAACCTTTGGCCCAAAACATGCTAGTTTCCCAAAACTTGCTAGCTTCCCAAGACTTGCTATCTTCCCATAACATGCTAGTTTCCCAAAAACGCACCAAACATGCCACCGTCCCTCTTGAATTCTTCTTGAGTTTTACTTTCGGGTTGTTTTCACCTCCCAAACGAGCTCAAAACCTAAATATTCCCTCGAAGAGAGATATGAAATTTTTTTCCGTACAAAATGGAGGGGAGGACCATCAAAATCCGAGTCCGTATGAGAATTCTATATCGATTCTAGTAAAGGGCGTTAATTAGGGTTTCAACATATTAAACCCTAATTTAGAAAAAGCCGGAAGAACTTCCCTTCCAAGCCGCACACTGCCAGTGGCACCACTCCTTGTCAAAGCCATGTCGTCCATGCTTTGATGCCGCTGGCTACCAAACAAAAGCATGCAACAATCAACGGCCATCTTTCCATCTAAGATGCAAATCTTAGCCTTCCAAGGTCGCCAACCAACGCATGGTAACCTTTGGCCCAACGCCAACCCTAGTTTTGGCCACGCCTAAACCGCGCCAAGGCATGCCGACCATGCCACATATGCCAATGGCATGCCGTGCCATCCACCTTGCCGCACCTAACCCATACCATGCCGGCCTTCCCTTTACAGCTACCAAAACTAAGGCCTCCAACAATCAACGACCACTTTTCATCTAAGGTACAGATTTTAGACGTCCAAGGTTACCAGCTAACGCATGTAAACCTTTGTCCCTAGTTTGGTCACGCTTAAACAAAGACAAAACCCTAACTTTTGGCCGCGCCTAAACTAGGCCATATTAAATCCATACTGATCATGCAATAATCAACGGCTACATGTCCTCTTAAGATGCAAAATCTCGACCGTTGAAGGTCACCACGCAAGTCTCCCAAGCTCAACTTGCCAGACAACAACAAACATGCTACATGTTTTCCACAAAAACATTCGAGACATCAACGCATGTCACAAACTGGGGGATGCTCATTGGATATTGGTTTGGCGATTTACAGCGTGCGGCGTACACTACGCCTGTTATAAGAGAGTGTCATAAGGATGAAGAGGTTAGTAAATATAGGGAGTAATGGTGAAATGCCTTCTCTAATGAAACATCAATTCCAGGAATTACCGGTGACCACCTCCTCATATTTACTCACCCATTTTCCATTTCTTAATGAGACCAGAGTACGTTTCGCGTCTACTTGTATAAATAGGCATTACCTATTTCCACCGAACAACAAGTTTTGGTGGGGAGCATACAACACTCAAAAATCACTTGTTAGCTTTCCCATCTATTAGCTTTCACTTTCTGATACAAGTCAAACAACTACTCTTCCAGAATCAACTATTCTGGTATCAACACTCTCTTCGCTTCCCTCCCCAAAATCAACCCTTCTCCTTCACTTTGTGACCGAAGCAAGTCTGGAACGACCATTTCTTGGTTTAGGTCGAATTTATACAGATGGATCTCTCGAATCTAAAGTACTCCCTTGCACTACATTGTTTAGGGTTTAGACTCGTTTCTCACCCACAAAACACGAAATTACTGAAACCAGCAGAAACTGTTTTCATCCTCAAACACCCTTGTTTTTGAATATTTTCTCAAATATTGCTCAAATCATTGAAAAACCAAAAAGTCAAATGGCAACATGACCGACTAGGCTTCTCACGTCAAAAATTAAAATATTGGTCGCACGAGCAAAATTGAGAGTTTCAGTCAAGATCAAACTCTTCTGAAAATCAAAAGTATTGCTCAAACGTGCACCACAAAATACCCAAACTCTCAGGACTGAGACACGGATACTATAGTGACACGGGCATGCCACCTTGACCAACCAAGTTCGGCCCTTAAGATTGCAAGGATCCGGTCCCACACTATTTCATAATTTTGACCTAATTAGCTCTCAACAGTTCATATTAGGTCCAAACTCTTTCCAACCAACTTGGAATTTTCTCAATCGACCACCAGCTAGTCCCACGACCACAAAAGGCTGGTCCCATGACCCCTTTTCCAGTCCTCATCTCTCCATAATTAGTTTTTATTACCTAACGCTCAGACGAGCACTATTTTAATAAATGATTAAACCAGCATTTAATCAACCTTTCACCAACTAGTAAACAGAAGACTTTGGTGCATGCTCACTCGAGATCCTGGGCGCTACATGGTCGGTCATCATCCTATGTATCCGGCCCTCCTTCACTCAGTGATTGATTCTCAACTAATATTTTTATCCTAATCCGAGACATGACTAAATGTAGACTCGAAATCAAGATATAGTTTTGAAAACTAAATTTGACAACAAGCCTGAGGTAGCAACGTTTGTGAGTTCGACCGAGAAATGCTCTAATAGTCTCCCCCTTTTTCAATTTTAGTGACGAAACTATCAATACATATAGATTAAAAAATAAATATTCAAAACTCCAGAATCTATCATGTTTGATTTCCTTGGTTCTTCAACTCCTTAAATTCTTCGTTACGTCAAGTTGCAATGATTCTGAACGGTGTTCAACTCATCATCGTTGTTGTTGAAGATCCATAGCGATAACAACTTTAAAAAAGTATATTCTCAATCATCGTTATACATAGACATAGTATTATTATCTTCTCCAAAGTTCAATTGTATCACAACTTCGAAGTGATACGGTGATATGTTTCTCCCCCTTAATCTATACTTACATATTTTGCATAATAGGTGAAACCTATAGATGTTGATTCACTCCCCCCTTACATAGTGATCCATAAACCATATGTATGTAGTTCGAAATTACTAATTAATTCTCCTCCTTTTTGTCAATAAGTTTTTTCAAATGTATGAAATCTATGGGATTGTAATGAATTCAATAAAAAAAAAAAAACTTAAAAGGATTATATATCAACTTTAATTTAGATGATATCACAGGATAAAAAAATACTTAGTGCTCGTCTAGGAGATTTAAGATACAAGCATCCCTTGTAAATACTACATCCACTCTCCCCACAAAGATATATCAATTAAGCACAAGTTCATTTAACAACTCTCCCCAATTTAATGTCATTCCCAAGAGAACAACATAAGTGACCTTACTTTAATGAAAAAGAAGGATTTTGTTGGATGTTAAAAAATCATATGGACTTGTATCCTGAACATCGACATAAATTAATCTCAGCGCCAGTAATGAACAAGGAGATAATTTTAATCGGTATAACTCAACATAAGAAAATCTTACGGAGTATATAATGCTGTAAAAATACAAAAGTGTGATCAAGAGTAGATCAATACTGCGAAAAATTCTCAAAAAATTTGTTCTATTTTTAGTTCATATGAGATATCAATTCAATTCACATAAAGTACACATATATCTCATAAGACTTTGCAATACATTAAATCAATAATTATTAAATACTGCAAGTTCATCTTCCAACAACTCTAGAGTTTAAATAAATAAATTTAAAAACATGCAAGATGAAAATTGTTGGAAATAGCTTGTGTGATCACAGTATTTGCTATAACAAACCCAGTTATCCTTCACGAACACAATAATAAATTCTCACAAGAAGTTCATAGTATTTAAAATCTTTAAAAAATTTGTTATCATCTCCGAACTCCTTATCAACGACAGGCATTGGAACATACGGTTCATAAATGAAAGAGTCAGTTCCTGCAAACCTGTTAAGCTGTTGTTTGACAAGAGATTCTTGTAGTTCAAGAGATTTTTGTATAATCACTTCCATTCCCTGCACTTCCTTCTTGGTTTTCTTAATTTCTTTAAGAAGAGTTGCAAACCTTTTCTAATTGGAGCGTTTCGCTCTTGGTTTCTTCATAGTCTTCCTTTTCCTTTTAAAAGATGAGTAAAAAGGATAGGACATCTCTTGTTCCTTTTTAGTTGGATGAACATCAACAAACATTGGAGCATAGATTTCATGAGAAGATGTTGTGCTTGGAGTCTCCATGATTCGTAAGAAAATGGATTTGTGAAGACACAAATATATTTCTCAACAAGCCAAATTCTTGTGAAAGAGATATGAGTCTTAATGAAGAGGATATTTACCATGCAGGGTTTCGGAACAAAAGTTCACGTACTAGAAAAGATACATATAACCTAAGTGGAATAATATATCACTTTTATCCTTCCTTAAGTTTCTACATAGATCAGATTTTTCAATATCATTACTTTAGACATAGTTTAAGGTGAAAAAAATTAAAGATCGACATCCAAGTAATAATATTCAAATTTGATCCAAAGCCTTAATGTGCATAATTCTTGTCTCTTTTAAGGGAACATGAGACAAGATACACAATTTAATTGTGTTGAGGTGAGCAGTAGAGTGCTCACCACTAGGTTCCTGTACAAATTTTTTAAGACCCTTCTTTACGGAATGTTTATCCCAGACTCTTATCTTCATTTTCGAATTATCCTTAACCATTGAATCAGTCAATTTTTAGGATAAGAATAGTTAACTTTGCGTACCTCAGGATTTGACTTTTGAACAAGTTTAAGTACATTTTCCAAACGACTAGCTCTTCGTTGCAGTTTATTGATATACCTTAGTTTATGTTTGTACTCGAAGAATTGTGTGAGTCCGTGACCCTCAATAGTACAACAAGGACATGTGCGTTTGGAGATTAATTTAGGAACGACATTAGAAACTAAACAAGAGTTCCTAAAACATTAATAGAGTTTTTATTAGTATATGAAAAATCCATCACATCCTCCAACGATTTTGATGAAGAATCATAAACTAAATTATAAAGGTTGATATGAGTATTATTGTATTCATCAAAGTTGATAATTTCACCCCAAGAGTGCTACACTTGAGCCATCATCCTATTCGGAATCATAATGATCAAGTGTTTCATCAAGTGTTGCAGCCAAACTCTTGTTACCAGTGTATTTCCTTCGATTTGGGAAATCATTGGCAAAGTGACTGAACCCTTTACACTTAAAACACTATGGCATATCCTTATCGTCAATATCGTTAGATTCTCTGTTTTTCACAGAAATACGATTATGTGGATTTTCTCTAGTGAACCGTTTATTTCTCTTCCTAAGAATTTCTCTAAACTGTCTTACGATTTATGAAACTGATTTATCAAGATCTTCATCTGAAAAATTAGGATCAATAAGATTGTTCACAGAGTTGTCACCACTTTCATTTTTAAGAGTTCTAGTGTCTTTCAGTACCTTGAACACAATATCCTTTCCGGCTTTGGATTGCAATTCATGATCAAAGATCTTTATCTTTCCAACGAAAGTATTTCTGAAACGTGTTTCAAGGTTATTTCCTTCCCTGATGGCATATTTCTTAGACTCGTATCTTGCTTGTAAAGATCAGAGAATTTTCATCACAATGTCCTTTTGGGGAATGGTGTTCCCTAACGCATAACATGCATTAACAATTCCAGACACTTTTTGATTAAACTCATCAAATGAATCTTCATCAGACATACGAAGATTTTCCCGGTCATAATTCAGGTTTTGAAGCCTAACTGCTTTTTCTGAGGCATCTCCTTCGAATACGGTTTCTAAAATAACCCAATCATCTTTAAACTTAGTGCACGAATGCACATGGTGCTGAAGATCTTGGATTATGGCGTGAATAATATCATTTAAACCGTCAAAATTATGTTTTGCAGCACTTATATCGGTTTCACTATATTCTGCTAAATCCTTTGTAACAGTGTTTCCGTCTCTAACAACTGTTGGAGGGTCGTATCCCATTACTAAAATTTTTAATGTCTGAAACTCACGGAATTATAAAAAGGAACGCATAAAAAATTTTCACCATAAGTAATTTTTTCCATCAAAGAATTGTTATACGGTTATCGAGATTGCACTACTGTCTAAATAGTCAGATAGCTTCAAGCATAGACTTATTAGGCCTTTCGCGTATTTGTGTACTCTGATACCAATTGAACACTTGTGGGTACCAAAATACACCACCAAATTTTTCTTAGGCAACCTGTATGGATTATACTCAAATACAATTTCGGGAGTTCAACTTAATGAATCTCAATCAAGGAATCATATGAAGATCTTATATCTCTTTCTCTCACAATCAGAAAGTTAACAGAAGCAATTCCGTGAACCTGATTATGTGTGAGATTACTTGGACGATTCCAAAGATCAATCAAGTCGTATCCAACAAACAAGGATGGATATATCTACTTTGATTGATTAACGTACAACCTGTGATATTTCAATTATAAAGATAAACAATATAATGTGGATAAAGAAATAACACAGACACCGGAATTTTGTTAATGAGGAAACCAAAAATACAGAAAAACCCCGGGACCTAGTCCAGATTTGAACACCAAACTTTATTAAGACGCTACAGACTCTATCCTACTACAAGTTAACTTCGGACTGGAATATAGTTTAGACCGAATTAAACCGTCACAAAAATTCAAGTACAGTCGCGCTCCTTACGCCTCTTGAATCCCAGCATGACACTGCCATATTAATTCATGTTAGAGCATTGCTTGGTTGAACCCACTGGCATTAGTATGTCAATCTATTTGTCAATTTTAGTTGCCAAAACACATTCTTGATTTAGTATACTAAACTTAGTATCGGACTAGATTAGGTCTAAGATGAGTTGTCCTTGAAGGATGAAGATTGAAGGCTACAAGAAGACATCTACAAGGACTTCATCAACAAAGGTATGTGGTAATTGATTTTATTTGGATTCTTGTTCAATTCTACCTCTCTAATCTATCAAAACAAATGCTCACACTATGGAAAAATTCCTATGACGGTAAATGTACATTTATGTATATATACTCGAGGTTATTTGAGCCACGACTTTTGTGAAAATAACCTTTATCCATGGAAAGGTTTTCGTATTATAGTAAATGAGCTTATGAATTCAACGAGAAAGAATCACTTAATTCTGATTTATAACGATGAAGTTATGAGTGATTTATTAAAGTAACAATTATAAGTGTTGTTGTAATTTTTACAGTTCGTTAGTAGGAAACAATCCACAAACTGTTTGTAACGGTTCACGGACTTGATCCCAATTAGTGACTAGAAGCCTTTTTTAGTCAAGTTTTTGATGTTTCCTTCTCTAGGCAAGATGTCTATCAATCCAAACATATTTGATTACCATGTTAAAGTGTTTGTGATATATTTTAATTCCTGCCTAAGTTAAAATGTGATTTATTCACATAAATACAATATATGCTAATAATTATTTATGCAAGATATTTGTAAATGAAAAACTCCCATAATTAGGAGAGTCTTGAAAAGGGAAAATAGCATAAACCCTATCTTAGCTTTCAAGATAACTTATTCACTATAAATAAAGATTTTGTGAATGCTAAATCTTTTTATCCCTATGGAAAATTGGCGTAAGCTTTACAGGTTATTTTCCACGTCTTCTGTTCTTCGTGAACAAGAGTGAGATAAAAGCTTTTGTATTGGGGATCACAAAGCTGAGTTGATAATAATCTTCGTGATTGTTTTTATAACTTGTAATCTAGGTTTTTCACCTCTTGTATATTCTAAGGTATTCTCTTCTGATAAGACCATTCAAGAGGTGTTGATTATAAACCTTATGTTTTGATAGATTTCAGTTTCCGATCGTATACCAACACTTGTTAGTCGAAATCGGAAACTAGAAAGCAAACTTCGATTAAGGTATCTCGTAAAAATCCTTAAGAAGTTTTTAAACAAGATAACTCTAGATTTATTCTAATTGTTCTTGTTGTAGAATAATTAGGCTTCTCTTCCTTTTTGAAGAGTATAATAATCCCTAATCTACAAGTTTGTTTTGATATTACTTTTACTTAGTAATTATTTTTCTCAAAAACAAACACAAGATTTCCAAAACCTTGATACATTTATAAAGGGAAATCAAATCGGTGTTTGGTGAAAACAAAAGATCGAAAAGTATCAACGTTGTTGTTACATCTTCTAAAGAGAACTAACATTCTCTTAGAAATTTTTTGAGAGTGCTTCTGAAGAGAACCTTGTTCTGCCAGAAGATTTTCGAGAATAACTTCTAAAGAGAATTGGTGTTTTGCTAGGAGTTTTATAAGTGCTTGAATACAGTTGAAGCCGGTATTACATCTAGTCTGAATAGGTAGTAGGAAATTGGTGTAACAACTTATAATCAGTGTGTGTTTATTCTGGACTAGGTCCCGAGTTTTTCTGCATTTGCGGTTTCCTCGTTAACAAATTTTCTGGTGTCTGGTTATTTCTTTTCCGCATTATATTATTTATCTTTATAATTGAAATATCACAGGTTGTGCTTTAATCAATCATTATTGATAAATCTGACATTGTTTGTTGGATAAGATTTTAATTGATCTTGGATATTGGTCTTTGGTACCGTCCAAGTATTTCTCACATAAATTAGGCTTATAGATTTTTATCTGTTTGATTTGCTGATTGATTTGAGAAAAAGAGATAAACTCTTTGGTATTATTCTTTGATTGAGTTTTTACTCTCAGAATATTATTAAGGTTTAGTCCATACAGATTTCAGAACGAAATATTGGGTGTGGTGTAGTACCCCCGCTTTTCCAATTCCCTTAGATGACTTTCTTTATAGACTAAGAGTTGTTTTAACTTGATTGAAGACTTTAAACCAATATGCCTCCAACAGATAATCCAATTTGTGATTTCCATTTTGATCAAAGATCAAGGTGAAGTAGGAAATAGATTGCAATAGACAAAGTCTAGAATACCTCAGAATCCGGTCTTATGACTCCCGGAGAGCATCCTAGATTATTATTCACCTCACAAGTCGAAACTTGTGGAATCACAAAGTATGAGAGGAAGATACTTTGTGATTTCTATCTATCTTGTTTTTTCATAGCAAGCTCATCAATCAACACAAGATCAGGATACACGAACTATAAAGATAGTTGGACCCGGCTTAACGAATCCCTAGGTGAAGTCTTTTTAGTCGCTAAACCCTATAAGGGTTTGAAGGAGAGGACGACTCTAGTTTACAACTAGGACACACAAGAATAATTGAAAAGGCGAGGGTACCCAAATATACCTCATGTAGGACCAGAATATCTCTACAACGATATTCTTGCGATATTAATAACACTTCTGAGAGGATATCGCGAGTACTTCAACAACATATGACGAGTGTTGCAGAATTGCTTAAGGAATGACATAATGACTGATGAATGAAGAAACATATAGGGACAGAATATCGCAAGATATAAGGTTACGAACATAGTAACAAATACAAGAGAAAAGTGTCGCAAGATAATGCGATAATAGAAGAAACACGGAAGAAGTGTGAAGGGTTTGCGAATATATAATAAATTTACGATCAAAAGTTGCGATGCTTCGCAGGTTATATACAGTTGTACATATTTCACTATAAATAGTAGTTCAAATGTTAAATTGAGGAGGTTCTTTAAGTGAGTGTTAGAAAAAGTCTTAGGGGAGAGAACAGAGAAAGTTGTAACTGTTCTAATCTCCATTAACATATTTCTTTGTAATCAGTTGAGAATATTAATCAAAATTGTCATTTTTCATCAAGAACTTCTTAAAGTTTTACAAATTCTACTGAGGGTGTAGTTATAGGATTTCCTGCAACTACATAATTGGCGCTAGAAACAGGGATTTCTTAAAGAGATAATTTAATAATTCTGCGTCAGAGAAATGGCTAGAAGAAGAAATATATCAGAACCATTGACTGCATTAAGAAGAAGTGTAAGACTCGCAGGTGGAGAAGCAAACGTAACAGGAGAACCTAGTAGGGGAAGGAGCAATCGAAGAAATCAAACTCAATGAACAGTAACACAAGGAAGAGCAATAGATCAAGATCGAGTGAGTGTATACACTTGGAGAACTGATACACCAGTAGAAGCATATAGAGAACTGCAAATCATAGAAAATGGGAGATTGATGGGAGGAACAATTCATGAAAGAGAAATGGAGGCATTAGAAACATTGAGACAAGGAGTTCAGGAAGAATGAAGGTTTGAAGCTGAAGAACGTGCAAATCTAACAAGACAGAATCAAGAATTAAGGAGGGAAAATGAGATGTTACAGAGGAGGAGATCTCAAAGTGCTGCAATATCAAGTGTTAGACCAGAAAGAGAAGAACGAAATTCACCGACAATCAATAGTGAAAGTGTTATGCAAGGACAAACACGGAATCTTGTTGAAAGAAATCAAGAGAATCGCTTCATTTTAGTACCAAACAACGAACAAAATATGGAAAATTTACGAACAGAACCATTTCCAAGGGAAAATAACCAGAATGGCGAAGAAAATCGAGAGGAAGAACATCAACTTGTGGAAGAAATTGAGAGACAACAAGCAATGCATCAAAACAATTACGAGGATGGAGTAAGAATACATGAACAGGCTCGCAAAAATCAAGATCTTGAGTATGGTAGAATTCAGAGGAGAGTTGGAAATCAACAAACAGAAATAGTAAGGAATGAACCAAATCTTCAAAATATAATTCAGGCAAATCAGGGAGAGGTAAATCGCAGAAGGAGGAGAAATGAAGAAGAAGAAATTCCTGATATTCACATGAGAAGGATGAGGAGAATAGAAATGGAAGAACAAGAATTTCAAGATGCTCTGCAACAAAACAATTGTGACAATCTGGAAAGAAGATATTTGCAAAATTGTGCAAATGGAAACATTAATGAAGAGTATGATAGAATGCGAAGGATCGCAAGAGAAGAAATGCAAGCACGTAGAAGAAGAGAGGATGCGTTGAAGAGACCAATGGATGAGAATTCTGAGGCAAATGAACGAATCTTTCGAGAATTAGCGGAAATGAGAGGAATGATAAATAGTAGATGAGGAGGAGATAGAAGGAAATTAGATGAAGCAATAGAAGAAGCTGCGAGGACTCCTTTCTCTATAGAAGTACAATTGGGAGGGATTCCACCAAAATGCAATCTGCCTACATTAACCAGCATCTTTGATGGGACTTCATGTGCTATACAACACATTAAAGCGTATATAAGATGCATGTTACAATGGGAGAATCACGATGCTGTATCATGCAAGTATTTCGCATCAAGCTTAACAGGAGAAGCTCTAAAATGGTTTGAAGGACTTCCAAAGAACACTATTACATCATCTACAAGTAACTTTCTTAGGAGCATATATCACGAATCATTCCTCGCGACTTGGTATTGAAGATGTGTTTGGTTCAAAACAAAGAATTGGTGAAAGTTTGAAACATTTGGTAAGAAGATGGAAAACTATGTGCAGTGATATGGCATGGCGTGTGGACGAGAGGTACCTGATTTTGTCTTTCGTAAATGCGATGTTCGCAACTGAGCAATTATATGTTCAAATCTTCAGAAGAAAGAATTCCATTATGATGACAGAGTTGCGAGAATTGCAAGAGGAGTACATTATATTAGAGGAAAAGAAAAACAATAAGGAGTCATATCCAGTGACAAACACCAACACTCAAGATACAGGAGCAAACTTACTTCCTAAAATAGTCAATATCGTAGCAGGTACCTCGCAGACATCCTCGCAAACATCTTCGCAGATATCAGAAGAGAAGAAAGTTGGCAATGGTCAACCAAAAATAGTAGCAATGAGTAGCAAGGATCAAGAAGAGTATGATAGAGAAAGGAATTTCTATAGCCGAGGAGGAAATAACCATATCCCAAGATTAGATCAGCAACAGGAAAATTATGGAGGACAAAGGCAGAACTATTTTGGACAAGGGAATCATAGACAAAACTATAACAATGGACAGGGAGGTCAAAGAATGATAAGAGAAGAAATAAAGATGCCACCTTTGAATACAAGTGTAGAAAGGATATGGCAAGCAATCATCTTAATGGAAAATATACCAACACCATGGAATATGGGAAAAGAACCACCAATGGGTCCAAGAAGTCATGAATTTTGCTTGTACCATCACTTTCATGAACATTCTACAAATAATTGCAATAATATCAAAAGGATTATCTTGCGAATGATCGAACAAGGTAAACTGGACCACTTTTTACTCAAGCAAGCACAGTCGCAACAACTACCACAGGCTACAGTGATAAATCGCATGGTGAACACAATACAAGAAAAGGGAAAGGAAACCTTACACATAGTAGTGGGACCAAAAGCAATGAATGTTTTCTGCAATTCTATTGTTCACTCGTATAAAACCATAGAACATTTTCATGATAATGTGTTAAGTAGGGTATATGCAAGAGATGGTGAAGGAAGGGAAATAATGAACATCGCAAAAATTTCACGACTTGAAGATTGGCAGAAGCGTGAAATTTCTTTTGAAGCCACAGAAATTCCAGAAGGTTGTGAAATACATGATAATCCATTGGTAGTGAGATTAGAAATTTGTCTGGATATGGGAGAAAGCGAAGATGATACAGATGAAGAATAATTTGGTCTTAATATAATCTTAATTGATACGGGAAGTTCTATCAATATTCTCTTCTATCCTGCTTACAAAACCATGGGGGAAAAGACGCAGATCTAATACCTTCTACCTACAGGATTTATGGCTTTAATGGAACTGCTAATAAACCTAAAGGAGAAGTAAACATGCGAATTCCCTTAAGTGGAATGCGAACTGAAATTCTATTTTGCGTTGTTGATGTCGAATCACCATACAATGCTTTGATAGGGAGACCTTGGCTTCATGGGATTCTAGGCGTAGCTTCAACTCTTCATCAATGCATAAAATTTCCTCATCCAAAGGGTATTGGAGTTATCAAGGGTGATTGGGCAGAAGGGAAGAAATGTTACGATACGGAAGTAGAAGTTTGCGAAGGAAAAGATGTTGAAAAGGAAAGTTGGAGAAAAAGAGCAAAGGCTGTGAAAAGAAGCGAAAATTTAATGACTGGGGACTAAGGCATGAAGGAATAAAGTTACAATTTTAAGCGTACAAGAAATTTACGATGATAGAAAAGGGATATGGTTTGCGAAGAAAATAGAATGAAGAAAAAAGGTAATGAAACAAAAAGGTAATCAGTATATTTGTTCGCAACGTATAACAAAATTTTCGCAACGTATAACAAAATGTCCTTTGAAAAACAAGAAAATGAAATGAGGTATTTCGCAACATGAAAAATTTGCGATGAGTTTTTACGAATAAAAACGATTTATTGCGATCATCTTTCATCAAAGAAAGACGCAAAAATTTATTTGCGATTAGATTTCATAAAAGAAAGCCACAAAATGTGATCAGCTTTCAAAAAAGAAAGAAAGCCGCAGAAATTTTACACAGGCAAACCTTTGTGACGTACACCCTAGTTCGCGAAGCAACATTTCGCAAGAGGCAAAGTCCTAAAGTACGTCATTTAAGGGGGTACCTATAAGCATGGCTCAGGGGAAACGGAAAACCACCACGGAACCTGAGTACATGGACATTACGGGGTACATAACCCAAAAATGGGGTACCTATCCGGGTAAGACACCTTGGATTTTCAACCTAATCTTGCGATGTAACATGATTTAGGTTGGGCGACTAAGGCATACTGTATTTCCCAAGAAATGCAGAAAACGATCAAGGCGCCGAGGTACACGGTTGAGTCAAGAGTGCCGGATGGGTTTGAAGCACATCTGCCATTCTTGACAAGTCTTGGCAAATGATTCACTTGTCCCAAAGATACCCCATAGGGTGCTGTAGTTGCAGGAATTCCCACACTACACCCTATTCAGGAATTTATCAATATTTATGACATAATTTGAAGATTAAAGATACTTTTTCATTAATATGATCTTAAGGAATTTTACAAAAATCAAGAACACAGAACACTTGATAAAGATATTCTGTCTCCTAAAAATCTTCCTAGCCCTCAAAAATTCATCCTCATCTATGGAAATATTCATTTCCTTTATATAGGCATTTACATAATGGATTACAGCTCATGACAACTCATTTACAGTAAAGATTCCCTTTAATTTCGGATCTGAGTTCTTGCGATAAATCGCAGTTTGCACCGCCTTAATCATTCGCAGGTTTTATTGATCTGCCGCAGAAATGTCACACTTTACTCATGTTTCTGTCGTTTTCATCTGATATGTCATTCCTTACGTCACTTTGAGATGTGTCGCAGAATATCATTGATGTATCGCCGAACTGTTGTTTATTTCGCAAGAATATTGTTGTGACAATATTCTGATCCTACATCTTGCCTCTTCTCATATCTTTTCTGCGAAGAAGATAAAGATCATGAGAATTTAAGTTTCTTAATTTGCCGCAACTCCTTGTATTTTCACGCTTCCTTCATTTTGACACATTTCTGCTTCTATCGCTATATATTATACACGTGTTTCTTCTCTCATTTATTCCTCGTAACGTCTTTTTTCAACCGTTGAATTCTGACTATTCACGTCTTTTCTTCATTGAATACATTGATGTTCTCGAGAATCTTTTCCTCTTATAAATATCTCCTTCGCTAATCCCTCCTCTTCTTTTTACTCTCTCTTTTTATTTTCTCTCTGCAACTCTATTATTCTTCATCTTCTTCCGCAAATTCCGAATCTTATTATCGTTTTAATTTCGTTTCTTTATTCTTCTTCGTCTTAATCATCATTCCCATTAAAAAATGGCACCCGCTAAGAAATTAGGTCAACCCACTTTCCAAAAGCACCATCAGAAACTCAAAGCTTTAGGTTTCACACTTTCTGAGATCCCTGGTCAGACCTCAGACTCTGATCTCTCCATTGATTTAGTTTCAATATTTCCTTCTTCCAATGAGAAAATTATTATTTCGCTAGGTCAACTAGAAGCTGGTATTCCTATCCCTCTTTATAACCCAGATCTTCCTCTTTTTTATGAAATTATTTCTCACACTAAATTTTCACGAGAAATCTACCAATTAAGCGGTGATTGTATTCGTCTCATTCTCGAATATGCCTTTCGTGGAGCTGGTAAAGGATCTCACTATCCTGATTCTGCGAAACATCCCGATTTTAAAGATATCCCAATTATTCCAGCGAAATATACCGTGGATAATTTCTTTGTGAATTACCAAGTGATTCCCATGAAGAAAGATAGCACGTGCTGGCCGATCCGTTTGAATAGGAATAAAAAGGTTGCGAAGGATAAACTTCTTATGCAAGATATAGACTATCACTCAAGTAAAAATCATGGTCCACGTTTCTCAAAAGATGACAAATGGTGCAGATTTCCTCTCCTCCTTGAAGGCCCATATATTTCTGGCATTCTTGACCTACCTGCGAATCCTGCGAGTTTTGCGGCGTATCGTCCTTGGGTTTTTAATTGGTCTGAAAGGAACTCTGAGGTATATCTCGCAAAATTTATCATTGTTCGCAGATTTGGATAAATGTATTATTCTTACTGATTATTGAAATATCTTTTATCAGATTGAAAGAATGAAGCTTAGCTATATCAACACTAGGAATCCCAATCTCCTACAAATTTTGAAAACCTTCACAGATGAAGTAAGAAACATTCTTTTATAACCCTTAACAATATATTGTTGCCCCTGTTTCTTATCTTTATGTGTGATTGTTTTCAAGGAAATTCCATTTGTCGCGGTGGTTGAAGCCAAAGATAAAGGCAAAAGAATATTAACTCCAAATGAAAATTCTGGTGCTTCCCCTCGCCGCAATAAAAATCAAACCACAGACGGTCCTCCAGAGAAGAGAAGAAAAACTCAACCACTTCTTCCACTAGGAATTCGAATCTCCTACAAATTTTTAAAACCTTCAAAGATGAAGTAAGAAGCATTCTTTTATAACCCTTAACAATATATTGTTGCCCCTGTTTCTTATCTTTATGTGTGATTATTTTCAAGGAAATTCCATTTGTCGCGGTGGTTGAAGCCAAAGATAAAGGCAAAAGAGTATTAACTCCAAATGAAAATTCTGGTGCTTCCCCTCGCCGCAATAAAAATCAAACCACAGACGGTCCTCCAGAGAAGAGAAGAAAAACTCAACCACTTCTTCCACTTAGAGAGACTTCTATTATAGCTGAAAAAGATAATGAACTTAAAGAAAATGATGGGGTAGACCATGACGTTACTGTGGGCACTTCAACACATATTTCTTCCACAAGAATTAGATCTGCGATGGGTTTCTCTCAACCTGAGACTCCAATGGATCAATTGTCAAATATTTTTAGGAACCCCATGCAAGGTGTTGGTGAGGATGATATCACTCGTACTTGCGATTATCTCTCAAAAATCTGCGATGCTTCGATCTTGACTAATAATAGAGATCTTAAAGGAGTCTCAAGATTTATCGGCCCAAGTTTTCTTCACGCGCTAGCTTCGCTGGTATGCCCCTTTCCTTTATTTTTCTTGTAATAAATTTTACATTTATCATGAGTATCGAAGATCTTTTACTTATCCTCACTCATTTTATATTTTCTGTCGCAGACTGCTAGAGCTTATTTTTCTGTTGCTTCAGAATTAGAAAATAGATTATCAACATCGTAGAAAAGGCTTACTGATTCATAATCTGAATCTACGAAACTTCATGAGAAAAATAAACAATATGAAGCTGAAATATCCCTTCTTCGTGAAAAATCTAAACAATTAGAAGTATCTGGAAATACTAAGCTCCTTAATAAAACAAATCGCTTGAAGTAGAAGTTGAAGTTCTTCAACAGAAATTAGTTGACAAGGAGAAGTTCTGCAAACAAGTTATTGGCATAAAAAAAATTTCTCTTTAATTTTTTTTTTTACTTTTCTTCAATCTCGCTTTTTTAGCTTATTTGAGCAACCATTTTGCAGATGCCTATAATCTTACTGATGAAGCTCTTATTCTGAATTCTTTTGATGAACCCATAGATGAAACCACTCTTCTTAAGCGTCTTAATGACGCTTTAAATAATTATACAGACGAAAAAATTAATACTCTGTCCCTTGATGAGCTTAAACATCATGTTTCCCTTATGAGAATGGACTATAGATCTACCT
The DNA here is from genome assembly GCA_023529315.1 of Papaver bracteatum. NCBI lineage: Eukaryota > Viridiplantae > Streptophyta > Magnoliopsida > Ranunculales > Papaveraceae > Papaver > Papaver bracteatum. The sequence goes on from JAJJWX010001169.1 coordinate 331,043, forward strand.
TGAGTATGTCCAATAGTTTAAGGACTTGCAGAGATGAGTTTAGAGAAAAAATCAAAGTCTTAAAAGCCAAGAAAAATGAACTCGAGAAGGATAAAGAGCGCATTACTCTTTAGGGCGCTGAAGCTCTATCAAAATTCCGCAACACCCATATTGACACTGAACTTGAGAGAGATAGGCTTAAAGATGAAAATATTAATCTTCTTAAAAGAGAAGAACAAATCCGTTCCCATCTTCTCATTCAAAGTGATGATGAATTCACATGGGCTGCGACAATTCTCGATAATGCTAGGAAAAATTTAGCGATAGATGCCAGTCTTCATACCGAGCAATCAATCTTGATACAAGAAATGATTCATGAAAGAGAAGGTTATTTATTGCTCCTCTAACATCTTTATATTTCTTGTAGATTTTCAATAATTTTCTAATTTGTTGTTGTATTATCGCAGAATCTGAAGAAAAATATTCCACAAGGATAACAGAACTTGAAGAAGAAAAAAGTGGTCTTGCGAAAAATCTTGCTTCCCGTAATGATAAAATCTCTAGACTGCGAGAGAAAATAAAGATATCCAACTCCAATTTGCGTAGTAATCTTCTCACCGTTCGCAATAATGCTATTGAGAAAGTTTGTAAAGATAATGATCTTCCTTGTAGTCTATATCCTTGTCTTTTGGATAATATCCCAGCCAGTTCTGAAGTACCAGTTATTTCTGACAGTGAGGCTGATATAGATGAGAATGAAAGCGAAGATGAAGAAGGAACTAATGACGAAGATAATGAAGACGAAGATGAAGATAATGATGAAGATAAATCTCAATAGTTTTGTTTTTTATTTTTGATCTTCTCCTGTATTTCTCTCTTTCTTTCTTACGATAATTATCTGCGACAAATTGTAATATTCTTTCTGAAAATTATTTGTAGCTCCTGATGTCTTTCAATATATATGAATTTTTTTTTTGCTATATGAATTTATCATATAATGATGAATAACAATTTTTACCATTCTATGCATCATTCCCATACTTGCCTCTTGTTATTAATCTGCAATATGATAAATGAATTATTGCAAATATTTCTGCGAAAAATCCGTTATATGCTTCGCAGATATAATCTATCTTGTGGTCTTAATTCGCCTTCCTAGTTAAAGGTCTTATTATGACACTTTTATGCGACAAGATCGCAGGACATTCTTACTTTTACATATAATAATATCCATTGATCTTGCCTTATCATTTAATTTTAATCTCTGCGACAATATGATAAATCTAAGCCTTCTTGTGAGATTAATCTCTCTTTGATTTTTAAAACTTATGACATTGTCGTCTTTTCGATGAAATCGCAGGACGTCTTTGCGATTTGTATCCTCTTATTATTGATTTTATTTATCTCATCTTTTGATCTTATCGCAAAAACCCATTGATCTCATCTTAACATTTCTCTTTAGGCTTTTTGGCCAGTCATGCGGAATATGATGGGCCTAAATATTCTTGAGAATATAAAGTCCCATGACATTGATGTCTGTGTCACGCGACAATATGACGGGCCTAAATATTCTTGCGATTATAAAGTCCCATGAAATTGCCGTCTTTTTTGATACACAGCTCCCTAGTGGAGGGTATCGCCCTTATCTCTCCCCCCGGTTGCCCCTTCAAGTATTATACATCGGCCATACAAGACTAGCACTTTCCCATCCGGTTCTGCCAACAACCAGTTGTTTTCGCATCCTTTTCCTTTATGCCTTATATGGCTTATAGTTACAAGACTGCACCCTAAGTGGGGTTTTCTTTGGGCCGAACACATCATAAGCCAAGACTTTTCGTGGATGGCCAGGGTAGGTTCATCCATCCCGGGCACCCACAGCTCAACCGTGTACCTCAGCGCCTTGATCATACTTTGCATTCCTTAGGAGAAACTCTCGGGCACCCAACCAGGGTATAACCTTATATAGTTGGGAATCCAAGTTATCTCTCCCGGATGGATTTTTCTATAATCCCAAATTTCCATGACTAGGTTCCAGCAACGGTATATCCATTCCCATAGCCATGCAAAGAGATACCCCCCTTATGACGCACTTTAAGGACATTGCCTCTTACGGAATAGAATCCGCGAACTAAGGTGTACGCCATAAAAGTTCGTCCCATTCTTATATATTTTTAGGCGATTTGTGCCCATTTGCATTAAAAAATTCTTATATGATTCAAAATCATCATCTTTTTCTTTTTCTTTTTCTTTTAATAGAAAAATTCTCATTTTTGAGCAAAGTTTTTCTTTTAATATTCTGTGTGCACATTTTTTGATGTTCTTGTTTTTCGATTGTTCGCAGCATGATACTGTAAAACTTCTTTTCTTCTATGACGAATGATTATTCACAATTTATTGATACTTGTTTATTTTCTTGCGAGAAATGATTTATCGCAACACCTTATACTTGTTTGTTCTCCTGCGAAGAGTGAAGATTTCAGCTTTTTCCCATATTCGCATGATTAATCACCACCGATTCTTTTGGGACAAACTATTCTTGTAATATATCCTTTCCCCGCAACTATATATTGTCCACCATCAACTTTTCAGCTCTCTGAGTTTGCCTCCTATTATGTTGCCAATTACGATTTCGGGCATTTCTTTCTTCGCAAGTATTAATGTCAACTTCATAACACTTCTTGCCTTCAAACCAATCACCTTTAATTATCCCAATACCATGAGGATGTGGAAACTTTATGCATTGATGATATGTTGATGCTATGCCCAAGATCCCATGGAGCCATGGTCTTACAATTAAGGCATTGTAAGGAGATTCTATATCCACTACACAAAACTTGATTTTTAAAGATATCTTGTTCAACGGAATTTCCATAGTAATTTCTCCTTTTGGCTTATTTGCAGTGCCATTAAAACCATAGATCTTGTAAGTTGAAGGGATTAACTCATCATCTCTTCCACCTATTGTGCGATAAGTATGATAAAATAAAATGTCTACCGAGCTACCAGTGTCAATTAAAACTTTATCTATTGCCCAAGAATCACTTGTTGCGTTACCATCATATTCTTATTTTTCTTCTCTATATTTTGGATTTATCTCTAACTTCACCACCAATGGGTTGTCATGCATCTTCCCGGGTTCTGGAATTTCTTCTGCAGTAAAAGAAACAACTTGTTTCTGTCATTCTTCTAACGGAGAAATCTTCGCAATATTCATCACCTCTCTTCCCTCTATATCCCTTGCAAATACTCTGCTTAGCACATTGTCATGGAAATCCTCTATCGTTTTCTGCGAATGTACAATTGAATTGCAAAATAGATTTTATGCTTTAGCTTCTACTTCAATGACAAATGTTTCGGCTTCTTTTGCAACATTAACTCTGTGAATTTTTGGTGCTTGCGGCAATTGCTGCGGTTGTAAATATCTTGCTAGAAAATGATTTAATTTCCCCTGTTCAATCATTCGCAAAATAATTCTTTTTACATTTCTACAATTATTCACAGAATGACCATGAAAATGATGATAAGGACAAAATTCTTGATTTTGGTTGTTGGGATGTGGTTCTTTCCCCATGTTCCAGGGTGAGGGTATATTCTCCATCAAAATAATCGCTTCCAAAATCTTGTCTATACCGGTGTTTAAAGGTGGCAACTTGATGTCTTCCCACATATTCTTCTGACCTCTTTGCTATCTTGAATAATTCTGCCTCTGTCCACCATAAGTCTCCTGTGGTTGATCAAACCTTGGGACCTTATTATTGTTATTGCGATTATAAAAATTTCTCTCCTTTTCCAATTCCTCCTGATCTCTACTCCCCATTGCTACTATCTTATGTTGATTATCAATCTCCATTTTCTCTCGCGGATTTTGGGAAGTACTTGCTACTGTATTAATCATCCTTGGTAACAAACTTCCATTTGCTGCGGCTAAACTTGTGTCTGTGAGAATTGGATAAGACTCCATATCATTTTGTTTTTCCTCCAAAGCGATATATTCTTCTTGCAATTCTCGGAGTTCTGTCATGGTGATTGTGTTTTTAAATATGAAGACCTGGATGTATAATATATTTGTCGCAAACATAGCATTTATGAAGGAAAAAATGAGATATCTTTCATCTACTCTTCCTGCCATTTCACTACACATTGTCTTCCATCTTATTGTTAAGTGCTTTAAACTCTCACCAACTCTCTGTTTCAATCCAAACACATCTTCAATTCCAGGTCGCGTAAAGTTATTGCTGATGTATGCTCCTAAGAAAGTAGTTTTCAAGTGCATGAACGAAGTTATTGTATTCTTGGGAAGACTTTCGAACCACTTCAGTGCTTCACCAGTTAAACTTGACGCAAAATATTTGCACAAAACGACATCATGGTTCTCCCATTGTAGCATACATCGAATATAAGCTTTGATATGTTGGACAGCACACGTAGTCCCATCAAATATACTGGTCAACACCGGTAAATTGCATTTTGGAGGTATCCCTCCTAATTGTACCTCTTGAGTAAATGGAGTTTTCGCAGCTTCTTCGATTGCCTCATCAAGTTGTCTTCTTCCTCCTTCTCTTCTGTTATTTATCATTCCCCTCATTTCTGCTAATTCTCGCAAGATTTGTTCATTCCTATCAGAATTTTGCTCCATTGGCATTTTCAACACAGCCTCTCTTCGTCTGCGTTCATGCCTTTCTTGACATGCGATGTTTCGCGCTTATTCTCCGACATCTTGGTTTTGCCTTCTTCTGCGCTTTTCTTCTTCTTGCAAGTTAATTTGTATTTCATTCTTTTCTCCGCGAATTTCCTCATCCCTTACTGTTTCTCTTCGTTGCCTTTCTATGTCTCTGCGAATTCTCTCATATTCCTTATTGAGATTATCATTATTACGATTTTGCGCACATCGTCTTTCTCGATTATCATGATTATTCTGACGCAACGCTGTTTGAATTTCTTGTTTTTCTACTTCTGCTCGCAATCTCTCTCTTTCTCCCGCTAAATGTACTTGATCAATATAATGCCTCTCAATATCATCTTCGATTATTCTGCGATTTCTTCGAATCTCTTCATCACGTAACATTCTCCTTCTCTCTTCTTGATTTTCTCCCTCATCCTGATTATGTCTAATGTCTAAAGTTTCACCGCGTGGAATATAACGATCATTTATCAAATTCTCGCCAATATTTTGTATAGGGAGATTTTGTCTTGTTTCTTCTCTATATGATCTTTAATTTGATCTCATGCTGCTTCTCGATCTTCTATTTTGCAACCTCAAATTTTCCATTCTTAATTCATGATTTTTCCTTGTAAGATTGGCACGTTCTTCTGCCTCTAATCTTCTTTCTTCATGTATCCTTTGTCTCAAATCATCTACTAATTCATGCTCTTCATGAATTAGTCCTCCATCCATTTCTTGATTTCTTTCCTCTTCTTGATTTTCCGCTTCTTCTATCGAATCCGACCTCCAAGTATGCACACTTACTCTATCATAATCCACATTTTTATCTTGTGCTCGTGTTTGTTGATTCGGTGGTTGGATTGAATTTTCTGCTCCATTTCTCACTCTGCTTCTTCCCGATCTGATCCTTAAAGATCCTTCCAATTCACCTGTTCCTTCCCCTGCAATTCTTTTACTTCTTCTCACTGTTGTTGGTGGTTCTGATGTATTTTTTCTCCTTCTAGCCATTTCTTCAGTTCAAATAATTTCTTCAAATCTTCAAGCTGTAATTTGAAATTTCTCAAATTGATTCTCCCTGTTTCTGGGCGCCAAAATGTAGTTGCAGGAATTCCCACACTATACCCTATTCAAGAATTTATCAATATTTATGACATAATTTGAAGATTAAAGATACTTTTTCATTAATATGATCTTAAGGAATTTTACAAAAATCAAGAACACAGAACACTTGATAAAGATCTTCTCTCTCCTAAAAATCTTCCTAGCCCTCAAAAATTCATCCTCATCTATGGAACTATTCATTTCCTTTATATAGGCATTTACATAATGGATTACAGCTCATGACAGCTCATTTACAGTTAAGATTCCCTTTAATTTCAGATCTGAGTTCTTGCGATAAATCGCAGTTAGCACCGCCTTAATCATTCGCAGGTTTTATTGACCTGTCGTAGAAATGTCACACTTTACTCATGTTTCTGTCGTTTTCATCTGATATGTCATTCCTTACGTCACTTTGAGATGTGTCGCAGAATATCATTGATGTATCGCCGAACTGTTGTTTATTTCGCAAGAATATTGTTGTGACAATATTCTGATCCTACAGGTGCAACCTCGTAACTATAAGCCCTATAGGCAAAAAGGATAAGAGGTTGCGAACAAAAGCTGGTTGTTGGCAAAACCGGATGGGAAGAGCTAACCTTGTATGGTCGATGTACGCTTCCTTGAAGGTGCAACCAAGGGGAAGATAAAGGGCAGCACCCTCCATTAGGGAGCTGATACATGCTATAAGACGCAAATGTCACGAGGCTTTTTGTTCGCAAGAACATAAAGGCTTGTCATATTTGTGCAACAATCGTATTTCTGCGAGTAAAAAAAAAAATACTCGCAGAATTAAATACAAAGAAGTTAAGATGATATCAATGGGTTATTACATGAAAGTGTGATAACGTCCGGAGATTTCATCGAAAGACGATAATGTCACAAGGCTGTATATTCGCAAGTATATTCAGATTTGTCATATTATCGTAAATGCAATAATATTGTTAAGATAAAGTCAAGGGGTTGAGGCATGCGAGTGCACCAACGTCCTGCGACTTTATCGCAAAAGAGGTGGCAAAGTAAGACCTTTAATTAGGAAGGCAGGATAAGACAACAGAAACTAAAGAAGTCAATTATGTCAATATCATTGGAGATTCTTTATATTCTAAACAAGAATTTCTACCAAAAAAGGCAATTTTATTCGCAATCAAGGACGGATATTTCATACTTATTAAATTTTTCGAGGGTTGAATACTTCTCATATTTCTTCAAGGATTAAATACTTCTTATACTTCTTCAAGGATGTTTCATAATTCTTATACTTCATCAAGGATGTTTCATAATTATTCAAGGAGGTTTCATACTTCTTATACTTCAAGGGGGAGATTTTCTTATTTACTTCGCAACAACCTGAAACTTTGCAACTTAAACTGAGGCAGATATTCTAATACTTATACCAACAATTGATCACCTGAAGAGCAATAATAAGGGGAAAAGGAATACTAAGCTAGGTCTTTTCAAAATATATAAAATATATTGTTTCTCTTCATATGATCAAGTTATGCAAGTAAGGAAAGTGTTCAATTAAAGAAAGATCAACTCATCATCGCAAAATTAAGACATTGGTACAAATTAAGTTGCGAAAAGAAAATTGCTGGTTGATTAAAAGTGTAGGAAAGAAGAAAATATTGTACTCAAACAGACAAGAAGAAAAGAATTGAAGCAAATATACAGGAAGGAATAAATCTACTCTGTGGGAGATTTATCTTCATCAAAATGATCTTCTCTTTCTTCTTCGGAGATATCATCTTCAGCTTCACTATCAGAGATATCCAAATCTGGGGTATCATCAGGGATTTCTTCAGAAAGAAGTCTGTGATACTTAATGAGAGGAATTTGATTGTCTTCACAAATCCTGCGAGTCATCATAGCTCGGAAGCGTTTGATTTTTAAGCCATGGTTGTTTTGAGAAATTTGATGTTGGGACTTTAAATCAGAAATATTCTGATTACGCGCAGCAAGAGTAGCTTCCAGCTCTTCAATCCTTTTCGTATAATTTTCTTCAGCATTTACAAAGAAAAAGGATAAGTAAGAAATAAGAGAATAAAAAGTAAGGGAATAAATTAAGGAATTGATTAGCAAATTGTGGAGTTAAAGTAATCAAGATTTGCGAATTTACCTTCTAATTGCTTCTTATCATCACGAAGAGATGTGACTTCAAGCTCCAGTTGATTATTCTTCTCAAGGAGAGAAGAATTTCCAGTTGTGATATTCGCAGATTGCGCATTATCTTCGCAGCGGGATTTTAATTCTGTATTATCAATATTCAAATCCTCTATCTTTTGGAGAAGTTTTGCATTCTCAACCTCCAGCTTGTTACAACGACTTAAAGTTTTCTTCTCAGCAATTGCATGATGTCTTTCCCAATCTGAAGCAGCTGCACAGCTAACCCTCCCAACCTGAGCAAATAAAAGGGATTAGAAATCAATGAAGTAGGGTAAATTAACAAGGAATATAAGAGAAACTTACCATACTCCCCAAAGAATATAATACAACAGGAGAGATAAATCTTGAAATTCCATTAAGGGAATTATTGTTGATTACAGTGGGAACTTTGCAAGCCTTCGCAATATGCCTATGAGCATTCGCAGTAGAAGAGTTTCCTAATCCACGAGAAGAGTTGAGAAAAGCCTCAGACAATCGAGTCATTGCAGACTAATAAGTTTCCACATTGCTGTATTCTTCATCTTCATCATCATCATCATCATTCCTCCTATTAGAATCAGTATCAGAATTAGAACTAAGATCCTTCTCAAAAAGTCTATCATCTTCATCATTTTGTTCTTCGTCAACATCCTTACTAGAGGAGATCACATTAGAGTAAGCACTTGGTGGGAGTCTCTTCCTCTTCCTCGCAGAAACAATATCCTCAAGTTTTCCTTTTTCTTTGCGAAGAACATCTTCTTTATTACCATAAATCTTGGTGTTCTTCGCAGAGCGAAGTGTTCTTTGTCTTGAAGTTAGCGCTTCAGAAGAAGTTGAATTATTATTCTCACTCACAACATCCCAAGGGAAGTCAGGAAGAACCTACAAATTCAAATAAGGATAAGAAACAGAGGCAACAATATATTGTTTAAAACACATATAAGAATGTTTCTTACCTCATTTGAAAACAATTGGAAAGCCTCATGAGTCTTTGGATTTCCAGTTTTAAGGTAACTTTCCTTAAGTTCATTCACCTGACAAATATTGCAAAAGGATTAGTAAAAGAAGAAAAATAACAAGAAGATAAGAAGATGGAGATACATACATCTTTATCTCTATTGGGCCAAGAAAAGACCCAAGGTTGATAGTTACGATCATGAAGATTCGCAGGAAGATCTACTATCCCAGAGATGTAAGAACCCGATAATGCTAGAGGATAATTTTACCAATCTTCATCATGAGAATGGCGAGGGGTTCGATTATTTCCAGAAGCATAATAAATATCATGCATAAGAAGATCAGCTTCTGCGATATCAGTTTTACGATGAAGACGAACACCCCAACGCTTATCTTCCCTCTTCGCAGGAATTAATGTGTAATTTTTAAAGAAATTCTCGACTATGTAATTTGCAGCGATAATCTCTACATCTCTAAATACAGGTCTCCTAAGTTCAATTGGGTATAAATATTTTCCAGTAGCAGCACGGTTTGCGAACTCAACCAGTATGCAAATGCAATCCCCAGTCAATTGATAAATGGCTCGTGAGAAATTTGGGTGAGAAATAATCTCATAGAATAAAGGAAGATTAACATCATAAAGAGGAAGAGGAAGACCTGCGAGGATTTGGCCTCGTGAGACTAAAACTATCTGATCATCCCAATGGAGATCAGTGAAGAGTTCCATACAGAGATGGGATTTATTAGTATAACCATCAATCTCAGAAAGAATGAGATCTCTATCAGAAAGCTCTGCATTAAGTTGTTCCACAGTTTTCTTCTTCGGAGCCATTAGATGAAGGATAGAAAATAGAGAAGAAAAGAAATAAAAAAGGCAAGAAATAGTAGTAGAAGAAAGAAGGAAAAAATTGCAGAAGTAGACGTAATGAGGAAGATGAAAAGATAAAAGAATAAAAGGAGGAATTAAAGATAGTATTTATAAAAAAAAAGAGTTTGATGAAGATAGAAATTCATAAATGCAATTAGACGTGAGCGGTTGAGAAGGACGGTTACGAAAATACGTGTCGAAGATTTAATGAAAGAGAAAATACGTGTTGCGAATATAAGAGGTGATGATAACTATATTAAATTTGCGAGAATAATGATTATCATGACATTTCTTCTTCGCAGAACTGACATGAGAAGAGGCAAGATGTAGGGACAGAATATCGCAAGATATAAGGTTACGAACATAGTAACAAATACAAGAGAAAAGTGTCGCAAGATAATGCGATAATAGAAGAAACACGGGAGAAGTGTGAAGGGTTTGCGAATATAGAATAAATTTACGATCAGAAGTTGCGATGCTTCGCAGGTTATATACAGTTGTACAGATTTAACTATAAATAGTAGTTCAAATATTAAATTGAGGAGGTTCTTTAAGTGAGTGTTATAAAAAGTATTAGGGGAGAGAACAGAGAAAGTTGTAACTGTTCTAATCTCCATTAACATATTTCTTTGTAACCAATTGAGAATATTAATCAAAATTGTCATTTTTCATAAAGAACTTATTAAAGTTTTACAAATTCTACTGAGGGTGTAATTGTAGGATTTCCTACAACTACAAAACATGTAAAGGGCATGTGTTTACCTGCGACAGTTATAAATTTAGCGAGAAGGAAAATCATGGTTGTCACGATGATGATCGCAGTGTAAATCCGAGATAAAAGGAAGACTTAGCTGTCATCCATTATGTAACTACCCTATAAATAGAGACCCAATATGTCCAGAAAAGGATGATGTATTTTTTAGAGTTGAAAGAGTCTTGAGGAGAGATAAACTTCAAGAGAATAATTGTATTCTTGATTTCTTCCAATTCTGTATACATTTTTGAGGATTAAATGATAAAGTGTCGTTTTTAATCTTCAATTGTGAGTTAATTATAATGAGATCTTGACAAGGGTGTAGTGTGGGATTTCCTGCAACTACATTTTGGCGCCCGAAATAGGGACTGAATTAGCGAAATCATAGAAAAAGTGAGGAAGAAGATAAGAATTGTTCAAGATTAAGAAAATCATAAAACAAATCGGTGAGATATTTGAAGGAAGAATAGTCAGAATCAAAGAGGATTGTAGAAAATTGGAGTGTGGTATGGTAACAAGAACAATGATTGATAGATTTCATGAAAATATTAAGGGGAAGATACCCAAACTCGATTTTGAAGGAAGGAAAATTATTACGGTGGAAAAAATATCATCATTGAAAGATTGGGAAAAGTAGGAGATCACATTTACAGTAACAGAATATCTAGGTCATACATTTCCTTTGGTAATCACAGTATCCACTATACCAGTGAGAAAGGAAGAATCAATAAAATATGTAGAAGAATGGTCTATGAATTGAACTTTGGTGGATGCAGGAAGTTCTGTGGATATAATATTTTATCATACTTTTAAGAAAATAGGATATAAGGATGAAGAAATGTCTTGTTCAACATATCATATTCATGGATTTGGAAAATCTTTAACAAAACCTAAAGGCGAGATAGCGGTACGAATTCCACTAGGAGAGATTGAAACACAAGTAACATTATGTGTGGTAGACATGGAATCACCGTATAACATGATATTATGAAGACCGTGGATACACGCAATCAAGGCTGTAGCATCAACATTGCATCAATGCATCAAATTTCCTATACCCAGTGGAATTGGAGAAATTAGAGGAGACACAAATTTTGCGAAATTGTGTTACCAAATTGAAGTAAGAAATTGTGAAGAACGTCCAAAGCTGCGAAAGGCTCGCAGAAAATTGGCGAGAGAAACAAAGAAGGAAGAAGAATTTAAAGTTTACATGATAAGAGGAAAAGAAGGAAAAGGAATACCCAGCGAAATCTCGCGAGAAGGAGATGAACTCGCGAGAGTTATGAAAACACCAACACCAATGGGAGAACCTGAAGCCAGTTATACTACAGCAGAACCAACAAAGGAAGTAAATATTTCGGAGTGAAGAAGAGCCTAAAATGCTGAAAATTGGGACTAGAATGGAGGCAGCTGAGGAAGAAAGAACTATAAATCTCTTTCGAGAATATAAAGATATCTTCGCGTGGAGTATGGATAAGATGACAGGGATAGATCCATCAATATCATGTCATAAATTAGAAATCAACAAAAATATAAGACCATTTAAGCAAAGAATAAGGAAAATCGCAACAACATACCATTCTCAAATATAAGAAGAATTACAGAAAATGCTCGACGCAGGAATTATAAGGCAAGCAAAATATCCAGAGTGGATTGCAAATATGGTGGTGGTCCCAAAGAAGAACAAGGGGATAAGAATTTGCATAGATTTTACTAATTTAAACAAAGCTTGTCCTAAAGGTAGTTTTCCGTTACCAGATATCCCACAGATGGTTGAATCAGCAGCGGGAAATGCAAGAATATCTTCGTTGGATGGATATAAAGGATATAATCAAATCCCTCTCGTTGAAGAAGATCAAGAACATACCACATTTTTTGCTCCAAGAGGATTATATTGTTATACAAAGATGCCCTTTGGCTTACGAAATGCTGGTGCAACATATAAAAGAATGGTGGAGAAGGTGTTTGCAAAGTGGATCCATAAAACATTAGAAGTGTATGTAGATGATATGCTGATCAAAAGCAAAGAAGCTGAGAATCATGTGCAAGATTTGAAAGAGAATTTTGATCAAATGCGATAATTTAATATTAAAGTGAATCCCGATAAGTGTACTTTTGGAGTAACTTCAGGAAAAATTTCTGGGGTATATTGTATCAAAGGAAGGAATACAAGTTGATCCAGAAAAATTGCAAGCAATTTGCGATATGCCAATGCCTACGACGGTAAAAGATGTGCAAAAGTTGAATGGACTCTTAGCTTCGCTAGGAAGATTCATTTCGCGATCTTCAGATAAATGCAAATATTTTTTCGATATACTCAAGAAGGGAACAAAATTCGAGTGGACAGATGAATGTGAAAAGGATTTTCAGGGAATAAAAGAATATTTAATGAGCATAACTATCTTACAGAAAGCTGAACCGGGAGAAGAACTATTGATTTATCTCGCGACAACCACATATGCGCTAAGTGCAGTGTTGCTGCGATTAGATGCTGGGGTAGAGAAACCAATTTATTATATCAGTAAAACATTCAATTCTGCAGAGAGAAACTATTCAAAAATTGAGAAATTAATTCTAGCATTAGTGCATGCAACTTTCAAGCTTCGTATATATTTTCAAGCACATAAGGTCAAGGTATTAACAAAAGTGCCCATTGAATCAGTAATGAAAAATTCAAAAATATCAGGCAGAGTTGAGAGATGGAATACACAAGTAGGACACTTTGATATCCAATATGAAATTCTATCCTCTCCAAAATCACAAGTCATCGCAGATTTCTTAGCTGAATTTCCTTTGGAAGATGATGAAGCTGTGGAAGAGATGATGGACGTAGAAGAGGAACATGGAGATCTAAGAGAGCTATTAACAGAACCCAATATATGGGAGATATTAGTGTACGGATCATCGAATGGAGAAGGAAATGGAATTGGAGTTATTTTTATTTCACCAGAAGGAGAAAAACAGCTTTTTCATTCAGATTGGAATTTGCATCCACTAATAATGAGACAGAATATGAGGATGTGATTCATGCTTTAAAATTTGCGATAGAAATGAAGCTGGAAAAGGCTAGAATCACTAGCGATTCACAATTGGTTATCCGCCAAATAAAAGGAGAATATACAACAAATGAACCATCTTTGAGAAAGTACAAAAGACTTGTTGAAGAATTGTCTGCGAGATTCCCAAAAATAAAGTGGAGACACATATCAAGGAAAGATAATAGGCTCGCAGATGCTTTTGCTTTCATATCCAGCATGATGACAAACCCAACCGCGAGATGCATAAAAATTGAAACACTTTTATTACCATCGATAAACAAAGAAGAAGAAGAGACGGATGTGATGATGATAGAAGCTGGCGAGGAATAATCAAAAATCAATAATACAGATTTGCGAGCAGATTTTCATGCTTACTTGGCGAGAGGAGAAATCCCAAGAAATCGATTAGAAGCACATAAATTAAAAAGTAGGGAAAAAAATTATGAACTAAGAGGTGGAGTATTAGATCGCAGATCTTTTAGTGGACCATCGCTAAGATGTTTGACGAGGGAAGAAGGACAAAAGGTGTTAAAAATGTTGCATAGTGGTGATGCTAGTAATCACAGTGGAGGAAGATCTTTGGCATATAGAACAAAAATGCAAGGTTATTATTGGCCATATATGCATGAAGATGCAAAGAAACTCTCAAGGCGTTGTGAAGATTGCCAGCGATTTGGAAAGAAGATACATGCACCAGGAGCACCATTATCATCTTCAACAAGTGTATGGCCTTTTGGAAAATGGGGATTAGATATTGTGGGACCATTTGCACCTGGTTCTGGACAAATAAGATATCTGATTGTCGCAACAGATTATTTCACAAAATGGGGAGAAGTAAAAGCAGTACAACATATCCGCGGTAAAGATATTTTTACATTCATATTTGAGAATATAATTTGCAGATTTGGAATTCCAGCACAATTGGTGTATGATAATGGAAAGCAGTTTGAAGGGAAGAATATAGAATTGCTACTTAATGCATTTAAGATCAAATGTGGAAAATCTACTCCTTTATATCCACAAGCAAATGGTCAGGCTGAGGCAACTAATAAGACAATAGCAGACATATTAAAAAAGAAGCGAGAAGGATATCACAGGACATGGTGTAAGAAAGTGCATAATGCCATATGGGCTTACAATAAAACTAGATGAGAAGCTACTGGAATGTCGCCTTTTTGTTTGACATATGGGGTTGAAGCTGTGTTACCAATAGAAGTTACTATTCCTACAACAAAAAGAGAGGCTTGGGAAAGAAATCTAAGTGCTGGAATGATTCTAAACAAATTGGATGAATTAGAAGAGAAAAGAGAAAAGACTTTGCAACATATGGAAAATTATCAGCAAAGAATAGCTCGAGAATACAACAAACGTGTTAAAGAACGAAAATTCTAACCAGGTGATTTAGTGCTGCGAGAAACACCGAGTTATCAGCGAGAAAATGGTGGAAAATTGGCGAGAAAATGGGATGGACCAAACATCATTAAAGAGATAGTTGGAACCGGGGCATAAAAATTAATGGATCCTGAAGGGAGAAATGTTGGTCAAAGACTTGATAGACCATGGAATAGATTATATTTGAAAATGTATTATCAATGACAGCTTCTGCGAGGTAAGAGATACTGGTATATTGTATGATGAAATAGATAATAAATTCTTCTTTCTCTATTACAAAGAAAAGCAAGAGCTGCGATAATAATCGCAAGAAAGGCGAATAAAAATTCGCAGAGATTAAAAGAATGGGACTAACCTTTATGGCGTACACCTTAGTTCGCGAGTACAATCTCGCAAGAATCAAATATAAGACCTAAAGTACGTCATATAAGGGGGTATCTGCTAACATGATTCAGGGGTAAGGTTATCCCGCTGCTGGATCCTGAGTCATGGAGACGTTGGGGTTAAAGAAAACCCATCCAGGAGATAGACCTTGGATTTCCAGCTTTATAAGGTTATACCCTAGTTGGACGACCGAGGATCTTTTCTAAGAAGTGCAAAGTATGACCAAGGCTCCGAGGTACACGGTTGAGCCAAGGGTGCCCGGGGCGTACAAAACTACCCTGGCCATTCTTGGTAAGTCTTTGCTATGATGCACTTGGCTTGAAGAAAACCCCACTTAGGGTGCAGTCGTGTAACTATAAGCCATATAGGCATAAAGGAAAAGAGGCTGCGAAAACAGCTAGTTGTTGGAAAATATGGATGGGAGGAGCTTGTCTTGTATGGCCGATGTGCCCTCCTTGAAGGGGCAACCAGGGGGAATATAAGGGCGGCACCCTCCATTAGGGAGCTGATAAGTGTATTAAGACGTCAATGTCATGGGGCTTTATGATCGCAAGAAAATTTAGGCCTGTCATATTGTCGCGTGTCGTAAATTATACAGAGGCAACAAGCCATAAGAGATATGTTTAGATGAGATCAATGGGTTTTTACATGAAAATTTAAAGACGTCCTGCGATTTCATCGCAAGACGACAATGTCATGGGACTTTATTCTCGTTAGAGGATTTAGATCTGTCATATTATCGCAGAAAATTCAAAGAAAAATGGATAAAGCAAGGTCAATGGATTTTTACATGCAAATGTAGAGATGTCCTGCAATTTTTGTGGCCAAACGAACAATTTGGAAAAATTAGACCTTTAACCAGGAAGGCAAAATAAGACCAACAGAATAATATTAAACATTAACTATTTTTAGAATGCAGGAAATATTTGTTCATCGCAGGAGAATATATGAGAAGGCATCTTTCTTCAGAATTTTTCAGAATATCGCAAGAATTCATTAAATCGCAGATATATTCCTACTTTCGCAAGAGGTATAGTCACACAGTTCGCAAAAATAAGATACATGAAATAATTCAACATCTCAAGAAAGTTAATGAAGGGCAAGTAGGGGAATGAATAAATAAGATCTCATTATCTTCCTTGAGAATATTCAAAGTAAACAAAATTAAAGGTTGAATTCTAAAAGTTGCAAAAGTTACATTGCTCGCAAGAAAGAAGAAGGAAAAGAAAGCAAGAATGAAATTCAAGCTTCAGCGATAGTCTCGCCAGACTCAGGATTTTTACAATTATTGTCAGCATCACCAACATTTTTCTCATTACGAGTTTCTTCTTCTCTGGGAAAACTTTTTTCTTCTTCTTCTGGATTATCCTGAGAAATATCTTCTTCAACAGGTACATATTCTAAATCCTTGTCCATGGGAAGAGGGATTTCATCATCATCAACTTTTAGAGGAAGAACAGATACAGGAGGGAGAGAATGGGATATCAGAAAATCGTTCACAAGAACTTCAGCACTATGGTGAACCTTGCGAAGGAAACCTCTGTCACGATTTCTAATCTCTATATTTTTGAAGTACTCGAGATAATCAAGTCTTCTCTCTTCCTTATCGCGAACTTCTATAAAATCGGAAGTGAGAATCCTGTTTTCTTTGCGAACTTTTTCCAACTTATCAGTAAGATCAGCAATGGTAGAATGAAGACTTCTTTCAGATTCTGCGAGCAACAAAAATAATTAAATATTATTCAGACAAAGATCTCGAAAGAAACGTAACATAAAATTTGACAGAAAGATCAACAAATGAGGCAGTCAATTGACTACCTTCTTTTTGAGAGGTTAAGTTTTGGATTAATGTAAAGAAACAGTTCTCCCATTGGTCCATAGCGTCATCAAATTTATGGCCAACCATACCCTTCAGATGAGATTTCATGTTTTCTTCTTTGGTTCGTAGATACGAGTTTTCCTTTGCTAATAAAGAATGAGATTTCTCTAATTTGGAGTATTGGTCTTGAAGCTTGCTGGCCTTTAATCTAAGAGTTAATCTACCCTTAATAAGTTTATCCTTCTCAGCGGCAGATGATTCAGTTACTTCCTTGAGTTCATCTTTAAGGGAGCGAAGAGATCGCTCTTGATTATCACATATTCTTTGTATATTACTCAATTGCTGCGAAGAAATCGCCATCAAGCTTGAAAATCTATGTTTCTCTTGGGATAAAGTTCTATTTTCATCTGATAAATATTCTACCGCCAAGTTAGACTTGATTAACAAATATGAGAGACGAGTAACCTCGTTACTTAATAAATTTTGACTTTGCGATATTTGATTATTCTCATTAGTAAGATTATATATTTGATCGATCGAATATGTGTAGAGATTATCTAATATATTATACTAGTCCATCATATAATCTCTTTCAACACGAGCTTCTTCAGCGATAGATTCAAATTTAAGTCTTTCTATGAAACGAGTCTGATTTTAAACTAATATATGAATCAAGAATTTAAGAAGGAGGCTTGAGTACAGAGGATATGAAAGCAAAACAGAGAAAAAAAAAAAGGGTAGAGGCAAGAAAATTGTACCTTTCAGCTCGTCATTTTTCTGCGAAAATTTTCGCAGTTAAGTGAAGAGTTACGAAGCATATGGTTTAGAGTATCACATTCAGAAGTTTTGACTTGAAGGCTTTTTCTTAGAGCTTCAACTTCATTTTCTAAAGATGCTTGTGAAGCAGTACTATCAGATCCAAAATATTTGAGTAAAGTCTCGCAAACTTCATATTAGAGAGAGTCAGTAGAAGATTTTCTAGCATCGTCTAAAATGTTAGAAAAAAATTTAAAAGCAACATCAACTCCTGCTAAGGTTTCATTTTATGAAGGAAGAGATGCAGAGGGTGAAGTAGTAATGAGGGCAAGTTGATGATTTGAGTCATTTGCGATGGTTGTATTATCAAAAGGAGGAGTATTTGGAAAAAAAGCAGTTGAAGGCAATAAAGGGCTAGAAGGAGTTTTAGTCATAGCAATTTCAGGAGCTTGATTTGTCAAAGAATCAGAAGAAATAGAGGTATTGGCAGCGATATTCTCGCAGATAAAAGAAGAGGATACGATCGCGAGGGTGTGGGAATAATTATCGCAGATGTTAACGTGGGAATAATGATATCAGCCTCAAGAGCTTTAAATTGACGAGGTCTTTTGGGAGGATTAGCGATGTTCTCGACATTCTGCGAATAATAACTTAGATAAGAAACAGAGGCAACAATATTGTTATTAAGAAATAGGATGTGTTTCTTACCACCTTATCATTCGCAGAACTCCTCTTCTTCTTATCAGTTGGCCTTTTGCGAGCATTAGGGTTTTGAATTGAGGATTGGGTGTTAGGGATAGTTCCACTGAAGAGAAAACATAATATGGGAGTTATGAAGGATCAAATAGAGAAGATCGAAGAATATAAGTAAAAATTGATTCAAATAAATGTTATAATCAAAAAACATACCTTGATGACTCCATTAGAATAGTAGCATGAGAATATGAAGAAGAAGAAAAGTTGCATACGGAAGACAAAATAAACAGATGAAGAAGATAGAGAAATAAAAGAAGAAAATTAATTTTGAAGTCTAACTCTACCTTTTATAGGCAAAAGGGAATGACCTGTTGAGTAGAGACGTGTCAGTAAAAAGATGAATTTACAACACGTGTATGCGGTTAAGCTAAATTAACGGTGTAGGACCAGAATATCGCTACAACACTATTTCTGCGATATTAACAACACTTTTGCGAGCGTCACAGAAGACTCTTTAACAACACTTCGCGAGCATCACAGAAGAACCCAAAAGAAGCTGACGATAGAAGAAATACAAAGAGAGTATGTTTATCCCGCGATGGTTATCAATTTTGCGAGAGAGAATATTATAACAATCGCGATAAGATCGCAAAGTATATCCGAAAAAGGAGGAAAACTTAGCTGTCATCTGTAGTTGCAGGATTTCCCACAACACACCCCTTGTAATATCTTGATAATAATCTCTTAATCTAAACTAATTTGATAATTAAAATTCTAAAAATTGTAAATAGACACACGGATTTTTACATGGTTCGATCAATTTGATCTACATCCATGATTCTCTACTATGATTGTTAAAGTTTACATTTGATTTTACATTTGATAATCTCCATTAATGGAGTTCTAAATCTAATTTTAGGGAAGAAGATGATAAAGAAAAATACATTTTCTCTCTCTAAAAGTCTCTCTGAAAAATATCTCTCTCCTCAAGACTCTCTCCACTCTAAAAAATACCTCTCTCCTTCTAAATCTATTAGATCTCTATTTATAGGAAATTACATAATGGGTGACAACTAAGTTGTCCTCTAATTTCGGATCTATCTTGCGATCCTCTCGCGAACTTTGTAACCATCATGAAACACACATGTTCTTCTCATATTTCTTCAGTCGTCAACTTCGTCATTCTTTGAATTATTTTGTGATGCTCGTGAAATGTTGTTGAAGAGTTTTCAGTGACGCTTGCAGAAGTGTCATTAATCTCTCGTGAATATAATTGTGGCGATATTCTGGTCCTACATCTTGCCTCTTTTTTCTTGAATATTGCTTGAAAAGTAATCTTTAAGAAAAAATCTGTTGTTGTAGTAGTTTTTGATCTTTGTTGATGAAGGAACGAGCGAAAGAATACTGGACTTGAAAAGTATATAATTGCTTCTATTCTTTTGCGAAGTAAATAAGAAGCGTCATCCCTTGAAGTACGTGAAGTATGAAGTATCCTTGAAGAAGTATAAGAAGTACTCAATCCTCTAAATATAAGAAGTATCCATTTTTGAATGAAAGTTATAAGTATTGCCTCTGTTCTCGTGAAATTATTACTTCATTTTTGGTGAAAATCCTAGTCCATTTTGGAAATGATTCTTGCGAGAAGATAAAGAACATAAAATGTTTTCTTGGTAATCCACAGTTGCCTCTGTTCTTTATCTATGAAGGAAGAATCCCTGAGAAAATGTTAAATGAACGAATTGCCTCTGCCTCATTTGATAAAATGATCATATTCTGCGAAATAATCATTTCTCCTACGAAATTCTTGAATAGTCTGTAATATGCGGAATTAGCCTGAAAATTTATGAATGTTTCTGCGAATTTCTGAACGTTTTTGCGAGTTGCTGATTTTTTCTGCGAAATGATGAATGTTTCTGCGAGATTCTGAAATAATGCTGTGAATAGTGGCGATGAATAGTGGCGAGATTGTGAATAATGCTACGAGATTGTAGATATTCCTCTTGAGAGACTCTAATTAATACTTCTGAGAAACTCTGAATAGTATTTCTGAGAGATTCTAAATAGTACGTGCTTTTTCTCTTGCGATGAGAAAATCTTTCCTGCATTCTTACAAGAAAATAATTAATGTTTGAGATTATTCTATTGGTCTTATTTTGCCTTCCTAGTTAAAGGTCTTATTTCGCCAATTTTTCTTTCTGCGACAAAATCGCAGGACGTCTTTACATTTGCATGTATTGACCCATTGATCTTGCCTTATCTTTTCTCTTGAGGCTTTTTGGCCTGTTATGCAACAATATGACAAGTCTAAGTTCTCTTGCAAGATCAAAGTCTCATGACATTGCTGTCTTGCGATTAAATCGCAGGACGTCTTTACACTTTCATGTAAAAACCCATTGATCTCATCTTAACTTTTTCTCTTTTGGCTTTTTGCCTCTGTATAATTTACGCGACAATATGACATGCCTAAATGATCTTGAGATCTTAGAGCCCCATGACATTGCCGTCTTAAGACACTTATCAGCTCCCTAATGGAGGGTGCCTCCCTTATCTTCCCCCTGGTTGCCCCTTTAAGGAGGGCACATCGTCCATACAAGACTAGCTCCTCCCATCCAGATTTACCAACAACCAGTTGTTTTCGTAGCCTCTTGTCCTTTATGCGTATATGGCTTATAGTTACAAGACTACACCCTAAGTGGGGTTTTCTTCAGGCCAAGTGCATTGTAGCCAAGACTTACCAAAGATGGCCAGGGTAGGTTCGTCCGTCCCGGGCACCTTTGGCTAAACCGTGTACCTCGGCGCCTTGGTCATACTCTGCACTTCTTGGAAGAGATTCTCAGTCGTCCAAATAGGGTATAACCTTATAAAGCTGGAAATCCAAAATCTCTCTCCCGGATAGGTTTTCTTTAACCCCAACATCTGCATGATTCAGGTTCCAGTAGCGGTATAACCTTATCGCCGAATCATGTAAAGAGATACCCCCCTTATAACGTGCTTGTAGGTCTTATATTTGCCTCTTACGAAATTGTATTCGTGAACTAGGGTGCACGCCATAAAGGTTTGTCCCATTCTTTAAATCTATGCAAAATTTTATTCGCGTTTCTCGCGATATTTTCGCGTTTCTTCATTCTTTCATTTATGTCAATTCATTATATAATCTTGAATAATCTCGTGATTAGCTCGCAGCTCTGATAAAAATTTGTTTTGATCATTTTTTATTTATTTTTTATTTTTTAAATCTTTTGAAATCTTAGAAATTTTGGCGATATTCTCGTTTTCTGAAACCTTAGAAATCTTTGAAAAATTTTGCGAGAATTCCATTTTCTGTAATTTTTTGAAATCTTGCGAGGGTATCGCTATTTTGGAAATGAAATCAAAATTTTAAAATCTTAGAAATCTTTGCGATAGTTTCATTTATTGTAATCTTTGAAATCTTTGAAAATTTTTGCGATCTTTAAAATTTTTGCGATGATTTCATTTTTTATAATTTTTTGAAATCCTGCCATTGTATTGCTGTTTGTTAATCAAATCTTAAAATCTTTGAAATATTTTGAAACTTTGAAATTTTAGGAATCTTGCGATTAAATCGCTTTTGGCAAATTGAATCAAAAGTTTTTGAAATGTTTTGAAACATTAAAATTTTTAGAAATGTTCTTTGAAATCTGGCGATAATATAAACCAAAAAAAATTTCATTTTCCGTAAGTAAAATTTTCAAGGAAGTGGTACTTAGCTTTTTGGCGATTCTATGTGGTTGTCGTCTCTCGCGAAGTATTTGATTTGCTCGTGAAATGAGAAGAAATGAGAAAGGAACTTTTACGAAATTATTTTTACTTTCCTCTTGTACCGTACCAATTGTTCTAACCCTCTCTTGTGAAATTAACTGGCGAAATTTTCGTGAACTTTCTTCATTTTTGGCGAGATAATCATCAACTTTTTTCTTTGCGAGAAGACCTTCTTTTCATTTCTTCTTTATGCTTGTATTTGGGAAGTAAATATATTTGCGAAGAAATTGAACGTCTGCGATCTTCTCTCTAGGATTATTCTTATTTTAATGTCTTTTGTATACTCTTCCTTTTTGTCCTCTCTTTTCCTTCTCTTATTATTTGTCTTGTTGCTATAACGACCAGCTCATGTTGACGACCAGCTCATTTTCCTTTCTCATGTTGACGACCATCTCATGTTAACATTAATCCCCACGTTACTTGAGTGCTCGCTGTACTCATTCTTTAGTATACTATAATATTATAAGTACTTTACTTGAGAAGAGATTAACGAGAATATCGTCACAACACAAATGGGTCATTTTGCCCCATTTTGCCTCTTCCCACTACATTTAGTACGTCACATCCGTACATTTAGTATCCACTACATTTAATACTATAGTTATGATTATATTTCCATCCTCTTAGTACTTTTTCTCTATGCCCTAGTACGTCCCATCCGCTCTTTCCAATGACCAAGCTCTACTCGCATATGATAAATAACAACTGCGAGCATCATCAAAGACATTTTTGATATATTGAGACGTAAGAACAACTTATAGGAATTAAGGATACTAAAGCACAGATAAGGACCACTACGAGCATAGTCAAGTTAGAAAAAATCTAACGTTGCTACTACAATCAAAAATCTGCGAGCATCAATTCTTATCCTGCTACGTAACTTTGCCAGTATTTGTGAAGATGTTTCATGATATCAGTCTCCATGAGTCAAGGACCACGATATTTAGCTACGTAACTTTCCTTGTTTTCTAATCTAACTTAATATTCCTTCCTCCCCATTCACCTCGCAGTAATCTCACTTTCCTAACTGATCTTTAACGAAACTATCGTCAATGCTCTGGAGAACTTTGTATTCTTCATCTGGACTTTTTTGGCTAGTCAGCTGATAAGCTTTCATTAGATCTCATATTACTTGTTCCATATTTTGATTTCCACGAGTTGGCTATTTTTTCAATCGGTTTGCCACTGTTGATGTTTGATAAGTAATCACTGGAGTTGATGTTTGCTGGAATTTCTGACGAAGTAAAGCTTTACCTATGTTCTTTTTTCACGATTGAACTTCGTTGGAACTTTCCCCTTCGCCATCTAAAAATATTCCCTACCATTAATTTGAGCTACCCTTAACAATCACTGAATTAGTAAAATGCAAGCTACCCTCAAATTTCTCCATCAACTACATTAAGTTGAGCTACCCTCTACCATTCTTAACAATCACTTTGCTCTTTTTCACTGCGAGCTACTCGCTGATGTTGATACTACATGGAGTCAAATGATACAGCAAGTTTTGCTGGTAATTTATTCTTCACTAACAGGTGGTATCTCCCTTCTAAGTACATCGATTATTTGCACATTTTTTCTTCGCTGGTCAGGATTAACGTTTCATCTTCACAGAAATGTTACTACCATGTACTCTTCTTTATCGTCAGTTTTGAACGTTACTATCGTGTACTCTTCTTTATCGCCAGTTCTGTTGATAAGTTTTCTCCCCTTGTCTTTTATCCTCACTTGAAGCTATTCCCCCTTTCTGTGCTAACTGATTTCTCGAGCTCGAGTTTGATCTCCCCATCAATCTTAATGGTTGTTATAACCTTGTTCCTGATGGAGTATTCCGTCTTTTTCTTTCTGTCTACTCATTGCATGCAATAAGCACAAGAATGTTGGATCTTTTGGGCTGGTCATAAAAGTGACTATCGCTGGAATATTTCTACTAGAGTAAACGTCTCTGAACTCCCTTCTTCTATATCTACTATTTTATTCTTTCACGAATTGGACTGTTGTTGTGAAGTGCATTAATAGATGTGAACTGGAAGAGGAGCATAGGAAATGGTGTTTATGATTTCGATTGATAATTATCTGCGTTCAGGGTAGATACCCAGTTTGCCTTTGGAATTCTGCGTTCAGCGAGTTCAGTTGCTTTGTGCACTTTAGAGTTCTTTGAAGTTCGCCTGCTTTGCAAGGTGACCCAGTTTGCCTTTGGAATATTGTCAATATTGTTGCTTTCACTAATAGTGACGAAAGTTTTATTTACTATGCTTGGTTATTTATTCTTTGTCCCTTATGGCTTCGCTGAAGTAGAGATGAAATGGGCTTGTGTATTGAGAGTTGACGAAATGAAGATGTATACAGGAAAGGAAGGTTAAATCATGGTATGATGTTATTGGTGGATTTTGAGAAGCATATGCAGCAAGGCCATACAAAGAATGGATCAGTAAACAGAAGATAGCACTAAAGGACATAGTCAGTTCTCTCAATGCATCCGACATGGTCCCGCCGCTTATTTCTGGTGTAGTTCATGTATCTAAAATTGATGAAAGCATGGAAAACATGGGAGTTCGCGGTTTATTGGCTCCACTAAAGGCTTTTGGTTACACTGTAGAAGGATTGGAAATGTTGATGCTGTCAATGGCTAAGAATGGTACTGAAGCCCTCGATTCAAAGGGGAACGATGCTCCTCTAGCTGTGATGTCAAACAGGGAGAAACTTGCATTTGAGTATTTCAAGCAGAAAATATTCTTCGAACTCCCATGAAGTAACTGAATGACGAGGACATAAAATGACGAGGACATAAAATGAAATATTCTTCGAACTCCCATGAAATATGCTCCTCTACTCATTTGAGGACATAAAATGACGAGGGCAACGCCATCTTGCCAAGTAACAAACCCGCCTATTGACCCAATTCTCTGAGGTTTATTGACGAAGTGACTGCCACTACCATATTTTGCTGACGTTCCTATTTTTTTCGCCAAACAGCAGATAGTGTGATTTTTGGACAAGTGAAGCTGCTAATATATTTCGTGTATTTCTTCTTCGCTGCTTCGTTTAGAATTCCTGACAGGGTAATTCCCTAAATTTCGCTGGGATTGACCATGATGTAAGCCTGACTCAATATTCTTCTTCTCATCGCCGGTGACGTTCATTTTGAGATCAGCAGAAACTAATGTTCGAATGGAAACTTTCAATCAACTAGTTCATCGTGAATTTCCTTGGTTTGGCAGAGAAAAGCAAAAGAAATTAATTAAATCTGTAAACAATCTAGAGGGTTTTAAATAATTTCTACCATTCGAAAAGAGAATCCATTAGACCTTGATCATGGGAAGAAATCCTTAAATCAGTATCGAAATTTTAATATCTAATATTTTCAAAATTTAAGCAATAGGATTCATTGGAATCAATTCTGCAATCAAAACGCGTTTTAAAACATGTATTGAAGAGGAAATTGAATTTTGAAGAAGAATAGTTCATAAATTTTGTCAAAATCTTCCATTTTTTTTTATTTTTTTAAAACAGATCTAAAATCTGTATGAATAAGAATGAAAGGGATGAGGAAGTGCTTATTCTTTTAAAACGGATTCTTGGTATAACTCTGCTTGATTTTGTTGTAATTGATATCTTCCCTGAATCTGTTCCTGTATCGACATCTCGTATATTGCTACTATTTTCCCCTGAAAGTGTATTCTCCTCTTGAACTTCCTTGTTTTTCCCTGAAGTTCATGGATCCAATTGAATTTCTCACCAACAGTAGCTGATTTCCTTGAATCGATCCCCTTAGTCGGCGCCAAAATGTAGTTGCAGGATTTCCCACAACACACCCCTTGTAATATCTTGATAATAATCTCTTAATCTAAATTAATTTGATAATTAAAATTCTAAAAATTGTAAATAGACACACGTATTTTTACATGGTTCGATCAATTTGATCTACATCCATGATTCTCTACTATGATTGTTAAAGTTTACATTTGATTTTACATTTGATAATCTCCATTAATGGAGTTCTAAATCTAATTTTAGGGAAGAAGATGATAAAGAAAAATACATTTTCTCTCTCTAAAAGTCTCTCTGAAAAATATCTCTCTCTCCTCAAGACTCTCTCCACTCTAAAAAATACCTCTCTCCTTCTAAATATATTAGATCTCTATTTATAGGAAATTACATAATGGGTGACAACTAAGTTGTCCTCTAATTTCGGATCTATCTTGCGATCCTCTCGCGAACTTTGTAACCATCATGAAACACACATGTTCTTCTCATATTTCTTCAGTTGTCAACTTCGTCATTCTTTGAATTATTTTGTGATGCTCGTGAAATGTTGTTGAAGAGTTTTCAGTGACGCTCGCAGAAGTGTCATTAATCTCTCGTGAATATAATTGTGGCGATATTCTGGTCCTACAGTCATCCACTATGTAAAACCCTATATAAAGGGTTCGTTAGGTTCAGAAAAAGATGATGTCTTTTAGAGAGTTGATAAGATTTTGAGGAGAGAGAAACTCTAGAAAGAAATTTGTACTTCTGAGTTCTTATGTCTTTTGTAAAGAATTAAAAAGTTAAAATAATAAAAAAAGTGTCGTAATTCATTCTCAAACATAATTCAATTTCTATAGATTCTTATCAGGGGTGTAGTGTAGGAATTCCTGCAACTACATGTTGGCGCTAGAAACAGGGATTGAATTAACAAAAATTGAAGTGAAAGTGAAGAAGAAGATAAGAATTTTTTAAGATTAAGGAAATCATTAAGTAAATTGGTGAGATAATTGAAGGGAGAATGATCAGAATCAAAGAGGATTGTAGAAAATTGGAGTGTGATATGGTAACATGAACAATGATTGATAGATTTCATGAAAATATTAAGGGGAAGATACACAAACGGGATTTTGAAGGAAGGAAAATTATGACGGTGGAAAAAATATCACCATTGAAAGATTGGGAAAAGCAAGAAATCACGTTTACAGCAACAAAAATACCAGAAGAAGATCTGAGTCATACATCTCCATTGGTGGTCACAGTAACCACTATACCAATGAGAAAGGAAATCAATAAAATCTGTAGAAGAATGGGCTATGAATAGAACTTTGGTGGACACAGGAAGTTTGTAGACATGATATTTTATCATACTTTCAAGAGAATGGGATATAAGGATTAAGAAATGTCTTATTCAACATATCATGTTCATGGCTTTGGAAAGACATTAACAAAACCTAAAGGCGAGATAGTGGTACGAATTCCACTAGGGGAAATTGAAACACAAGTAACGTTATGTGTGGTAGACGTGGAATCACCGTATAACATGATATTAGGAAGACCATGGATACACGCAATTAAGGTTGTAGCATCAATGTTGCATCAATGCATCAAGTTTCCTACACCCAGTGGAATTGGAGAAATCATAGGAGACACAGATTTTGCGAAACTGTGTTGCCAAATTGAAGTAAGAAATTATGAAGGACGTCCAAAACTGTGAAAAGCTCGCAGAAAATTGGCGAGAGAAACAAAGAAGGAAGAAGAATTTAAAGTTTACATGATAAGAGCAAAAGAAGGAAAAGGAATACCCAGTGAAATTCCACAAGAAGGAGATGAACTCGCGAGAATTATGAAAGCACCAACACCAATGGGAGAACCTGAAGCCAGTTATATCGCAGCAGAACCAACAAAGGAAATAAATATTGGGAGTAAAGAAGAGCCTAAAATGCTGAAAATTGGGACTAGAATGGAGGCAGATGAGGAAGAAAGAACTATAAATCTTTTGCGAGAGTATGCAGATATATTCGCGTGGAGCATGGATGAGATGCCAGGGATAGATCCGTATATAGCATGTCATAAACTAGAAATCAATAAAAAAGTAAGACCATTTAAGCAAAGAATAAGGAAGATCGCAACAACATATCATTCTCAAATAGAAGAAGAATTACAGAAGATGCTCGGCGCAGGAATTATAAGGCAAGCAAAATATCCAGAGTGGATTTCAAATAAGGTAGTGGTCCCAAAGAAGAATTAGTGGATAAGGATTTGTATAGATTTCACTGATTTAAACAAGGCTTGTCCTAAAGATAGTTTTCCATTACCAGATATTCCACAGATGGTTGAATCAGCAGCGGGAAATGCTAGAATATCATCGTTGGATGGATATAAAGGATATAATCAAATCCCTCTCGCTGAAGAAGATCAAGAACATACCACATTTTTCCCCAAGAGGATTATATTGTTATACAAAGATGCCATTTGGCTTACGAAATGCTGGGGAAACGTATCAAAGAATGGTGGAGAAGGTGTTTGCAAAGTGGATCCACAAAACATTAGAAGTATATCTAGATGATCTGCTGATCAAAAGCAAAGAAGCTGAGAATCATGTGCAAGATTTGAAAGAGATCTTCGATCAAATGCGGCAATTCAATATTAAAGTGAATCCTGATAAGTGTACTTTTGGAGTAACTTCAGGGAAATTTTTGGGGTATATTGTATCAAAAGAAGGAATACAAGTTGATCCAGAAAAGGTACAAGCAATTCGCGATATGCCAACACCTGCGACGGTAAAAGATGTGCAAAAATTAAATGGACTCTTAGCCTCGCTAGGAAGGTTCATTTCGCGATCTTCAGACAAATGCAAACATTTTTTCGATATACTCAAGAAGGGAGCAAAATTCAAGTGGACAGATGAATGTGAAAAAGCTTTTCAAGGAATAAAAGAACATTTAACGAACATAAATATTTTGAGAAATTTGAACGGGAGAAGAATTATTGATTTATCTTGCAATAACCACATATGCGCTAAGTGATGTGTTGCTACGAGTAGATGCAGGGGTAGAAAAACCAATTTATTACATCAGTAAAACATTCAATTCTGCAGAGAGAAATTATTCAAAGATTGAGAAACAAATTCTAGCATTGGTACATGCAACTTTCAAACTTCGCATCTATTTTCAAGCACATAAGGTCAAAGTGTTAACGAAAGTTCCAATTGAATCAGTAATGAAAAATTCAAAGAGATCAGGCAGAGTTGAGAGATAGAATGCACAAGTAGGACACTTTGATATACAATATGAAATTTTATCCTCGCCAAAATCACACGTCATCGCAGAGTTCTTAGCTGAATTTCCTTTAGAATATGATGAAGCTGTGGAAGAGATGATGGATGTAGAAGAGGAATGTGGAGATCCAAAAGAGCTATTAACAGAACCCAACAGATGGGAAATATTAGTGGATGGATCATCTAATGGAGAAGGAAATGGAATTGGAGTTGTTTTCATATCGCCAGAAGGAGAAAAAATAGCTTTTTCATTTAGACTTGAATTTGCGTCAACTAATAATGAGACAGAGTATGAGGCCATGATCCATGCTTTAAAATTTGCGATAGAAATGAATTTGGAAAATGCGAGGATCACCAGCGATTCAAAATTGGTTATTCGCCAGATAAAAGGAGAATACACAACAAATGAACCATCCTTGAGAAAATACAAAAGACTTGTTGAAGAATTATCTGCGATAATCCCAAAAATAAAATGGAGACATATATCAAGGAAAGATAATAGACTTGTAGATTCTTTTGCTTTCATATCTAGTATGATGACAAATCCATTGGCAAGGTGCATAAAAACTCAAACACTTTCATTTCCGTCAGTAAACAAGGAAGAAGAAGAGACAGATGTAATGATGGTAGAAGCTAGTGAAGGAGAACCAGCGAGCAATATCACAGATTGGCGAGCATATCTTCATGCATACTTGGCAAGAGGAGAAATCCCAAGAAATCGATTGGAAGCGCATAAATTAAAGAGTAGGGCAACCAACTATGAATTAAGATATGGAGTATTATATCGCAGATCTTTTAATGGACCATCGCTAAGATGTTTGACGAGGGAAGAAGGACAAAAGATATTTAAGATGTTGCACAGTGGTGACACTGGTAATCACAGTGGAGGAAGATATTTGGCATATAGAACAAAAATGCAAGGCTACTACTGGACATATATGCATGAAGATGCAAAACAACTCTCAAGGCGTTGTGAAGATTACCAGCGATATGTAAAGAAGATACATGCACCAGGAGCACCATTATCATCGTCAACAAGTGTATGGCCTTTTGGGAAATGGGGGTTAGATATCGTGGGACCATTTGTACCTGGTTCTGGACAAATAATATATTTGATCGTCGCAACAGATTATTTCACAAAATGGGGAGAAGTAAAGGCATTACAACATATTCGCGATAAGGATATTTTTACATTCATATTTGAGAATATAATTTGCAGATTCGGGATTCCAACACAGTTGGTATCTGATAATGGAAAGCAGTTTGAAGGGCAGAATATAGAATTGCTACTCAATGCATTTAAGATAAAGTGTGGAAAATCTACTCCTCTATATCCACAAGCAAATGGTCAGGCTGAATCAACCAATAAGACAATCGCAGACATCTTAAAAAAGAAGCTAGAAGGATACCACAGAGCATGGTGTGAACAGGTGCATAATGCAATATGGGCCTACAATACAACTAGACGAGAGAAGCTACTGGAATGTCACCTTTTTGTTTGACATATGGAGTTGAAGCTGTGTTACCAACAGAAGTCGCTATTCCTACCAAAAAAAGGGAGGCTTGGGAAAGAAATCTAAGTGCTAGAATGATTTTATATAAATTGTATGAATTAGAAGAAAAAAGAGAAAAAATATTTCAACATATGGAAAATTACCATCGAAGATTAGCTCGTGAGTACAACAAACGTGTTAAGAAACGTGAATTTTAACCTGGTGATTTAGTGCTACGAGAAACACCAAGTTATCAGCGAGAGAATGGTGGAAAGCTGGCGAGAAAATGGGATGGAACATACATCATTAAACAGATAGTTGGAACTGGGGCATACAAACTAATGGATCCTGAAGGAAGAGATGTTGGTCAAAGACTCCATAGACCATAGAATAGATTATTTCTGAAAAGGTATTATCAATGACATCTTCTACAAGATAAGAGATACTGGTATGTTGTATGATGAAACAGGTAATAAATTCTTCTATCTCTATTTACAACTGAAAAATTCTTCTGATAACAAAGTACAACAAGAACAGCGAGCATCATCGCAAGAAAAGCGAATACAAATTTCGCAGAGATTAATAGAATGGGACAAACCTTTATGGCGTGCACCCTAGTTCGCGAATAAAATTTCGTAAGAGGCAAATGTAAGACCTAATAGAACATCATAAGAGGGGATATCTCTTGACATGATTCAGGGGTAAGGTTATACCGCTGCTGGATCCTGATTCATGCAGATGTTGGGGTTAAAGAAAACCTATCCGGGAGAGAGATCTTGGATTTCCAACTATATAAGGTTATACCCTGGTTAGAATACTGAGAATCTCTTCCAAGAAGTGCAAAGTATGACCAAGGAGCCGAGGTACATGGTTGAGCCAAGAGTGCCCAGGGCGTACGAAACTCCCTTGACATTCTTGGTAAGTCTTGGCTATGATGCACTTGGCCTGAAGAAAACCCCACTTAGGGTGCAGTCTTGTAAATATAAGCCATATAGGCATAAAGGATAAGATGCTATGAAAACATTTGGTTGTTGGTAAATCTGGATGGGAGGAGCTAGTCTTATATGGCCGATGTTCCCTCCTTGAAGGGGCAACCAGGGGGAAGATAAGGGCGGCACCCTCCATTAGGGAGCTGATAAGTATCTTAAGACGATAATGTCATGGGGCTTTATGATTGCAAGAACATTTAGACCTGTCATATTGTCGCGTGACGTAAATGATACAGAGGCAACAATCCATGAGAGAAATTTTAAGATGAGATCAATGGGTTTTTACATGAAAGTGTAAAGACGTCCTGCGATTTCATCGCAAGACGGCAATGTCATAAGGTTAAATTCTTGAAAGAGAGTTTATGCTTATCATATTATTGCAGAGATTTTGAAAGAACATGGATAAGACAAGATCAAAGGGTCTTTACATGCAAATGTTAAGAAATCCTGCGATTTTGTCGCAGAAAGAAAAAGTTTGGCAAAATAAGACCTTTAATTAGGAAGGCAAAATAAGACCAAAAGAATAATCTTACCAATTAACTATTCTATTTTAAGATTGCAGGAAATATTCATTCATCGCAGAGCAATATATAAGAAGACAAATTATTAACATTGTATATTCCTTCAGAATTTTTCAGAACATCGCAGCAGTATTCATTACATCGCAGATACAAAAAATAATTCACCATTTCAAGAAAGATAATAAAGGGAAAATAGGGGAATGGAGAAGTAACATTTCATTATCTTCCTTGAAAATATTCAAAGTTGAAAATTAAATTCTAAAAAGGTTTCAGAAGTTACATCGCTCGCAAGAAATAAGAAGGAAAAGAAAGCAAAAATAAAGTTCAAGCCTCGCCAAATTCATTATTCTTGCTCGTCAGATTTATTATTCTTGCCAGAGTTATCAACTTCATCAGCATCCTTTTCACCACGAGTCTCTTTTTCTTTTGATTCTTCATCAGCGATTACTTCGCCACTTGCAGTTACTTCTTTGGGAGGATTTCTTTCTTCTTCTTCTTCTTCACCATCTTCTTGGGAGATATTTTCTTCATCATTAGTAAACTTTAAATCTTCATCCATGGGAAGAGGAATTTCATCATCATCAACCTTTAGAGGAGGAACAGATACTGGAGGGAGAGAACGGGAGAGCAGAATCTCATTCACCAGAACTTCAGCACTGAGGTGGACCTTGCAAAGGAAACCTCTATCACGATTCCTAATCTCTATATTAAAGTACTCGAGATAATCAAGTCTTCTTTCTGCTTTGTCGCGGGCTTCAAGATAATTGGAAAGAAGAGACTTGTTCTCTTTGCGAACTTTATCCAATTTGTTGGTAAGATCAGCAATGGTAGAATGAAGACTCCTTTCAGATTTTGCGAGTGAAAGTGATAAAAGATCATTTAGTCAAAGATTTTGCAAGAAATATAACACAAAATTTAACATAAAGGTCAATAAGAGAGAGGCAATCAATTGACTAACTTCCTTCTGCGAGGTTAAGTTTTGAATTAATGAAAAGAAACAGTTTTCCCATTGATTCATAGCGTCATCGAATTTATCGCCAACCACACCCTTCAGACGGGATTTCATGTTTTTTTCTCTAGTGCGTAGATACAAGTTTTCCTTTGCTAGTAAATAATGAGATTCCTTCAATTGAGAGCACTGGTCTTGAAGCTCGCTGGCCTTCAAACTAAGAGTTAACCTACCTTTGATAAGTTTATCCTTCTCAGCAGCGGATGATTCAGTTACTTCCTTAAGCTCATTTTTAAGGGAACGAAGAGATTGCTCCTGATTATCGCATATCCTTTGTAGATTATTCAATTGATGTGAAGAAATCGCCATCAAGCTTGAAAATCTATGTTTCTCTTGGGATAAAGTTCTATTTTTATCTGATAAAGATTCTACCGCCAGGTTAGACTTGGTTAACGAATATGAGAGACGAGAAACCTCATTACTTAATAAACTTTGATTTCACGATAATTGATTATTCTCATTAGTAAGATTATCTATTTGATAAATCGAATATGTATGAAGATTATCTAATCTATTATACTGGTCCATCCAAGAATCTCTTTCGAAACGAGCATCATCAGCAATATATTCAAACTTAAGTCTCTCCATGAAACGAGTCTGATTTGAAACTAATATATGAATCAATAATTTAAGAAAAAGACTTGAGTACAGAAGATATAAAAGTAAAACAGAAAAACAAAAGAGCAGAGGCAAGAAAAATGTACCTTTCAGCTCGTCATTTTTTTTGCAAAGATTCTCGCAGTCTAGAGAAGAATTGCGGAGCATATGATTCAAAGTATCGCATTCAACAGTCTTGGCTTGAAGGCTTCTTCTCAGAGCTTCAACCTAATTTTCCATAGACGCTCGTGAAGCATTACAATCAGAGCCAAAATATTTGAGTAGAGTCTCGCAATCTTCATATTGAAGGGGATCAGTAGAGGACTTTCTAGCATTGTCTAAAATATTGGACAAGATTTTAAAAGCAACATCAACACCTGCAAAGGTTTCATTTAATGAAGGAAGGGGTGTAGAAGAAGAAGTAGTAATGAGATCAAGTTGACGATTTGAATCGTTTGTGATGGTTGAGTTGTTAGGAGGAGGGGTATTTGGATAAACAACAGTTGAAGGAAGCAAAGGACTATGAGGAGTCTCCGTCACAACAATTTTAGAAGCTTGATTCATCAAAGGGTCAGAAGAGGTAGAAGTATGAGCAGTGATATCCTCGCAGACAAAAGAAGAAATATTTGGTTGCGACAATGTGGGAGTAGCCCTCGCGGATGTTAGTGGGGGAAGAACGAGATTATCTCCAAGAGTCTTAAAGTGGAGAGATCTCTTGGGAGGTTTAACAGAGTTTTCATCATTCTGCGAATAATAATTCAGATAAGAAACAGAGGCAACAATATTGTTATTAAAAAATAGAGGGTGTTTCTTACTACCTTATCATTCGCAGAACTCCTCTTCTTTTTCTCAGCTGGCCTTTTGCGAATATTAGGGTTTTGAGTTGTGGATTGTGTGTTAGAGACAGTTCCGCTGAAAAGAAGATATAACATGGAAGTTATGAAAAATCAAATAAGAAAAGTCGGAGAATATAAATAAAAATTGGTTTAAATAAATATTATAAGTCAAGAAATATACCTTGGTGACTCCATTAAAACAGTAGCAGGAGAATATGAAGAAGAAAAGTTGCAGACGGAAGACGAAGTAAATGGATGAAGAAGATAAAGAAACGGAAGAGGAAAATTAGTTCTGAAATTTAACTCTACCTTTTATAGGCAAAAAGGAGTTGACCTATTAAGAAAACACGTGTCAATAAAAAGAGGGCTAAACAACACGTGTAGGCGGTAAGGCTAGATTAACAGAACCTTGTCGAGAAGAAAATATAAGAAGGAAAGAAGCTGCGAGTATTAGTTCTCATGATCTTCTCTTATTCGCAGAAAAGACATGAGAAGAGGCAAGATGTAGGACAATAATATCGCTACAACACTATTTTTGCGATATTAACAACACTTTTACGAGCGTCACAGAAGACTCTTTAACGACACTTCGCGAGCATCACAGAAGAACCCAAAAGAAGCTGACGATAGAAGAAATACAAAGAGAGTATGTTTATCCCACGATGGTTATCAATTTTGCGAGAGAGAATATTATAACAATCGCGATAAGATCGCAAAGTATATCCTAAAAAGGAGGAAAACTTAGCTGTCATCCACTATGTAAAACCCTATATAAAGGGTTCGTTAGGTTCAGAAAAGGATGATGTCTTTTAGAGAGTTGATAAGATTTTGAGGAGAGAGAAACTCAAGAAAGAAATTTGTACTTCTGAGTTCTTATGTCTTTTGTAAAGAATTAAAAAGTTAAAATAATAAAAAAGTGTCTTAATTCATTCTCAAACATAATTCAATTTCTATAGATTCTTATCAGGGGTGTAGTGTAGGAATTCCTGCAACTACAAACGGAGTCTTGTCGAGAAGAAAATATGGAAAGAAAAGAAGTTGCGAGCGCTATTAAGAGTCTGGGATTCTCATGATCTTCTCTTCTTCGCAGAAAAGACATTAGAAGAGACAAGATGTAGGACCAGAATATCGCTACAACGATATTCTTGCGATATTAATAACACTTCTGCGAGTATATCGCGAATACTTCAACAACATATGACGAGTGTTGCAGAATTGCTTAAGGAATGACATAATGACTGATGAATGAAGAAACATGTAAAGAGCATGTGTTGAACTGCGATACTTATAAAGTTAGCGAGAAGGAAAATCATGGTTGTCACGATGATGATCGCAGTGTAAATCCGAGATAAAAGGAAGACTTAGCTGTCATCCATTATGTAACTACCCTATAAATAGAGACCCAATATGTCCAGAAAAGGATGATGTATTTTTTAGAGTTGAAAGAGTCTTGAGGAGAGAGAAACTTCATGAGAATAATTATATTCTTGATTTCTTCCAATTCTGTATACATTTTTTAGGATTAAATGATAAAGTGTTGTTTTTAATCTTCAATTGTGAGTTGATTATAGTGAGATCTTGACAAGGGTATAGTGTGGGATTTCCTGCAACTACACCTCAAGCTAAAACTTTTCATTCCTATAAGTCCGTTCTCCGAAAGTGATTGTATATGGACTGAGTCGAGACAATACAACAAATCGGTTCACACTTCGTATGATCGTCTATGGAAACGAGATGGAGACAATACAACAATGAAGTGTGTTTACTTGATACAAAGGTTTGGACTTAACCAAACTTAATAGGATTGTGTATCAAGTAAATAGGAATTAACGTTTGTGCAATTTGCTTTAATTATAATAAAATAATTATAATGCGGAAATATAAAGTAAATGACACAGCAAGATTTTGTTAACGAGAAAACCGCAAATGCAGAAAAACCCCGGGGCCTAGTACAGAATTGAATATTCTCAGGATTAAGACGCTATACAAAATAAACCAACTTCGTATAGTTGAGACCAAGAAACTAAACCTATAGTTCACCTAGTTCTGTCTGTATTCCCATGCCTCCGACCTGTAAACAAGTCATGTACTTGGACCAATTCCTTTGGTTCGTATTCCAAACAGTAAAGGAACAACAAATCTGTTTGGTATCAAGTCTCTTCAACCAAGTGATATGAGTTGGACAAAGGCTCATCTGTTTATCTTAACATAAACTCCTTTTCTAGGTTCCAAGATTTATCTTATGTTCAATCACTAAAAGGTAATCGTTAAGATTTTGCATTCAATACCTTTAATCCCAAGAAAATGTATTGATGCCGATCTACACAACTATTCTATCAAAATATCATAAGGATAAATCATGGGTTTAACGGTTTTCAAGAATTATGTGATTGATCAAGTAACACTCAATCACAAAGCATGGGTTTAACGGTTCTACCAAAACAAGTTTCGGTTCTACCTCCATGTGAGTACTGTGTATAGTCACACTAGCTTACCAAACTTCGGTTGACTAGGTACTAGGATCGGTTCCCCACATATATATGGTACCTAACTTATATGTGTTGCACATGTCCATAGGATCGGTTCCCCTTTTCCTAAAAACGTGTTGCACATGTTCATAGGATCGGTTCCTCTTTCTACTATAAAACTTGCTACACCTCATACAAGGATCGATTCCCCTTTGTATGTGTTGCACCTTTTACTAGGATCGGTTCCCCTTTACCCAGTGTTAGGTATTACACACACAAATTCGATCATACCCCAGGTGATTACTTAATATCGGTTTCACTAATAAAAGTCAAACCAATACATAAGTCAGGCCTCATATGAATAGTTTTACCAAGAACACAAACAAGTCATGAGCGGTTATACTAATCACACATATTGGTAATTTATACGATATGAAATGAAGAACATCTCCAATAACTCCTGGCGATTTCCTTTTCGGTTCACAACACAAGATCATGAACTTACTTCCTTAAAACACATGTAAAAACATTATTTCCTATGATGAAATCCTTACCTCATACCCATACATAATCACAATAGCATTCATACGATTATGTTGATGTCTTATATACAAAGTTTAATGGATAAGCAATAAACCTCGTATTGTATTCCTTAATACTATGTCTATCTAGAGTGTTCATGCTTCGCAGTTTTATGTTTTCAATATGCATGACTTGAAAGATACGTTAGGGAATTAAATAGTTTAAGTCAAATATCACTAACCTTAAGTGGAAGGATGATGTTGTGGTTGTAGCTCCGTACTTTTTCACTTCTTCGTCTTCACAATACTTGTAATGTCTCATATCCTAATACTTTCAAGCTAACCTATACGAAGTTGACTCTAGTACATTTAATCAAGCGACTCTTAAATGAGTTTTGTTTCACTAAAATATGACAACCAAACTTGACATACCAACGCTTGGTGGGTTCAACCGAGCTATGCACTAACAATCTCCCCCTTTTTCAATTTTAGTGACAAAACTCTTTTAATCATATGGATAAACAAATTATAAGAATTCATTACACATACGCTTGATTCCTGAATTTAACAACACGTAACATGCATTCATTCAATCCTTAAAATTTCGTTGTTGACATTATAATAACAAAGCTCATACTCCCCCTAAAGGTGAGATAGGTAGATTTTTAATCTGCACGTCTTTGTTATACCATCCATATGATATGTTACTCCCCCTTAGTCTGTGCTTTTCTTCTTTCGTTAGATAAACGTTCAAGCACCATTGTCCTCTTCCCTAGTGACACCAATCAATATAAAATTGATACCAACATCACCTGTTTACTCCATATATTTCTCCCCCTTCTTGTCACAAAAATGACAAAGAAACGAAAAAATAACAGACAACACGAAAAGGATCTTACAAATCTCAAAATAGACTTGCAACCTGTTGAGTCAAGCACGAGGGTTCCACGTACCATTTTTGATAACCAATATCAAAACAAAAACTACAAAGTAATTATGTTTTGATATTTTATCATGGAAATAATTTCCCGAAGCAATTTTCCCAACTAGTTTAGAAAACCAAAAATCAACTAAGCACCTTAGTTCCTTTGTTAAACCGATTGTATAAATACAACCGCTTCATTCAATAAGACCAAAACAAAGATAAACTCCATTTTTCTTATCGGGTTCTAATTATCCATGTCACTTAGACCTTTAGATTTTAAACAAGCCAAATACTAGGTTGGTTAACTAGAATTTCCTTGTTTAGGCATTCGGCTATACTTGAATAACCGAAACCTCCACTTTGATAAGTCTAACTAAGATCAGAATTAACTTAGTTTATCTTATCCGGAATCGAATTGGACTAAACAACTCATCCCATCAATATATTCATTCGTTAAGCCATAAATAATTCATACAAACCAATAAATCAACTTGCATAATTATTTACCTCAACCGGAAGCAATTGAAACAACATAGATTAAAGTTTCATAATTGCACCGAAATTTTGTAAGCCTAAACAATTGACACCACACAATAAAGAAAAATAACAATTGTTTTACTTAACAGGAATCAATTGAAATAACATAGACATTAAAGCACCGCAATTGCATCAAATTTTTTTAAGCCTAAACAATTGATATCACACAACAAAGAAAGATAACAATAGTTTTACTTAACCGGAACCAATTGAATCATATATAAATTAATTGTACCGACAATTTTGTTTAACCAAAATAAATATATATATATCAAATAAAGACAGGCTTTTCTTAAATAGGAAAACAATTAACAAACAAGATTGATACCTCAATTTCGCATCTAACTTCTCCAATATGATCGCATCTTTTTCTTCCAAGAAGAATTGATATCGAAATATCATTATGTTGTCATTCTTATGCAAAAACAAAAGAATAACAACAACCAACCTTTATCAGAGAAAGGTTGAAAATCATTTTTTAACAATTGCAAGCAAAAGTTGAAAACCATTGAAACACATATGCTTTTATGCTAAACCAAAACTGATTCAACATATTGTGACTTTTTCACATATTGTTTCTATAGGAACCCCTCATGATCCTTTGATAAAGCCTGCCAACATGGGCTAGAACTTAATCCTACTAAATAAAAAAGTCACCCAAACCATAAGGGTTCATAGCATATTATGAGATCGAATATCAAGGTAATAAAACCAAAATCAAACATCCCATAAACATCCATAGCAATAAATAAAGCATTCAAGCACATGCTATGTAAATTAAAAACTATCACAAGAAAGATTATAAAAATAACTTTATTCATAATAGACTTATACAATCAATGAAAGAAATCAAAAATTGATGTCTATTTTTCTAGATTAAGTATTACAGCATATAACTTAATCTCTAGTGGTGCTCTTGTTATTTACTAAAGTTTCATCAGCATTTACACTACTAAAGTATGTCTCAATAATTTTGTTGCAACCACTTTTTGTTTCCAAGAACTCCAAATTCAAGCTTCAAGTCAACCAACTCACTTTTTGTCTCTTCTAAGATTTCTTTTAGTCCATTTCGAACTTGTATCAAGGAAAAAATATTTCCTATGAGTCTTTCAAACTCATGCATAGATTTATTCATACCATCTGTGGAAAACTACTTAGTAGAATCTGAATCATCGATTGCAATGAGACTTATTTCTTCTTGAGAACTATCAGAGTTATGATCAGACACCACTCTCGAGACAATCTTTCTGATTCTTCGTTTTGAGATGAAACCTTGACAGTTTCTAATCTTTCTATCTTCCCTTTTATTACTCCTTGCAACACTTCGATTTATAGGAGACATGATTTAGCTCAAAAATACTTGTCAGGAAGACTTATTCTTAAGAGAAGATTTTTTTCCTCTTGAGCAGAATATATTCGGTTCAGAAATTAGGGTTTCCGAATATATAAAAGAATTTTTGCAACTTCTCTTTTTATTAAGGAATAATATCCCTTATTTATCGAACACAGAAACTAACACGAACTTGTGCTTTTGTTTTATTGTGCTTTTCCCATCCGCAGTTATGAGCACGAAAAGGATGAGAGTGCACAATTTCGATGCAACTAAGTTGCATCAGAGTAAGCTTTTTCAAGCTTATTGTGAATATCAGAAACATAATTTATGCTTCTTTTAGGGAATTTCTTCCCAATACATTTTCTCCCAAGACGATGATCTTTTCTAACTCTGGAGATATGATCATGTGGAGAAACGGTACCGATGTGAGAATTCACAGAGATTGATAGATCTCTCTTAATTCTTTCAGTGAGATTATCATATGATTTTCTCATTCTAAGGACTTCTTTATGATTCACATCAGTGTGATTATCTGAAACAATTATTGGAAATTCCTCATTGTTTCTTTTGGCAGTGATTCTCTCTTTCCATTCCTTTTGGAATAGTTCTTCATCAAAATAAGAATTATTTAGATATGGGTGAGGAGGAACCTTTTCCCAGAAGTGATTGTCTACTCTTTCCTCTGATTTTGAGTTGATCTTATATGGTTGTGGCATAATCTGTCTTTCTACTAAGGAATGATCTTTCAGTTTTTTAAGACAAGAAACTTTCTTCAATATTTTGACCGCAGTATGTTGAAGAAGTATAAGTTTCCTGTCAAGTGACTAAAAAGTGTATTCCTTAAGATCATTATCACGGAATTGGTTCAAAATTTCCTTTGGATAAGATTTCGTTTGATCATCAGTAGATATAGAAGCTGGTTTATCATCCTCTTTTGACTTGATGTAGTTTGGAAAACTACCATCATCTTGATCTGTTTCAGATGTGACTAAAACGACATCATCATTTGTCAGAGTCATTGGACATGTCTCTGTATTAAGATAATTAACAAGAGCTTCTAATTTGACAGCGAGATTCATATTCTCTTCAGTCATACTATCCAATTGACTGTCTTTATTTCTGATATCTTGTTTAAGAAAATTTGACTCTGTCTTTAAAATCACCATTTTAGAAGACAGATATTTTATAGGCTTTAGTAGTTTTGCCAACTCTTTATCAGCACCTTCTTTTTTATCAGAAAAAGACAGATATTTTCGCAACTCCTGGTTCATGAGTCAACGAAGTAGTAACTTCTTAAACCTTTGAGTAGTCATACTCTTGCTTAATGTTAACTGAATCAGATATGGATTCAATATCTTATAGGATGGATCGTACCAAACACAGATTGTTAGATCTTTTCATGTTTGCTTGCTCTGATACCAATTAAAAAGGCGAGGGTACCCAAATATACCTCAAGCTAAAACTTTTCCTTCTTATAAGTTCTTTCTCCGAAAGTGATTTTATATGGACTGAGTTGAGTCAATACAACAAATCGTTCACACTTCGTGTGATCGTCTATGGATACGAGATCAAGACAATACAACAACGAAGTATGTTTACTTGATACAAAGGTTCGGACTTAACCAAACTCAATAGGATTGCGTATCAAGTAAATAGGAATTAACGTTTGTGCAATTTATTTTAATTATAATAAAATAATTATAACGCGAAAATATAAAGTAAATGACACAGCAAGATTTTGTTAACGAGGAAACCGCAAATGCAAAAAAATCGCGGGTTTCTAGTCCAGAATTAAATACTCTAAGGATTAAGCCGCTATACAAAATAAAACAACTTCGTATAGTTGAGACCAAGCAAGTAACCCTATAATTGACCTAGTTCTGTCTGTATTCCCACGCCTCCGACCTGTAAAAAAGTCACGTACTTGGACCAATTCCTTTGGTTCGTATTCCAAACAGTAAAGGAACAAAAAATTTGTTTGGTATCAACTCTCTTCAACCAAGTGATATGAGTTGGACAAAGGATTTTCTGTTTATCTTAACATAAACAACTTTGCCAGGTTCCAAGATCTATCTTATGTTCAATCACCAAATGGTAATCATTAAGATTTTGAAATTAATACCTTTAATCCCAAGGAAATTTATTGATGCCGATATACACAACTATTCTATCAAAATACCACAAGGATAAATCGATTATAGTTGGAACCTCTATTACCGAAACAAGTATTGTGCACACCAAAGATTTATATCACCAAGTCAGAAATCTTCTATCTCTTCGTTGTTTTCAAATCTTCTTAGATCTCCAATAAACACTAGCATACAACTACTTAAATCTCATGTGATCAATCGCACGCAGAACCGAGTCTGTTAACAATGGATTATCATAAGATCGTCTTTAGATCTAACAACAGTCTAAAGTTCCCTATCAAAACTTTGAACTAGTTTGAGTGAATCTTGTATCAGAAGAGAAGATCCTCAAGCATAAACAAACTAGGTGCAATCAAAGTTCAACCATCGTTAGTCAATTAAATCAATATGAAAACTAAAGATAAACCGCAATATGAGTGAATCTTATTTCCATCATCTCATGAAACTCCTCCATTTGAGCAAAACCCTTGATTTTCAATATTTTCTCAAATATTGCTCAAACCATGGAAAATCCAAAAAGTCAAATGATCACATGACCGACTAGGCTTCTCACGTCAAAAATTAAAACATTATTATTTTAGTATTCTCAAAATATTGGTCGCACG
This sequence comes from Papaver bracteatum, assembly GCA_023529315.1. Lineage (NCBI taxonomy): Eukaryota > Viridiplantae > Streptophyta > Magnoliopsida > Ranunculales > Papaveraceae > Papaver > Papaver bracteatum. Next base: position 374,380 of record JAJJWX010001169.1, read on the forward strand.
AGCAAAGTTCTACTTGCTCATTCGAGCAAAATTGAGAGTTTCAGTCAAGATCAAACTCTTCTGAAAATCCAAAATATTGCTCAAACGTGCTCCACAAAATATCAAAACTCTCAGGACTAAGACGCAGACACTATGGTGACACGGTCATGCCACCTTGACCAACCAAGGTCGGCCATTAGGCTTACAAGAAGCCGGTCCCACACTCTTTCATAAATTTTACCTAATTAGCTCTCAACAGTTCATATTGGGTCCAAACTCTTTCCAACCAACTTAGAATTTGCTCAATCGACAATAAGCTGGTCCCACGACCACCAAGGGCCGGTCCCATGACCCCTTTTCCGGTCCTCATCTCTCCATAATTAGGTTTTATCACCTAACGCTCAGACGAGCATTATTTTAATAAATTATTAAACCAACATTTAATCATTATTTCACCAACTGGTCAACAAAGGAATTTGGTGCATGCTCACTCGAGATCCTAGGCGCTACATGGTCAGCCATCATCCCATGTATCCGGCCCTCCTTCACTCAGTGATTGATTTTCAGTAAGTCATAAATTGCTCAACAATTGATCAAAAATTAGGGTTTCGAACTAAATGCTCTGCAAATCATAATTCTGAGCAAGCTTAAACACTAATATTTTATGTTGATCCGGCAATCAACATCTTAAATTAATTATATAATATTCAGTACAACTACCAATATTTTAATTAATATTTTATCTGGTCATGCTCCCAATAATTTATCAAACGAGCAATATTAGCTCAGACGAGGAATATTGATTCAACTATCAATATTCAATAATTCATCAAACGAGCAATATTTGCTCAGACGAGGAATATTGATTCAACTATCAATATTCAATAATTTATCAAATGAGCAATATTTGCTCAGACGAGGAATATTGATTTAACTATCAATATTTAGTAATTTTACTCAGACAAGCAATATTTGCTCAGAGTATTAATATTGATTCAACTATCAATATTCAACAATTCATCATACGAGCAATATTTTCTCAGACTATCAATATTCATTATGTTGATTCAATTATCAGCATCATTCATTCGAGAACTATACGTCCCAGCAGACATGTTCAATCCATGATTCATAGAGCATTCAGCAATCATGCTCGACTGAACGATACTTAGACTTATCGTCCAATCAATTTAACAACCGACTAATTAAATACATGTATGCCATGCAGACTCCACAAATTATGAGACATCAATCATATCACATGGGGGATATTAATTAGGTTTTTGGTCTGGCGGCCTACGACACATGTGTTCATCCACGATGAGAAATGTGAGTAAGTTGTGCAAGCAGTTGAGGGAGTTAGCAAAGTAGTGGGTGGACAATCAAATAAGTGTCTGCACGACCTGGAACTGGTTAAACCACGATTTCCCACTTTTCACTCTTTCACTCGAGCAACCTTCACACCTACTGGAGATCAATGTGTCTACATTCTAGCAATATAAATAAGTTTCTGAATACACGATTGAGAACAAGATTGGTCCAATATCCAAGCGACAACATCTATCGTCTAACCAATAATAATCGTGTGAGCAATTTTCTCTCACAATTTAGCATAATTCAAACTTATTCTTCATTTGCAGAAACCTATAACACATTCACAATCCTTGATCACCATTGATCTCACACATTTCTCAGCTTCCCTCCTACAGATCAACCCTTTTCCCTCTTTGTGATCGAATTGACTCTGGAACAACCATTTCTTGGTTTAGGCCGGAGTCCTACATATTTATCTCTCGAACTCAAAGCACTCCCGTGCAGTGAATCTGTTAGAGGTTAGGTAGTTTTCTCAGTTGAGGAGTCTCCGTTCGCACGGTATTATCTCCATTTCTTAAAAAAAACCGCAATTCGTTTTTCCCCATCAGCAGATTGGAGACCACAGTGGGATATTAATCTCTCGGTTGCAATCTTAAACTTTCACAAAATGGTTGATCTTAGGTCAGGTTCAGTTACAAATCCTAACCCAAACAATGCTAGCACTAGCAATAGTGATGGTAATCTAAAAACCACTCTCGCTTTAAACAACAGTGTTGGTGATAACATACCTTCTTACCATCGTAAGCTATCATCTCTTCGTCCGGTCTCCCGAAGAAATCAGAGAAAATCCGCCTACCATAAACGATCTCATAAAGGTGCAAGAGACTCTCTCCAAAAATCAGATTGATATGGCTACCACTCAGAAGGATTTATGCACTTATCTCAAAACTCTCACAGACAAGATGTCATTGAAAACTCAGGAAAAAGGAAAATCCAAGGAAACATCTCCGACTGCTGATCCCAAAATCTCTCCAATTCACGTGGTGAATAATTATGAAGTCCGCAAAGATGCAGATAACCTACCAGCGAATGAGTCTGTAGGTTTCATCACTCGTGAAGATCTGGAGAGCTTTCAGGAGGATCGATGGAAAGACAAGACATCATCTGTCCATCGTCACCAACCTTCGTATCCGGTTGCTATACAAAGAATTCCTCTCCCAAAAGGCTACATTTCTCCAACGTTTATACTTTACAATGGAATAGGGAACGCCCGAGAACATGTTTCTCAATTCCTCAAAGTATTAGGAGAGCATGAACACAATCATATCGTCCGTTTGAAGGAATTCTAAAAGTCTCTGACAAGCCGAGAATATACCTGGTACAACAACATCGCATCAGGGAGAATCACTAGTGTCCGAGAAACGTCTATATATTCCAAAAACGTTCCATGAGCCTCAGGTCATTGACAAAGAGATTTATGACGAGACTGCTTACCATAATCAATCTCAATGGAAACAAATTTGGGAGAACGTTGATCGATGCTGGCACCTCCATCAATATTGTTCCACTGAAATCCCTCAGAGCCACATGCAACACTCGACAAGAAGCTACTCATGCTCCCATCTCAATCAGAGACCATGAAGGAACTCTCAGAATTATTTACGGCTACATTACTCTCAAAGTGGAAAGGGTTCAACCTGGACGAAAACCAAGTTTCACATAATCAGGAAGATCCAAGATATGACACAATCCTCGGATGAGCGTGGATCCATGCTGAAAATATGGCCATTGACAAAGAGTCTTTGGTTGCACATCTCTCAAACGAAAAAAAAATTGATTCAGAGGATTTGGCGGATGTTCCATCATCAGAGCATTTGAAGGAATTTCGAACTTTGACGAAGTTGAAACAAGAACCTACAAAAGATGCATAGACATTCATCAAGAGGTTCCGCACTCAGAAAAGTCTCATTCCTCCCATGTCTATGTCATTTATTTCCTCACATGCTATCCTAGCATGGGGACTCAATTCATCTAGCAATTATGTTATTGTAAGACGTTATGAATGGGTAGATTCACCATATTAACATTTTACCAAGTGGTTGAATTTGAAACCACTTTGAATCGAGCACATCACTGAGATATTCATTACTGAGATGATGTCCAAGCATGGCAAAGAACACTTTGGGCGTTTCTCCATAGCCTTGCAGGAGTGTCCATGAGTGCCAAAAAATCAGAAAGCTCTGATGTCTGCATAAGTGTTGAATTCCACTACCGCAACGAAAAAAATTCTGAATCAACAGAAGATAATCGGGGCCGATATAATCAATCCATACATTCTTCGCTTAATGGATATGACGTTTCAATGCTCAAGCATCCAAGGTTTGAAGCATTTAGGATTTTCTTAACCTATATGTTATTTTCAATTCCTCCAAAATGTATGCAATACTTGCATTAAGTAACTGAATCTATCAAACCTGAAAGAAAATCCTTACAATTTTCAATCACCTACTTCTCCAAGGCAAACCGGAATTCAAAAACCTCTCATCTCTGAGTGTTATATTCTTCAGAAGCCTTCAGATTGTACTCCCAATCAAAGAGTACACCTTCGATAATGCGACATCTAGCTTCATCACAAATATATTGATGATGACATACTGATTCAACACAAACACGATCAAAGCGTAACCGAATTAAAATTGATAAGTCTTCACTATCCCATGATAATACTTCTGAAGCAGATAAAACATCATTCATCCATAGATGGCACAAACTCCTTCAACATACACTGGGGACTTGATCTTATTGGAGAGATCGATTCAATCTATTTTGTCCACATAAAAAGTTATTGTAACCTGATGTCATTCCATAAAACTTCATCAATGGGACCTTTCTACATCACAATACCTTGCACGACTGAGGAACTCCATATCTTCACCAATCACATCCAGAATAAAGACCGATGCTCCTATCTGTTGTAACAACGTTAATTCACTGACCAAGCCAGTTCACAGTAAAGTCATATTATTCAGGAGAATTCGGGTTAAACTCCCAGTATACCTTCATCTTAGGGATGGTGAACCCACCAACTAGTTCGTGAATGTAAACGCTTGCTGGATGGAGGATCAAAGACAATATCGATAATCATGGTTCTAGCCTTTTCGGTATCTGGAGCAACTCCGACCATAGTATCGGCATCTACAAGGATATATAGAGAAACTTTTTCCATGGTATCATCATCAAAAAGAATGTCTAGAGAAAAATTCAATCATGATCTCAACATCAACAATGGTATCAGGAGCAACATCCTCATGACAGGGCTTCATCAACTAACCATTCTCTGAAGTGTTACTCAATGAAGCGGACTTCTCCAAGAACTAATGATTCATATCAATATGTGTAGACTTGAAAACATGTTCACATGTGTAGTTGCAGGAATTCCCACACTACACCCAACTCAAGAATTTATGACACAATTTGAAGATTAAGGACCTTTTTATTAATATGATCTTAAAAGAATTACAGTAATCAAGAATACAATTCACTTAATAAGATTTTCTCTCTCTTAAAAACTTTCTTAACACTCAAGAATTCATCCCTCTCTCTGGAACTATTCATTTCCTTTATATAGGTATTTACATAATGGATTACAGCTCATGACAGCTCATTTACAGTTAAGATTCCCTTTAATTTCGGATCTGAGTTCTTGCGATAAATCGCAGTTAGCACCGCCTTAATCATTCGCAGGTTTTATTGTTTCGTCGCAGAAATGTCACACTTTACTCATGTTTCTGTCATTTTCATCTGATATGTCATTCCTTACGTCACTTTGAGATGTGTCGCAGAATATCATTGATAATTCGCATAATATCATTGGTGTATCGCAGAACTGTTGTTTATTTCGCAGGAATATTGTTGTGACAATATTCTGATCCTACATCTTGCCTCTTCTCATATCTTTTCTGTGAATAAGATAAAGATCATGAGAATTTAAATCTCTTGATTTGCCGCAACTCCTTATCTTTTCGCGCTTCCTTCACTTTAACACGTCTCTGCATCCACATCGCTAGATATTCTACGCGTGTTTCTTCTCTCATTTATTCCTTGACACATATCTTTTCAACCGTTGAATTCTGACCATTCACATCTTTTCTTCATTGAATGCATTGATGTTCTCTAGAATCTTTTTCTCTTATAAATATCCTCTTCGCTACTCTCTCCTCTTCTTTTTACTTTCTCTTTTTACTTTTTCTCTGCAACTCTTCTTTTGTTCATATTCTTCCGCAAATTTCGGATCTACTACTATTTCAATCTTGTTTCTTTATTCTTCTTCATCTTAATCATCATTCCCATACTAAAAAATTAGGTCAACCTACCTTCCAAAAACACCAACAGAAGTTCCAAACCTTAGGTTTCACACTTTCTGAGATCCCTGGTCAATCTTCAGACACTGATCTCTCCATTGATCTAGTTTCAGAATTTCCTTCTTCCAATGGGAAAATCCTTATTTCGCTATCCTTCCTATCCCTCTTTATAACCCAGATCTCCCTCTTTTTTATGAAATTATTTCTGACGTTAAATTCTCACGAGCAATATATCAATTAAGTGGAGATTGTATTCATCTCATTCTCGAATATGCTTTTCGTGGAGCTGGTAAAGGATCTCGCTATCCTGAATCTGTGAAACATCCTGATTTTAAAGATATCCCAATTATTCCAGCGAAATATACCGTGGAGAATTTCTTTGCGAATTATCAAGTGATTCCCATGAAGAAAGATAGCACGTGTTGGGTTGTTCGTTTGAATAGGAATAAAAAAGTTGCGAAGGATAAACTTCTTATGCAAGATATAGATTATCATTCAAGTAAAAACCAAGGTCCACGCTTCTCAAAAGATGATAAGTGGTGTAGATTTCCTCCCCTCCTTGAAGGTCCATATATCTCTGGCGTTCTCGATCTTCCTGCGAATCTTGCGACGTATTTTCCTTGGATTTTTAACTGGCCTGAAAGGAATTCTGAGGTATATCTCGCAAAATTTATCATTATTCGCAAATTTGGATAAATGTATCATTCTTATTGATTATATTGAGATATCATTTATCAGATTGAAAGAATGAAGCTTAACTATGCCAACACTGGGAATCCCAATCTCCTTCAAATTTTGAAAACCTTCACAGATGAAGTAAGAAACAATCTTCTATAACCTTTAACAATATATTGTTGCCCCTGTTTCTTATCTTTATATGTGATTGTTTTCAAGGAAATACCATTTGTCGCGGTGGTTGAAGACAAAGATAAAGGCAAAATAATAGCAACTCCAAATGAAAGTTCTGGTGCTTCTCCTCGCCGCAATAAAAATCAAACCACTGACGGTCCTCCAAAGAAAATAAGAAAAACTCAACCACTTCCTTCTGATAATTCTCAACTCAACGAAACTTCTACTATCGCTTAAAAAGATAATGAAATTGAAAAAAATAGTGGAATTAATAATGATGCCTCTGTGGGCACTTCAATGCATATCTCTTCCACAATAATTAGGTATGCGATGGGTCTTTCTCAACCTGAGACTCCAATGGATCAATTGTCAAATATTCTTAGAAATTCCTTATAAGGTATTGGAGATGATGATATTACTCGTACTTGCGACTATCTCTCAAAGATCTGCGACGCTTCAATCTTGACTAATAATAAAGATCTTAAAGGAGTCTCAAGATTTATTAACCCAGGTTTTCTTCATGTGTTAGCTTCGTTGGTATGCCCTTTTCCTTCATTTTTCTTATAGTAAACTTTAAATTTGTCATGAGTATCAAAAATCTTTTACTTTTCTTACTTATTTTCTCTTTTCTGTCACAGACTGCCAGAGCTTTTTTTTCTGTTGCTTCAGAATTAGAAAATAGATTATCATCATCACATAAAAGGCTTACTGATTCACAATCTGAATCTGCGAAACTTCTCGAGAAAAATAAGCAATACGAATCTGAAATCTCCATTCTTCGCGAAAAATGTAAACAATTGGAAGTAGCTAGAAATACTGAGCTTCTTAATAAAAAAATCGCTTGAAGTAGAAATTCAAGTTCTTCAATAGAAATTAGTTGATAAGGAGAAATTATGCAAACAAGTTATTGGTATAAGTCTCCCCCCTTTTTTTGAGCTTATTTGGGCAACCATTTTGCAGATGCCTATAATCTTACTGATGAAGCCATCATTCTTAATTCTTTTGATGAACCCATAGATGAAACCACTCTTCTTGAGCGTCTTAATGACGCTTTAAATAATTATTCAGATGAAAAAATTAATACTTTGTCCATTGATGAGCTTAAATATCATATCTCCCTTATGAGAATGGATTATAGATCTGTCTTGAGTACATCCAATAGTTTAAAGACTTGCAGAGATGAATTTAGAGAAAAAATCAAAGTCTTAAAAGCCAAGAAGAGTGAACTTGAGAAGGATAAAGAACGCATTACTCTTCAAGGCGCTGAAGCTCTATCAAAATTTCGCAATACCCTTATTGATACTGAACTTGAGAGAGATAGACTTAAGGATGAAAACATTAAACTTCTTAAAAGAGAAAAAAAATCCGTTCCCATCTTCTCATTCAAAATGATGATGAATTCGCATGGGCTGCGACAATTCTCGATAATGCTAGGAAAAACTTAGCGATAGATGTCAGTCTTCATACCGAGCAAGCAACATTGGTACAAGAAATGATCCATGAAAGAGAAGGTTATTTATTGTTCCTCTAATATCTTTGTATTTCTTGTAGATTCCCAATCAGTTTCTAATTTATTTTTGTATCATTGCAGAATCTGAAGGAAGATATTCCAAAAGGGTAGCAGAACTTGAAGAAGAAAAAAGTTGTCTTGCGAAAAATCTTGCTTCCCGTAATGAAAAAATCTCAAGACTGCGAGAGAAAATAAAGATATCCAACTCAAACTTGCGTAATAATCTTCTCACCATTCGCAATAATGCTATTGAGAAAGTTTGCAAAGATAATGATCTTCCTCTTAGTCTATATCCTTGTCTTATGGATAATATCCCAGACAGTTCTGAAGTACCAGTTATTTCTGACAGTGAGGATGATGCAGACGAAAGTGAGAGCGAAGATGAGGAACGAACTAATGATGAAGATGGTGAAGATGAAGATGAAAATAATGATGGAGATAAATCCCAATAGTTTTATTTTTTCTTGCGATAATTATCTGCGACAAATTGTAATATTCTGCGAATTATCTGCAACTCCTGATGTCTTTCAATATATAAATTATTTTTTGCTTCTATTTGTTTGTTATTTATATGAATTTATCATATAATGATGAATAAGAATATTTACCATTCTATGAATCATTCCCATACTTTCCCCTTGTTATTAATCTGCAATGTGATAAATGAAGTATCGTAAATAATAGTGCGAAAAATCCGTTATATGCTTCACAGATATAACCTCTCTTGTGGTCTTATTTCGCCTTCCTAGTTAAAGGTCATATTATGCCACTTTTATGCGACAAGATCGCAGGACATTCTTAATTTTACATGTAATAATCCATTGATCTTGTATTATCATTTATTTTGATCTCTGCGACAATATGATAAGTCTAAGCCATCTTGTGAGATTAACCTCTCTTTGGTTTTTAAGACTTATGACATTGGCGTCTTTGCGATGAAATCGCAGGACGTTTTTGCGATTTATATCCTCTTATCACTGATTTCATTTATCTCGTCTTTTTTTTTATCGCAAAAACCCATTGATCTCATCTTAACATTTCTCTTTAGGATTTTTGGCCTGTCATGCGGCAATATGACGGGCCTAAATATTCTTGCGAATATAAAGTCCCATGACATTGTTGTCTGTGTCACACGACAATATGACGGGCCTAAATAATATTGCGAATATAAAGTCACATGACATTGCCGTCTTTTTTGATACACAGCTCCCTAATGGAGGGTATCGCCCTTATCTCTCCCCCTGGTTGTCCCTTCAAGGAGACGTAATTCTTCCATATAAGACTAGCTCCTCCCATACAGTTCTAGAAACAACCAGTTATTTTCGTAGCCTCTTATACTTTATGCCTATATGACTTATAGTTACGAGACTACACCCTAGTGGGGTTTTCTTCGGGCCAAACACATCATAAGCCAAGACTTGCCGTGGATGGCCAGGGTAGGTTCATCCGTCCCGGGCACCCACAGCTCAACCGTGTACCTCGGCGCCTTGATCATACTTTGCATTCCTTAGGAGAAACTCTCAGGCGCCCAACCAGGGTATAACCTTATATAGTTGGGAATCCAAGTTATCTCTCCTGGATGGATTTTCTATAATCCCAAATCTCCATGACTAGGTTCCAGCAGCAGTATAGCCTTTCCCATAGTCATGCAAAGAGATACCCCCCTTATGACGCACTTTAAGGACATTGCCTCTTACGGAATAGAATCCACGAACTAAGGTGTATGTCATAAAAGTTCGTCCCATTCTTATATGTTTTTAGGCGATTTGCGCCCGTCTTATGCATTTGCATTTAAAAATTCTTATATGATTTGAAATCATCATCTTTTTCTCTTAATAGAAAAATTCTTATTTTTGAATAAAGTTTTTCTTTCAATATTCTTTCTGCATACTTCTTGCTATTCTTGTTTTTTGATTGTTCGCAACATGATATTGTTGCACTTCTTTTCTTCTGTAACGAATGATTATTCGCAATATCTTGCTATTTTTTATTTTCTTGCGAGAAATGAAGATTTCAACCTTTCCCAGCTCCTTGCACTTGTTTATTTTCCTGCAAAGATTTCAACTTTTTCCCCTCTTTACGCAATTAATCACCATTGATTCTTTGGGCACAAACTATTCTTGTAATATATCTTTTCCCCGCAACTCTATACTGTCCACCATTAATTTATCTGCTCTCTGAGTTTGCTTCCTGTTATGTTGCCAATTACGATTTCTGGCGTTCCTTTCTTCGCAAGTATTAATGTCAACTTCATAACACTTTTTCCCTTCAAACCAATCACCTTTAATTATCCCAATACCATGAGGATGTGGAAACTTTATGCATTGATGATATGTGGATGCTATGCCCAAGATTCCATGGAGCCATGGTCTTCCAATTAAGGCATTATAAGGAGATTCTATATCCACTACACAGAACTTAATTTTTGAAGATATCTTGTTCAATGGGATTTCCATAGTGATTTCTCCTTTTGGCTTATTCGCAGTGCCATTAAAACCATAGATCTGTAAGTTAAGGGGATTAATTCATCATCTCTGCCACCCATTGTACGGTAGGTATGATAAAATAAGATGTCTACCGAGCTGCCAGTATCAATTAAAACCTTATCTATTGCCCAAGAATCACTTGCTGCGTCACCATCATCTTCTTCTCCCTCTATGTACTTTGGATTTATTTCTAACTTTACCACCAACGAGTTATCATGCATCTTCCCTGGCTCTGGTATTTCTTGTGCAGTAAAAGAAATAACTTGTTTCTGCCATCCTTCTAACGGAGAAATTTTCGCAATATTCATCACCTCTCTTCCCTCTATATCCCTCGCAAATACTCTACTTAGCACATTATCATGGAAATCTTCTATTGTTTTCTGCGAATGTACAATTGAATTGCAAAATAGATTTTTTGATGTAGCTCCTACTTCAATGAAAAATGTTTCTGCGTCTTTCGCAACATTGACTCTACGAATTTCTGGTGCTTGCGAAAATTGCTGGGGTTGTGGATATCTCGCTAGAAAATGATTTAACTTCCCTTGTTCAATCATTCGCAGAATAATTCTTTTTACATTTCTACAATTATTCACAAAATGGCCATGAAAATGATGATAAGGACAGAACTCTTGATTTTGGTTGTTAGGATGTGGTTCTTTCCCCATGTTCTAGGGTGAGGGTATATTCTCCATCAAAATAATCGCTTCCCAAATCTTGTCTATACTGGTATTTAAAGGTGGCAATTTGATATCTTCCCATATAATCTTTTGACCTCTTTGCTCTCTTGAATAATTCTGCCTCTGTCCACCATAAGTATCCTGCGGTTGATCAAACCTTGGTACCTTATTATTGTTATTGCGATTATAGAAATTTCTCTCCTTTTCCAATTCCTCCTGATCTCTACTCCCCATTGCTACTATCTTACGTTGATTATCAATCTCCATTTTCTCTCGCTGATTTTGGGAGGTACTTGCTATTTTATTAATCATCCTTGGTAATAAACTCCCATTTGCTGCGGCTGAACTTGTGCCTGCGAGATTTGGATATGACTCCATCTCATTTTGTTTTTCCTCCAAAGCGATATACTCTTCTTGTAGTTCTCGTAGTTCTGTCATAGTGATTGTGTTTTTAACTCTGAATACCTGGATGTATAATAGATTTGTTGCAAACATAGCATTTATGAAGGACAAAATGAGATATCTTTCATCTACTCTTCCTTCCATTTCACTACACATTGTCCTCCATCTTATCGTTAAGTGCTTTAAACTCTCGCCAACTCTCTGCTTCAATCCAAACACATCTTCAATTCCAGGTCGTGTAGAGTTATTACTTATGTATGCTCCTAAGAAGGTAGTTTTCAAGTGCATGAACGAAGTTATTGTATTCTTGGGGAGACTTTCAAACCACTTTAATGCTTCGCCAGTTAAACTTGACGCAAAGTATTTGCACAAAACGACATCATGGTTCTCCCATTATAGCATGCATCGAATATAGGCTTTGATATGTTGGACGGCACATGTAGTCCCATCAAAAATACTGGTCAACACCGATAAATTTCATTTTGGAGGTATCCCTCCTAATTGTACCTCTTGAGTAAATGGAGTTTTCGCAGCTTCTTCGATTGCCTCATCAAGTTGTCTTCTTCCTCCTTCTCTTCTGTTACTTATCATTCCTCTCATTTCTGCTAATTCCCGCAAGATTTGTTCATTCCTATCAGAATTTTGCTCCATTGGCATTTTCAACGCAGCCTCTCTTCGTCTGCGTTCATACCTTTCTTGTCTTGCGATATTTCGCGCTTCTTCTCCAACATCTTGATTTTGCCTTCTTCTACGATTTTCTTCTTCTTGAACTTGCAAGTTAATTTGTCTTTCATTCTCTTCTCTGGGAATTTCCTCATCCCTTATTGTTTCTCTTCGTTGCATTTCTATGTCTCTGCGAATTCTCTCATATTCCTTATTGAGATTACCATTATTACGATTTTGTGCACGTCGTCTTTCTCGATTATCATGATTATTCTGACGCAATGCTGCTTGAATTTCTTGTTCTTCTACTTCTTCTCGCAATCTATCTCTCTCTCCCGCTAAATGTACTTGCTCAATATAATGCCTCTCAATATCATCTTCAATTATTCTGCGATTTCTTCGAATCTCCTCATCACGTAACATTCTCCTTCTCTCTTCTTTATTTTCTCCCTCATCTTGATTATGTCTAATGTCCAAAGTTTCACCGCGTGGAATATAACGATCATTTATCAAATTCTCGCCAACATTTTGTATAGGGCGATTTTGTCTTGTTTCTTCTCTATATGATCTTGAACTTGATCTCATGATGCTTCTTGATCTTCTGTTTTGCAACCTCAAATTTTCCATTCTTAGTTCATGATTTTTCCTTGTAAGATTTGCACGTTCTTCTGGCTCTAATCTTCTTTCTTCCTGTATCCTTTGTCTCAAATCATATACTATTTCATGCCCTTCATGAATTACTCCTCCATCCACTTCTTGATTTCTTTCCACTTCTTGATTTTCTGCCTCTTTCATCGAATCCGACCTCCAAGTATGCACACTTACTCTATCATAATCCTCATCTCTATCTTGTGCTTGTGTTTGTTGATTCGGTGGTTGAATTGAATTTTCTACTCCATTTCTCATTCTACTTCTTCCTAATCTGATCCTTAAAGATCCTTCCAATTCACCTGTTCCTTCTCCTGCAATTCTTTTACTCCTTCTCACTGTTGTTGGTGCTTCTGATGTATTTCTTATTCTCCTAGCCATTCCTTCAATTCTAATAATTTCTTCAAATCTTCAGGTTGCAATTTAAAATTCTTCAAATTGATTCTTCCTGTTTTTGGGCGCCAAAATGTAGTTGCAGGAATTCCCACACTACACCCAACTCAAGAATTTATGACACAATTTGAAGATTAAGGACCTTTTTATTAATATGATCATAAAAGAATTACAGTAATCAAGAATACAATTCACTTAATAAGATTTTCTCTCTCTTAAAAACTTTCTTAACACTCAAGAATTCATCCCTCGCTTTGGAACTATTCATTTCCTTTATATAGGTATTTACATAATGGATTACAGCTCATGACAGCTCATTTACAGTTAAGATTCCCTTTAATTTCGGATCTGAGTTCTTGCGATAAATCGCAGTTAGCACCGCCTTAATCATTCGCAGGTTTTATTGGTTCGTCGCAGAAATGTCACACTTTACTCATGTTTCTGTCGTTTTCATCTGATATGTCATTCCTTACGTCACTTTGAGATGTGTCGCAGAATATCATTGATAATTCGCAGAATATCATTGGTGTATCGCAGAACTGTTGTTTATTTCGCAGGAATATTGTTGTGACAATATTATGATCCTACAACATGAAAGTATTCCCAAAGCTTGCACGACAGACGGCACAAGCCAAAGTCTTTTACAAGATGATCTCATCATCTCTACAAATGAGATACAACATACTTCAAGCCATGGATTCAGAAAAACGTACCAATGGGAAAGAAATGGGACAATGCTTCCTCAACAAAAGATGTTCATATATGTTTGTGCTACGACATACCGAAAGGACACATCAATCGGACATACGAGCATAAAGATACGGCTTCCACACTCAGGTTTATGGAATCTAAAAAATTTTCACGGGATTACAAGTTATAGATGTGCATGTACCATGTAATTGCAGGATTTCCTACAACACACCCCTTATCAAATCTTGATAACAATTCCTAGATCTAAATATAAAAATGGTGATAAAAATACTAAAATTATAAATAAACACCAAGTTTTTTACGTGGTTCGATCAATGTGATCTATATCCACGTATCTTCACTATAATAATTTGTAACTACATTAATTTACATTTACAATCTCCATTAATGGAGTTCTTGGAAGAATTCTAGATCTAGTTTTGGGGAAGAAGATGATAAAAAAATTACATTTTCTCTCTCTAAAAATCTCTCTCTGCAAAAGAACTTTTTATCTCTCTCCCCAAAATTATCTCCCCTGCTCTCTTCTTTATATAGGTATTTACATTGTGGATGACATCTCATAGACAACTCATTGACAGCCCACATTTCCCCTAATTTCGGATCCCAGTTCTGCGGTAATATCTTTCGCAAACTTTCTTCATTTCTCCCGAACTCCTCCATGTCTCGCAGGATTTTTCCCTCTTACTATATTTCTTGCGAACTATCACCTTATTCTTGCGAGTAATGATAAAATCTTCACATATTTCGTCATTTCTTAGAACTATTTGCGACACTTGCCATGTGTGGCAGAAATCTTTGCAAGAGCGTTGTTATTGTGAGATTCTGCTCCTACATACCATAAATTGCCCTAGACATCCCCAAAATGAAGGATTTTTTCTGCATATGATTCCTCAGTCTCTTATATTCGAAAGTTGGGGTCAAGCATCGAATTCCGACATCGTATGAAGATTTAACAACTTTTAGAGAGGATGACATACAATCATAAATTTCTAGACATGATTCATAACACTCACAGTCGAGCGACGTCCCCTAGATCCCCACTGATACTAGGGACTGACAGTCTACCACCGTGATACTGCACGTCTCTCCATGATGGCTCCATAAGTTTCAAAGACGTAAGCAGATGGGTATTTTTGCAACAAGCTTATCCGATAAAATTTTGCATTGTCCTGCACAAAGCGACAACTTGGAGTAATTGAAGAAGAATTAAAGGATGAGTCATTCTCTCCATACGGAGGTCCGCTATAACATGTTAAAAATTTACATCAATTGGATGAACAATCTAAAATTTCCTGAAGAAGAATCATGATCCTTCATGCATATGGACATTCATCCACTCCTTTCAATCAGAGGCAAAAATACAAGCAAGGTTTCTGATATTCATGAAGCAAAAATACTGAAATAATCAACAAAACATCTACTCTTACAGAAATCAAAAGATGTTTAACTACTACATTAATTGATCGTCAGATTTGTCATCATCTTCATGATCAGAATCTTCTTCTAGTTCTTTTCAGAATCATCTTCTGAATTTTCTTCTATATGGTCTTCAGGATCATCATAAGATGCATCCAAATAATCGTTTTCACACATTCAACTTGGAAATCGATTTTGGCCAATTGTTCAGCCCTCATATCAGGTGAATATGGCTCAACTATGAGTCCAACGGGTTCCCAGGAAGATTCTCCTTCATATGCATCCGATCAGAGGTTACCCCTTCGACGAAAGATCATGATTTATCCTCAGCCGCTAGTCTTTCCTCATGAAGCTGTCGTCGTTTTTGTCTATATGCATCGAGCTTTTCATCTTAAGCCATCTTCTGGGATATTTCAGCGCATCTTTTCCTTTCTTCCACATCTAATAAACCCAAGAAAGCATAAGTTCTATCATGGACTATTCTCAGACGATCGAGAGGCATACCACGAATCAACTCCCTCGCTTTGCTGAAGGGAATTTACCTTTGCGTGAACATTTGCAAAATCTTTCATTTTCGGTTTGGTGTTCTGGAGCATTTCCCGAGGAGTCAGAGACATGGTCATCACCAAGACACCAAAAGCCGTTATTAGCTGTTACTGAAAGTTCAGAGTCAAATCAAGTTGGCAATAATACGCATTAAAATGGTAACAGTTCAATCCTTATCTGTTTACAATTTCACTAGCAATTGGTGACTTCGAAAAACTTGCTCGTTTCTTCAAACCTGCAAAGACGAGCAAAATTCATTATTCAAAAATCAAAACTTGATTTTTATAAAACCGTGAACGACTCACGTAATTCTCCACTGTGTGAACATTCACTAATTTTTATAAAACCGTGAACAATTCACATAATTTTCACCGTGTGAGCAATTTACGTAATCTTCACCATATGAACATTCACTGATTTTCTATTGCGCGAGCATCCCTTATTAAATCACAAAACTCATGAAAATATTATTTCATCACAAATAATTGTTTGTTCTCAACAATTGCTCATAATTCAAAATTTGATTTTTAACAAAAAAAAATGATGTGAATAACTCACGTAAATAAAATAAAATAAACATTCTCGTTTGAACGAGCATGCGTCTACGGAACGAGAGTCTTTCAATTTTGTGAAAATATGCATATTCAAAATAAAATAAAATTTTGTCTTCATGAAAGCTCATAGACAAAACTTTTATCACTAGATGCAGGTCTATTTCAAAAAAAAAATAACAATTTTTCTCTCGAACGAGCGTTCACCTTCGAGACGAGAGTTCATTCAATTTTTTGTGGAAGCTCACATATTAAAAATAAAATTTTGTTTTCATGAAAGCTTATAGACAAAAAAATTATCATTAGACGCAGTTCTATTTAAAAAAAAAAACTATCTTATGCTAGGGATTATTGTTTGCTTCTTAAACTAACGAATGAACGAACATCTGTTCCTAAAACAAGGATTTCCTTTTTTGGGCCCGGGCCGTAAACGCTAAACCGACTAATACTGGACGTCTGATCGTCCAAATCAGCAGTACTTCATCTCTCCGTGCTCACAGGATGACACCCTATTATACGACTAAGTTCGTACATGACATCATTGGAGCAAGTAGCTCATACATGACATCATTTGAGCAAATCGGGGATTTTGGAAATGCCTTTGTACGACTAAGTTCAACTACTTATCTCGTCTACTGGAAAATCACCATCCAGTGCTTACTTCGGAACTTGACTGTCCCTCACTAAGCAGGGGACTTAATGTTGATAGTGGTTTTCGACTAAGGCTAAAATCGTAAATTCATGATATTGCATGTTTCTGGCCTGACTTCAGGAATGTATGTGACAATTCATATTTTATGATCTGTGAACCATTTTACGAACTCTGACTGAGCGAGCGTTCTACTCAGAGCTATGATGAATATGTTTCTCGAAAGGCCTCTCAGCTGAGCTTTCGATGCTTCACTCATTTCATCATCACCTCTACATATAATTAAAATAATTGGGCGGCTACTAGACATATTGCATGCTAGTATATATCCTAACACCTTCAGGACATCACGCTGCTCGTTGTTCATTGACTATGTAGAGAGACCGTGTATAGAATCTCTTAATGATTGGGAGACTCCTAGACATATTGCATGCTAGTATAGAGCCTAACGCTTTCAGGACATCACACTATTCATTGTTCCCTGACTATACACCCCCTCATAACGAGTATGATGCTTCAATTATCTCATATCTCAATTCTGCAAATAGGTTAATTCTAGCATGTCATTCATCAACTGAATTCCTGGAAAGTAATCTATTCTATCTGATTACTCTGTTTCATGGCTGATCCTCAGCTGGATTCCATGGATTAGTAATGGATACTCAACTCATTTATTACTCCGTTTTATGAATCATTCGAATTTCATGAATTAGTAATGAATACTCAAATAATTATTATTACTCCGTTTCATGAATTATTCTCAGCTGAATTTCATGAATTACTAATAAATAATCATCGATCGGGCATCTGGGCCACTACCGAGTAAGCCCCGAGAAAATGGTACGAGTGTACTGAGCAATAATGCACAAACAAGCGTTCAAAAATATGGACGAACGAGGAACCTATGCAAAATAGGAAGGAAAATAATTTTTAAATAAAATAAACAAGAGGCGTGGGACCAGGCCCACTGGCTGGCCGATCCCCCTCTTCCATTACTTTATTTTATTCTAACCTATTTTATTATTTTCCTTGTTTGAGCAAACTCCTTAGTTTGAGCAAAACTCCTAGTTTCTCCATATTTTCCTTCAAACGATGAAAAAAATAGTAAAAAATAGGGAAAGGTATCACGGGACTGGGCCACCTAGCCGGACGGCCATGCCCTAGCCGTGAACGGTCCCACACCTTATAATTCCTTATTTTTTCATATTATTATTTCCTTCATCTCATGAAACTCCTCCATTTGGCAAAACCCTAGTTTTTCAATATTTTCTCAAATACTGCTCGAACCATGGAAAAGCCAAAAAGTCAAATGGTCACATGACCGACTAGGCTTCTGACGTCAAAAATTTAAATATTCTTAAAATATTGGTCACACGAGCAAAGTTCTACTTGCTCATTCGAGCAAAATTGAGAGTTTCAGTCAAGATCAAACTCTTCTGAAAATCCAAAGTATTGCTCAAACGTGCAACACAAAATACCAAAACTATCATGACAGAGACAAGGATACTATGGTGACACGGGAATGCCACCTTGACTAACCAAGGTCGGCCCTTAGGCTTGCAAGTAGCCGGTTCCACACTCTTTCATAATTTTGACCTAATTAGCTCTTCAGATTAAGCACATAATATGAATATATGGCATTAACTGATACAACATCTAAACTTGTGTAGGTTCAGTCCTTGCTTATTGAACTACATTTCTCCTTTTCAAGGGTACCTATTTTGTGGTGTGATAACATGGGAGCTACATATCTGACATCAAATCAAATTTTTCATAATAAAATGAAACACATTGAGATAGATTTTCATTATGTCAGGGAGCTGGTAAAATCAAATGTGTTGGATGTGCGATTTCTCTCTACTCGGAATTAGATAACAGACATCTTCACAAAGGAATTTTCCACCACGTGTTTCTCTACTCTGCATCACAATCTAGTGTCTCTGCCTACATCGACCCTGGAATTGCGGGGGTGGGGGGGGGGGGGGGGGGGGGTTGTTAGAGAATAAAAATGTACTTATGTGAATTGTGTGTGTCATTTTCTCATGTTTGGTTACATGTGGTAACTGCTAGGTGATAGATATTTTGTACATTAGCCGCCGGTTGGAAGGGTCACTTGTAATATATGTTTAAATAGTGTGTCTCTTTTTCTTTTCTGTAACGAGAAATTATAATGAAGAAATGAAACCAAATCTGACAAGATTGTCAAGCGACATTATCTATTTTCACAATAGATTATCCTATTGGTGTTATCACTAAAGAATTAGAAAACGCTAAACATAAACAAGTAGAAAGAAAATATATGAGAGAGCATTTCATTCATGGAATTAGTGTGATTCAAAGAGAATATCCCTCTATTTATAAGCTAACATAAGAGGGACAAATAAAGATGGCATTGAGTATAAGTAATGGCATGCAACCATTACTAGCCATTAAACATACACTAATTGTGGGGTTTACTAAGTAGTGGAGGATGTGAAGAGGTGAAAAGGAAGATAAAAAGGTGGTGGTGTAAGTTTGGTGTAGATCTACCAAATATATATTTACAGCACTCCCCTTGGATGACACCACACTACTACGATATTGCTTCGTTAAAACCTTGCCAGGAAAACCAAAAAGGGACAAAATCTAGGTGAAGGAAAAATAGTACAAATCATATCAGGTGTCGGACGTGTTGAATACTGCCTCATCAAAACCTTTCTAGGGAAAACCATTGGGATAAAACCATGCGAAGGAAAAAGAGTACATCACATAAAAGTATAGTGTCCATTGTTCATTATACAATATGATTTTCCCCTGATGATATGATCTCCATGATATATGGTAAGAATAGTTACTTAATGTTGGTCTTCGAATAAACCCATATACTAGCCATTTTTGTTGACAACGGGATATATGTTGGTCTTCAAATAATGTCTCCGAGTATCTCTTTGAACAATTCTCATCAAGCCGGTTGCCTCATCTCTTTAAAAAATTCTTCAAATAATGTTTTTGTGCATACTTGATTTTCTGGGATCTAAACAAGTAGTTTATTTCGGTACACATCAGACTTATTGAAAGATCCAACAAACTGTCTAGTTGATATTCCTTGTAGATTTGATTGGATAAAGTTTATTCACCGAGATAGATTATTTTATAATCTTTGTATTAGTTTGATCTTTGACTAAAGGAGTCTATATTGAATATAAATAGAAGATACCTTGCGCTCAACTTTATCTCTGACCATTTTCAGGTTTGGTAGGTGTACGATGAGATGGTTAATGGAACATGTTAGTCTTTAACTATTTCGGGTTAGATCCAAAGGGGTTGAGAAGCGGAATTTTTCACAGCAGGTGAAGCGACTTGAGATATGGAACTCACGTGCATATATCAGATTAGTTATTAGTGCATGGATGAACTGAATAACTAGGAGTAATTTACTTGGTCTCAACAATACGAAGTTGTGGTAGTCAATTTGTATAGCGGCTTAGTTTTGAGAGTATTCAAAAATGGACTATGATTAATTTACTTGGTCTCAACAATATGAAGCTGAGGTAGTTAATTTGTATAGAGGCTTAATTATGAGAGTATCCAAAACTGGACTAGGCCTCGCGGTTTTTCTACCAAACAGTTTTTCTCGTTAACAAAATCTTGTGTGTCGTTTGATTACTTTTCTTTTCGCATTATAATTAAGTAATCATAATCGTACGTTAATCCACTTGGTATAAAACCCCATAGTTGATTCGGTTTCAAATATATACTATATACCAAGCTAACATCTTGTTGAAGTAATCTTTCGGAAGTTAATGTGAAAAGATTACAGTATACTCGCTACTCTCGTCATTTCAAGGGTACAATGATGAGATGTTGAGAGGAATGTGAAGTGAAGGATTTAGAGAAATGGGATCGGTCAAGTGAGGAAAAAGACGAATCAGGTTCACGTAACATCATCATGTATATGTGAAAACATGGGGGTACAAGGAATACACCACCAACGTTTTCTTGGGAAACCTGTATGGACTAAAATCAGATACAATTCCGAGAGTTCAACTTAATGAATCTCGGTAAAGGTATTATATGATGATCTTATATCGCTTTCTCTCACAATCATAAAGTTAACAGAATCAAGTCCGTGAACCCGATTATGTTTGAAAGTACTTGGACGATTCCAAAGATCAATATCCAAGAATCAATCAAGTCGTCTCCAACAAACAAGGATGGATATTTCTGCTTTGATTGATTAACGTACAAACTGTGATATTTCAATTATAAAGATTAACAATATAATGCTAAAAATAAATAACACAAACACCAGAATTTTATTAACGAGGAAACCGCAAATGCAGAAAAACCACGGGACCTAGTCCTGAATAAACACACACTGATTATAAGATGTTACACCAATTTCCTACTACTTATTCGGACTAGATGCAATACCTTCTTCAGTTGTATCTCCCCCTTTTAATGAGAGCAACAGTGTTTTAAGTTTCACTCTTCGAAGCCGTCGGATCTCTCTTATTTATAATTCAGCCATCAGATATGATACAATTCTAGAAATTATTTCCGTGTGAACTATTCACGAAAACCATCGGATGTCATCAATATTTATATCCCATCCGTTAAATTAAAAGGAATTTTGTTAGATATGCCAGTTACTTTAGGGACGTATTTGGAATAATAAACATTTTAAGGACCTGAAGATTGAAACTGCACTACTTCTGGATCGTTTTCATCTATGGCGTCTAAATTATCTTCACGGTTCACACGTGAATGATCATAAAAAATTATAAATTGAGAAACTGCGTATAAAATAGACAAACACTAACACCGGATCTTTGAGATCGAATGTTATGAAAATTTTCACATAAGCATCTCCTACAAAAACATTGCATAACACCTAAAATTCGACGACGTTCATCGCACGTACACTCTACTTTTTCTTATAGAACTCCTAGCAGAATACCGATTCTCTTTAGGAACTCTTTTCTTAAATCTTCTAGCAGAACCCAAGGCTCTCTTTAGAAGATATAACAACACCATTGATACGATTCGATATTTTGTTTGCATAAAACACCGGTTTGATTTCCCTTTAGATGTAAATCAAAGTTTTGGAAATCTTGTGTTTTCCTATGACGGTAAATGACGGTAAATGTACATTTCGATGACAGTAAATGTACATTTCTCTAACAATAGATGTAAAATTGACAACTAAATTGACAACTCACTCTATAGAACAATTCCTATGACGGTATATGTACATTTATGTATATATACTTGAGGTTATTTGAGCCACGACTTTTGTGAAAATAACCTTTATCCCTGGAAAGGTTTTCATATTATAGTAAATGAGCTTATGAATTCAACGAGCCAAGAATCACTCAATTCTAAGTTATAACGATGAAGTTATGAGTGATTTATTAAAGTAACAATTATAGGTGTTGCTGTAATTGTTACAGTTCGTTAGTAGAAAACAATCCACGAACTGTTTCTAACGGTTCACAGACTTGAGCCCAATTACGTGACTAGAAGCCTTTTTTAGTCAAGTTTTTGATGTTTCATTCTCTAGGAAAGATGGATATTAATCCAAACATATTTGATTATTATATTAAAGTGTTTGTGATATATTTTAATTCCTGTCTAAGTTAAAATGTGATTTATTCACATTAATACAATATACGCTAATAATTATTTATTTAATTATTTATGCAAGATATTTGTAACTTAGGAAAGACTCCCATAATTATGAGAGTCGTGAAAAATAAAAATAGCACAAACCCTAGCTTAGCTTTCAAGCTAACTTATTCACTATAAATAAAGAGTTTGTGAATGCTAAACCTTTTTATCCCTTTGGAAAATTGGCGTAAGCTTTACAGGTTATTTTCCACGTCTTCTATTTTTTGTGAACAAGAGTGAGATAAAAGTCTTTGTATTGGGGATCACAAAGCCGAGTTGATAATAATCTTCGTGATTGTTTTTACAACTTGTAATCTTGGGTTTTCACCTCTTGTATATTCTAAGGTCTTCTCTTCTGATATAAGACCATTCAAGAGTTGTTGATCATAAACCTTATGTTTTGATAGATTTCAATTTCTGATCGTATACCAACACTTGTTAGTCGAAATCGGAAGCTAAAAAGCAAACTTCGATTAAGGTTTCTCATAAAAATCCTTAAGAAGTTTTTAAACAAGATAACTCTAGATTTATTCTAGTTGTTCTTGTTGTAGAATAATTAGGTTTCTCTTCCTTTTTGAAGAGTATAATAATCCCTAATCTACAAGTTTGTTATGATATTAATTTTACCTAGTAATTGTTTTTCTCAAAAACAAACACAAGATTTCCAAAACCTTGATTCATATCTAAAGGGAAATCAAATTCGTGTTTTGTGAAAACAAAAGATCGAACTATCAACGTTGTTGTTACATCTTCTAAAAAGAACTAACATTCTCCTAGAAGATTTTTGAGAGTTCTTCTGAAGAGAATCTTGTTCTTCCAGAAGATTTTTGAGAATAACTTCTAAAGAGAATTGGTGTTCTGCTAGGAGTTTTACAAGTGCTTGAAGACAGCTGAAGCAGGTATTACATCTAGTCTGAATAAGTAGTAGGAAATTGGTGTAACAACTTGTAGTCAGTGTGTGTTTATTTTGGACTAGGTCCCGGGGTTTTTCTACATTTTCGGTTTCCTCGTTAACATAATTTCTGGTGTCTATGTTATTTATTTTCCGCATTATATTGTTTATCTTTATAATTGAAATATCACAGGTTGTGCGTTAATCAATCATTATTGATAAATACGAACTTGTTTGTTGGATAAGATTTTGATTGATCTTGGATATTGGTGTTTTGTACCGTCCAAGTATTTCGCACATCAATCAAGCTCATAGATTTCTATCTGTTTGATTTTCTGATTGATTTGAGAAAAAGAGAAACTCTTTAGTATTATTCTTTGGTTGAGTTTTTACTCTTGGAATATTATTAAGGTTTAGTGCCTATAGATTTCCGAACGAAATATTGGGTGTGGTGTAGTACCCCCACTTTTTCAATTTCCTTAGTTGACTTCCTTTATAGACTAAGAGTTAATTTAACTTGATTGAAGACTTTAATCCAATATGCTTCCAACAGATAAGCCAATTTGTGATTCCTTTTTGATCAAAGATCAAGGTGAAGTAGGAAATAGATTGCAATAGATAAAGTCTAGAATACCTCAGAATCCGGTCTTATGACTCCTAGAGAGCATCCTAGATTATTATTCACCTCACAAGTCGAAACTTGTGGAATCACGAAGTCTGAGATGAAGATACGTTGTGATTTCTATTTATCTTTTTTTTTTCAGAGCAAGCTCATCAATCAAAACAAGATCAGGATACACGAACTATAAAGATAAAGATGGTTGGACCCGGTTTAACGAATCCCTATGTGAAGTCTTTTTAGTCGCTAAACCCTAGAAGGGTTTGAAGGAGAGGAAGACTCTAGTTTACAACTAGGACACAAAAAAATAATGTCACGGATTAAAAAATCCCAGTTGTGTGAGGTTCTCAATTTGTATACTTTCAAGATCAAGGTTGATTTAGGTTTACGCTAAGATATATTTGGAACCAAGCAATCAATAATCACCGTTAGATGAAAAACTTGACTTGAGATTAACATAGCAGAATATACACTCTGGTTAGGATGGACCATAACCGAACTGTTAGAGCACTGATCGGTCGAACTCGCAAGCGTGGCTATCTCAAGCTTGTTTGTCAAGTTTAGGTGTTAAAACTATAAGTCTTGATTTCTAGTATACTTATAGATATGTCTTGGATTAGGATAGAAAGTGTAGTTGACTTTTAGAATTCACGGCTTTCATCGATTGAAGATGAAGATATACTGAGGATATCTTAGAGGAACTTCATAGACAAAGGTTTGTGGAGACTTGAACTCATCTATCACTTAGAAGTCTATTCTATTAAATCCCATATTGAGACTAAGTCATATATCTTCTCTAAGATTTGCTCGAGATTTATCTCCGATAGGTAAGATATAAAAAGTAATCACAAAGCTCTTCGTCTCTTTCTTTGTAATTCCACAATAACTTGTTACACTACCATATATTTAAATTATAGTGAGGTGATTGATATTTCTAGGATGTTCTTCGGGAATATAAGACCGGATTATCAATTGGTTTCTGTTCACCTTGATTTATTAAGATATGGAACAAACTTTATAGGTATTTTTGTGGGAGACATATTTATTTATCAGAATAGACTTTTCTATAGGAGATAGATTTGTTTATCAAGTATTTGACTTTAGGTCGTAGCAACTCTTAGTTGTGGGTGAGATCAGCTAAGGGAATCAAGTGCCTAGAGTCCTACTGGGATTCAGAGGCTAAGGAACGTGAGCATACCTTAATCAGTGTGAGATTAGTAGGGATCTACTACATTCCATTCCGAAGTTAACTTGTAGTAGGCTAGAGTCTGTAGCGACTTAATACAATGTGGTGTTAAAATCTGGACTAGGTCCCCGGGTTTTTCTGCATTTGAGGTTTTCTCGTCAACAAAATTTCCGGTGATTGTGTTATTTCTTTTCCGCATTATATTTTTTTATATAATTGAAATATCATAGGTTGTGCGTAATTCAATCAATTGGTAAATCCAACCTTTGGTTGTCTATTGAAATTGATTGACACTTGAACATTGGTCTTTGGTACCGTTCAAGTTGTTTCTCATAATAATCAGGCTCACGAATTCTAAATGTTTGATTTGCTGATTACTTTGAGAAACAAAGATATAACTCTTGGATATATTTCCTTGATTGAATCTGACTGTCTAGATGATTCTCTTAAATTAATCAAGATTTACTCCATACATATTTCCTAATGAAATATTGGGTGTGGTTGTTAGACCCCCGTTTTTTCACGAACCGTCTATAGTGACCTGTTTATATAGGTTAGCCGAAACTAGCCAATTGAACTATATGCTTAACCATTTTCATATAACACTTTAAGACTATTCTTGAATCACACATATGATAAAAAAAAATGTCTAGATAGTGCTTTTAGAGAGTCGTTCAAATGCCAATTCTTTCGTAGAAATAATTCTGATGCATCTGAAAGTATTCGACAGAATGAGTTCGTGTACCTGGTATGTGCACTATACCTTTTCATGAATGTCTTTTCCATGCTACGTGTACCGGGTATAGATACCCTTAAGAAAAAAAATGAGTTCAGGAACTCACAGATCTTTTATGGTTTACATACTGGGTATGCGTACCATTTTCGATTTTAAAACCAACAGATATTTTCCGGTTTGCATACTGGGTATACATACCGTTCCTGGTTCACGAGTCACAGACTTTTTGTGGTATGGATACCGGGTATGCGTACCACAAAGTCGCTTCCGAACTATAGCAATGCCGGTACATGTACTTGGTACATGTACTGCGGCTCTAGACTTATAACAGTTCTCCCAGTATGTGAACCGATATGCATATTGTCTTGTATCCATATTAACAGTAAATCTATATATCTCTAATAGTCAATTCGAAACATTCCCGAATAACATCAATGACACATATCACTATTTTAGGCTATTTTCAAATGATTAAATCTTGAATCATAAATCAAGTCATGAACAAGAAATTGTTCTTAACCAAATTCATCAAGTATGAACAAATGTTCTTAAGCATAAATAGTCATATTTCGAGAATAATATTCAAGATAAACTTGACTCGAAATTTCTGTTATGCATATATTGTCTAATTTAGTCATGAAACAATGCCTCAGATATAGAAAGGTGAAAACTTGAGAAATAGGTGGTTCATTCTTCACTTACCTTTTGATGTTGAAGTTCTCCACAACTCTTGTTGATCTTCGCCTTCAAACGGTAGAACGCAGTGATATCCGATTCTTAACTACATATTTTTATCCTAATCCGAGACCTGACTGAATGTAGACTAGAAACAAAGATATAGTTTTGATAACTAAATTTGACAACAAGCTTGAGGCAGCAACACTTGTGAGTTCGACCGAGCAATACTCTAACAATATATGCTTGGGAAAAAAACATATTCGACTTCTATATATGTGTTTATTCTTCGCATTGAAGAACATCTGAAATTACAAGGGTACCCAAGTACACCACAATATTTCATTTCAACCCATAAGTTTGATACCAAGTGTGATCATCGATGGACAGAGTCGAGACAATATGACAACAAGGTATACATTTGATAATAGTTATGGTATGAAACTGATGTACTATATGATCATGATCAAGTATCTTGGATTAACATACTTGTGTATTTACTTTTAATTATAATAAAATAATTATAATTGCGGAAAGTAAAAGTAAATCACACAACAAGATTTTTTTAACGAGGAAACCACAAATGCAAATAAACCCTGGTACCTAGTCCATTTCCGAATACTCTCAGAATTAAGCCGATATACAAACAAAAAAAACAAACTTCATATAATTGAGACCAAGTAATCAACCGCTAGTTACTTAGTTCCCTTAGTATCCCTACGCCTATAACTGTCTGGCCAACGCACGTGTATCCCAAGATAGAAATCACTACATTGAGTTGATTTACCGATGTAAAGTCTTAAGCTCTCATATCCTTTTGATCGTATTCCACAAATTCTCTTTCTTTTAAACAAGTAAACTCCTTTGTAGGGTAAGATAAATCAAGATCCAAAATAATCATATCTAGATTCAAAACTATAAGATTCAGATATTGAAGAATACCACCAAATGATAGATGCTTATCTGTACGACTACTTGATCAAATCTATTAGATATTAATCGGATCCAAGCTAATCAAGATGTGTGCCTAAAGAAATATCACAAGATGCGAAACCAATAATAAAAATCTTATTATCTTCAAATCTTCAATTGTCTTCAATTGTACCTGCACAAAAAATTGATTACACTTATGATCGATCACACACATAACAGAGTCTGTTAACAATGGATAATCACAAGTTGTCTTCAAATAAAAAAATAGTTGAAGATCTCGTTGATACTTATATCTAGTTTGAGTGACCTTATGTTAGTAGAGAAAGATCTCAAGAATAATCAAACTAGGTGCAATCAAAATTGCAACAACTGTTAGTCAATCAAATCAAGAATTGAAAACTGAATAGCAATGCTCTTATCTAGTTTCCCAACAATGGTACTTGCTAGAGCTTCTTGATCCCAAAGAAGTATTTAACTGAGTGGACGTAAGAGATTTTTCCTAATTAGGGTACTTTTCTCTCCGATATAGTATTACAAGTAATACTAGTAGTCGGCTCTGCCGGAAACAATGAAGTTTACCTGGCTAAGGGTAGTTTGTATGAAGAACAAACTTTAGTATTTATAGATCGAGGTTGTTTGGACAACAAGGAAATTCCAAAACCGAAAGATTCTCAAGATATGCAATAAAGTACCTAATTTTGGTTTTCATATTTCCAACTAATATCCAACCTGTAAATGTGAAATCTCTCTTTAGAAAATATCTAATATTAGTTTGCACTTAACTAATATAGCTTTTCTAGAGATATATTTTGATTTTTGGAAAATCAAAAAAAATATAGTTCGAAAATCTCAATTAAAAGATTATCAATATTTCGGTTAGGGATCACCTTGAGTATCAAGGAATATCTTTGAACGATTGTTGATACTGGATTTTCGGCTAAGGTTAAAATCGTAAAATCATGATATTGCATGTTTCTAGCTCGGCTTCAGGAATGTATGTGACAATTCATATTTTATGATCCGTTGTTCGCGTGTCGTAACCACAACAAATTAATTAATACTTTACTACCTAATTAACAAGTAATATAGGGTAGTCAAGGTCGATCCCACGAGGAGCACGAGATTCTAGTTGTAAATTTGTCACACAAAGGGGGGTATTGATTAAGAATTTGAGAAAGTAAATAAAATAAACAAAGCAATTAAAAAGATAAGAGAAATCAATAAAAGAGAATAGATCAAGGAATCCTTCTTCGCTGCAAAACAATGATTAAAGTTATGTTCTTTTCCACTTGTTATTAGTCATAGATTATCACCAACCATAGGTATAGCAGCTAGATCAGTGCTAACCCCAAAATCCCTAATTTCACCGGATACGGAAGTTCTCGCCTACCGGATTCTATTCACCAAACCACCTAGTAGTAGATCACCCAAGATGTAATTTAGTTAAACGCATTAAGATTCATGAATTTATTAGGTTGATATTAGTAGTTAAACTCTTAGATCAAGGTCCACTTGCTAACGTTGTTTTTACACACAATTTCTCCACGGAATCCCTCCGCAAGGTCTTGTGTTTTCTACTTATGTAAATATTCAAGAAATGATTACTTATCCCCTAACTTTCACTAGCTTTAGCTTAATTAACAAATCAATTTAGTTGGCCACCCAAAAGACCTATCAATCAAACATAAACATTAATATTAGCAAAAGCAATCGATAATCATATGAAAAACTTCAAAGTAGAATTGAAACAAAACTCAAATCAAATATTAAGAACTAGGAATTCATCCTCAATCAATAAGAAAATTAGCTACTCATAATTTGGATTTCACACAATAATAATAATAATTAAGGAAAAAAGAAAAAATTATTGCAAAGATGATGGTTGCTCCTTCCTCCAATCCTTGTGCACTTTTTCTCCTTCTCCAAAGTAGATGTGTGTAAAAAGTTGTAGAGAACTCTCTTATTTATAGGCTTCAATACTCTCCATGTCTTTGTAGGAAAAGAATCCTCATTCCAAAAGAACACCACTTTCCCAAATTGAGCCATATTCCAAATTCTAGTCCAATCCTCCCAAACTTCCAAGTTTTCATCCAATTCCCACTTCTAAGTCTTCACACACATGAGAGAAGTCCATCCAAAATTATGCATTTTTGCTCACCGGAAAACTATGTTTTTGCCGGAAGTTGGCCGGAATTTGTCGCCGCCGGCTACCTGAGATTCTCCGCCGGTAATAGAATATTCCGTTACGGTTCCGTTAAATTAAACGGTCAAGAAGGTCAAACTGTTAGGTCAGAAAGGAGTCAAGCCAGCCGAGTTAGCTTTCTTGGTCAGCTGAGTCGTCTTACTCGCTGAGTCAGAGATAAGGATCGGTCAACGGGATCGGTGAGTCAAATCGCCGGGATAGAAATCCGGCCAAGTTCCGTTCATTTATAGGACTTTACGGCCATTGTTTCAAGCCATTTTTCTTCTTCAATTCCTGCGACAATCCTAGTACATACATCTAATAGAAGCACAGCACCAGCATCTTCTCTATCAACTCGAGCCATTCTCTATCTCCAACAGCACTGCTGAGCTCTTCTCCCCTGTAAATCAACTTCAATTTCTGCCATCAACCCATCACTGTAATTTGTATTCTCACAGCAGCACTTTCAATTCCTTCGTAACAACTACAGAACATGAATGATAACCAAAGACCCATTTTCTTAACCTAATCGAACTCTCAAATCAATTCCAGATTCAAAGCACATGATTTCAAATCTAACCCACTAACCCATACAACATCATCTGCATCTCGAATTCAGTTTGTGTATTATCAGATTCAAACACCCATCAGAACCTCATCTTCTTCTAATAACAATTCCAACCCACTGTTTCCCAAATTCGATCTCTGATTCCTTTCGTCAATTCATGGATCGATTCTCACAGCAAACCCCAACTCATTAACGCCTCCCAATCATCGGCTGTTCGTCCATTGCAGCAACCCTTATAACTTCAACCTCTGCTCCATCAAACCCATGTCTCGAGTTTTATCTCTCGATCTGTTTCTCCATCTTCTGGTTCTCGATTTTAGCAGCAGCTGCTCTCGGTTTCACCCCAAATGATTTGGGGAAGAAATGCCTCTTCGACTTAGGTTTAGGGTTATAAAGTGGGTTCGGACTCGGGCATGGATCCGGGTACGGGTGTGGGTTTCAACATTCATGGAAATAACCCATCCATTTTACCAATTGATAACAGCACTACGTTTCTGGATAGGGGCCACCCAGTTTGGCAGCCCCTTAACTTGAACTGTCCTTTCTTTAGCACTCCTCTGAGAGAGTTGCCCTTTAACCGTGGCTCGTCTCCCGATAGTGTTTTCCTGTGAAATGACAATCTTGCCCTTTTTGCTCAATTTGGATCATTTATTCTTCTTTTCCTCCGTGTGACTCCGAGTACCTAATAACTCAAAAACACGCGTAAAATACATAATTTACAAGAAAAATAGCAAAGAAAGCATAAACTACTATATAGTAAATTAGGTGTATTCTACACCTATCAAATTCCTCCACACTTAGACTTTGCTAGTCCTCGAGCAAATCAAACTTACAATCTTCAAAGCGTTCTAGCTTCCCAAGCATTCAAAGAGCTATGAGAACATAGAGTTTCTGCATGCTAGTAATAAGAAGTTAGAAATACTAAAGAACATATTCTCATCCTTAAATGTTGAGTGAGAAATAACCACACCATAATGAGAGAACACGTGTTTGAGAAACGATCAATAAGCATTTCGCCTCGACTTCTACCTCACCAAAAAGGTTTTATGATAATTGCACTCAAAAAGACGGCTTTTTTATGGGTCTCACATGTGCGCAGGTAGGAATGAAAAGAGAATTCCTGCAACACGTTGAATGGTAGGAAGGATAACTTCCGAAATTTTGAAAAACCCACATCTTTTAACATTTTGAAAAACCATTTTTCTAACGATCTCTAAGAAAGGAAATCAACCACTTATATCGAGGATGAGATTACTTACTTACCTTCACATCCGATTGCCAATTATGATAACACCACTCTCACGGAATCCAATAGAAACCTCTTCCGCTCCTTGTCTTCATCTTCTTAGTCTTCGGCTTCAACTATTGGTGATAAACACTTGAACTTCATAAATCCTTAACAATTTGTAACCTTTTTCCTCAAAATCCTTGTCGCTTGAAACTTCCTTATAAATTTTCCTTCCCCACGGCTTATTCAAAACAAAACAATAATAGATATTTCTCTTGTCTCATATATATATATATTTTCTTTTCTTTTCTTTTTCTATTTTTTTTTTTCATTCTTTTTTTTTTCTCTGTTTTTTTTAGACAAGGGAAACAAAACACAAAACAAAGTGAAAAATAAAACAACCATGGCCGTGGAAAAGTACTTTACCGCTTGATTCTTCACAACTTGTATCGCCTTGAAATCATAAACTTCAATAATTCTCACCTTTTACTTTCTTCGCTCTTGTAAATAAGTCTTAATACTTGGATATAGAATTACCTCATTGCATTGTAAGTCTTCAACTTTGATATAAAATTATGCTATTTTTCTTGTTTCATTGTTGCTTTCAAACCTTGAACCGTTTCAACTTTCCTTGTAGATTTTGATGTCGCTCCCTTGTTGTTGATGATTATGGTGTTTCTATGGACCCGTTGTTGTCGAGCGAGAGAATGGTGCTAACTGCAAATCGAACTACAAGAAGGTGGCTTTCATCTATAAACGTCACCCTCATGATTGACAAAGATTAGCACTCAAGAGATCAAAATAGTGCTGAAATTGGTGTGAAATTGGGTAGCTCACCATTCTACCCGGAATTAACGTACGGTGACACACACTCAAAAGAAGCTCTTTAGTAAAGGAAGAATTTCTGGTTGGTGCCTCTCATGATATGAAAATGGGTAGTCTTTACTAATGATTGATCAGCAACTCTAATAACGCACTTCTCCCTGCACCAAATTTGCATCACCGGCATGATTAAATCCATTATTTAACACTCTAACAAGCAAGAAATCAAACGTAGTTCCCTAACACTTCCAAGTTCACTTATGTCGGTCAGAATTCTCTATGTAATCATACCTATAAGCATGCTAGTGACTCTAAAATCTCTAAAAGTTGAAAGTCTTATACAAAAATTTTTTCTCCTTTTTTTTTTTTATGCAAA
Organism: Papaver bracteatum; assembly: GCA_023529315.1. Taxonomy (NCBI): domain Eukaryota; kingdom Viridiplantae; phylum Streptophyta; class Magnoliopsida; order Ranunculales; family Papaveraceae; genus Papaver; species Papaver bracteatum. The sequence goes on from JAJJWX010001169.1 coordinate 407,401, forward strand.
ATATATGCTTAGCCACTCCCCCACACTTAAACCTTACATTGTCCTCAATGTAATTGAATCCTCCTAGTAAAGTCAAGGTGGGAAATCCTAATATGATATGAAACAAGAAAAATAAACACACAAAACAAAAAGCAAATAAAAATAAAAGGATAAGAGATACAAAACCGGTGGGTTGCCTCCCACTTAGCGCTTGTTTTAAAGTCGACGGCCCGACATGGCTCTTGTAAGATTCATTCCACATATACTAATAATCGGAAAATTTGGGGATCCTCCCATAGTACCTGTTTTGCATACAATAACTCCATACAAATGTTAGCACAAGAAAATAATAGTAAAGTTATCTCCCGATAGAAATTTCCCCCACACTTATTCTTGTCCACACTCGGAAGTGTATAAAGAACATATAATTTGGGAACTTCCATGTATTCCTCTTGGAAAACCTGCATAGTGTTAGCATCAAGTGTTTCCAATGGTGGATATCGAGAAACAAAGTCATTCAAAAATACTTTCGAAGCACATACATTCAATCCAATAAGAAGTAAAGGAGAAGAATTAATATGCAAAGGGTTAGACAAACCTTGCATAATTTCTTGTAATACGGAGTCTTCTTCATCCTTAAAAAATTCAAGTGAATTACTTACCTCTTGCATATCGTGGTCCTCTATCAAACTTTGCAACCATTCTTCATCATTTTCTACCTTAACTAAAGTCTTGGCATCATCATAATCATTAGCAAGTTCAATTGGGTCTTCCACAAATTCAATCAATTCGGTTTCATTATCGAGCGTCACCTCTTCAACATCTTCATCATCGGAATCGGGCCATTCACTAAAGTGATTTTCGTCGGTAAAAATTGTAAGATCTTCTTGTGAGGGTGTTACACCGTTTACAATAATAGGAAAATCACACCCAATCTCCTCCTTTTGAATAGGTGAAGTATCGTTATTATGATCCGGAGTTGGAATAACTTCCTCATGGTTGCAACTTTCATACACTTCTGCGGACTCATAATTTTCCCTAAGGAATTTTTTCCAAGCACTAAATTCATCTTCCTCAAGCTCAACCTTTTGAATAGGTGATTGATCATTATTAAGATCAAGGCTTGATTAATCTACACTAGCGTCATCAAAAGTTTCCAAAGGTTGGTCCTTTTCAACACAATCATCTTCATTATCGGAATCACCATAATAAGAATCTTCGTCGGTTTCATAACCTTTATCCCGATGTCGTTTAAGTTCCATATGAATGGTCCTACTAATTTCTGCGACAAGCTCTTCCGAGTCTCCATCATCTTCCAATTTGTATAACTTTTGTGAAAGTTTACGGACATTAACACGCTTACCACCGTGTATAGAGTTTCTAGATTGTATATCCTTAAAAAGTGAAGGAAAAACACGATGAAGAGGATTATATTTCCAACTCTCTGTCTGCACATTACTAGAAAACAATGTATTAGAAACATAATTATCCGTCCATCCTTGTAATTGTCCACTTACATACCCGTCATAAGGTTGTTGATATGTATGAGAATATCCATAAGGCTCTGAAGGATTTTGATCATAGCCAAAATATTGGTTTTGATTGTATCCTAAGGATTGTTGGAATTTGTCATGATGTTGAGGTTGAAAATCGTATTGATTGTTGTAATATGCTTGCTCTTGTCCACCATACATGGAAAACCGGTACCTGAAAAACAATTCTCAAAAACTAAGTTAGATACGATAAAGAATCCAACAAAGCAAGAATAAAGCAAAAAGTAAAAAGAAAACAACTAAAATCATCTGATGCTCCCCGGCAACGGCGCCAAAATTTGTTCGCGTGTCGTAACCACAACAAATTAATTAATACTTTACTACCTAATTAACAAGTAATATAGGGTAGTCAAGGTCGATCCCACGAGGAGCACGAGATTCTAGTTGTAAATTTGTCACACAAAGGGGGGGTATTGATTAAGAATTTGAGAAAGTAAATAAAATAAACAAAGAAATTAAAAAGATAAGAGAAATCAATAAAAGAGAATAGATCAAGGAATCCTTCTTCGCTGCAAAACAATGATTAAAGTTATGTTCTTTTCCACTTGTTATTAGTCATAGATTATCACCAACCGTATGTATAGCAGCTAGATCAGTGCTAACCCCAAAATCCCTAATTTCACCGGATACGGAAGTTCTCGCCTACCAGATTCTATTCACCAAACCACCTAGTAGTAGATCACCCAAGATGTAATTTAGTTAAACGCATTAAGATTCATGAATTTATTAGGTTGATATTAGTAGTTAAACTCTTAGATCAAGGTCCACTTGCTAACGTTGTTTTTACACACAATTGCTCCACGGAATCCCTCCGCAAGGTCTTGTGTTTTCTACTTATGTAAATAGTCAAGAAACGATTACTTATACCCTAACTTTCACTAGCTTTAGCTTAATTAAAAAATCAATTTAGTTGGCCACCCAAACGACCTATCAATCAAACATAAACATTAATATTAGCAAAAACAATCGATAATCATATGAAAAACTTCAAAGTAGAATTGAAACAAAACTCAAATCAAATATTAAGAACTAGGAATTCATCCTCAATCAATAAGAAAATTAGCTACTCATAATTTGGAGTTCACACAATAATAATAATAATTAAGGAAAAAAGAAAAACTTATTGCAAAGATGATGGTTGCTCCTTCCTCCAATCCTTGTGCACTTTTGCTCCTTCTCCAAAGTAGATGTGTGTAAAAAGTTGTAGAGAACTCTCTTATTTATAGGCTTCAATACTCTCCATGTCTTTGTAGGAAAAGAATCCTCATTCCAAAAGAACACCACTTTCCCAAATTGAGCCATATTCCAAATTCTAGTCCAATTCTCCAAAACTTCCAAGTTTTCATCCAATTCCCACTTCTAAGTCTTCACACACATGAGAGAAGTCCATCCAAAATTCTGCATTTTTGCTCACGAAAAGCGTGTTTTTTAGGAAGTTGGCCGGAATTTGTCGCCGCCGGCTACCTGAGATTTTCCGCCGGTAATAGAATATTCCGTTACGGTTCCGTTAAATTAAACGGTCAAGAAGGTCAAACTGTTAGGTCAGAAAGGAGTCAAGCCAGCCGATTTAGCTTTCTTGGTCAGCTGAGTCGTCTTACTCGCTGAGTCAGAGATAAGGATCGGTCAACCGGATCGGTGAGTCAACTCGCCGGGATAGAAATCCGGCCAAGTTCCGTTCATTTATAGGACTTTTCGGCCATTGTTTCAGGCCATTTTTCTTCTTCAATTCCTGCGACAATCCTAGCACATACATCCAATAGAAGCATAGCACCAGCATCTTCTCTATCAACTCGAGCCATTCTCTATCTCCAACAGCACTGCTGAGCTCTTCTCCCTTGTAAATCAACTTCAATTTCTGCCATCAACCCATCACTGTAATTTGTATTCTCACAGCAGCACTTTCAATTCCTTCGTAGCAACTACAGAACATGAATGATAACCAAAGACCCATTTTCTTAACCTAATCGAACTCTCAAGTCAATTCCAGATTCAAAGCACATGATTTCGAATCTAACCCACTAACCCATACAACATCATCTGCATCTCGAATTCAGTTTGTGTATTATCAGATTCAAACACCCATCAGAACCTCATATTCTTCCAATAACAATTCCAACCCACTATTTCCCAAATTCGATCTCTGATTCCTTCTCGTCAATTCATGGATCAATTCTCACAGCAAACCCCAACTCATTAACGCCTCCCAATCATCGGCTGTTCTTCCATTGCAGCAAACCTTATAAATTCAACCTCTGCTCCATCAAACCCATGTCTCGAGTTTTATCTCTCGATCTGTTTCTCCATCTTCTGGTTCTCGATTTTAGCAGCAGCTGCTCTCGGTTTCACCCCAAATCATTTGGGGAAGAAATGCCTCTTCGACTTAGGTTTAGGGTTATAAAGTGGGTTCGGACACAGGCATGGATCGGAGATGCGGGTGTGGGTTTCAACATTCATGGACATAACCCATCCATTTTACCAATTGATAACAGCACTACGTTTCTGGATAGGGGACACCCAGTTTGGCAGCCCCTTAACTTGAATTGTCCTTTCTTTAGCACTCCTCTGAGAGAGTTTCCCTTTAACCGTGGCTCGTGTCCTGATAGTGTTTTCCTGTGAAATGACAATCTTTCCCTTTTTGCTCAATTTGGATCATTTATTCTTCTTTTCCTTCGTGTGACTCCGAGTACCTAATAACTCAAAAACACGCGTAAAATACATAATTTACAAGAAAAATAGTAAATTAGGTGTATTCTACACCTATCATCCGTGAACCATTTCACGATCTCTGACTGAGCGAACGTTCCTCTCAGAGCTATGATGAATATGTTTCTCGAAAGGCCTCTCAGCTGATGCTTCACGTATTTCATCATCACCTCTACATAAAATCAAAATGATTGGGCAGCTCCTAGACATATTGCATGCTAGTATAGAGCCTAACGCCTTCAGGACGTCATGTTGCTCGTTGTTCACTGACTACGTAGAGAGACCATGTATAGAATCTCTTAATGATTGGGAGGCTCCTAGACATATTACATGCTAGTATAGAGCCTAACGCCTTTAGGAAATCACGCTATTCGTTGTTCCCTGACTATACACCCCACTCAGAATGAGTATGATGCTTCAATTATCTCATATCTCAATTCTGCAAATAGGTTATTTCTAGCGTGTCATTCATCAAATGAATTCCTAGAAAGTAATATATTATATCTCATTACTCTGTTTCATGGATGATCCTCAGCTGGATTCCATGGATTAGTAATATATACTCAACTCATTTTATTACTCTGTTTCATGAATCATTCGAATTTCATGAATTAGTAATGAATACTCAAATAATTTTTATTACTCCGTTCCATGAATTATTCTCAGCTGAATTTCATGAATTAGTAATAAATATTCACTGATCAGGAAACTGGGCCACTACCGAGTAAGCCCCGAGAAAATGGTACGAGTATACTGAGCAATAATGATCAAACGAGCACCCCAAACACACGAATGAGCGTTCAAAAATATGGACGGACGAGGAACCTATGCAAAATTGGAAGGAAAAGAATATTAAATAAAATAAACAAGAGGCGTGGGACCGGGGCCCCTCTTCCATTACTTTATTTAATTTTAACTTATTTTATTATTTTCTTCGTTTGAGAAAACTCCTTCGTTTGAGCAAAACTCCTAGTTTCTCCATATTTCCTTCAAATGATGAAAAAAAATAGTAACAAAAAGGGAAAGGTGTCACGGGACCGGGCCTCCTAGCCGGCCGGCCATGCCCTAGCCGTGACCAGTCCCACACCTTATAATTCCTTAATTTCTCATATTATTATTTCCTTCATCTCATGAAACTCCTCAATTTGAGCAAAACCCTAGTTTTTCAATATTTTCTCAAATATTTCTCAAACCATGGAAAAGCCAAAAAGTCAAATGGTCACATGACCGACTAGGCTTCTCATGTCAAAAATTAAAATATTATTATTTAATATTCTCAAAATATTGGTCGCATGAGCAAAGTTCTACTTGCTCATTTGAGAAAAATTGAGAGTTTTAGTCAAGATCAAACTCTTCTCAAAATCCAAAATATTGCTCAAACGTGCACCACAAAATACCAAAAATCTTAGGAATGAGACACGGACACTATGGTGACACGCCACCTTGAACAACCAAGGTCGGCCCTTAGGCTTTCAAGGAGCCGGTACCACACTCTTTCATAATTTTGACCTAATTAGCTCTCAACAGTTCATATTGGGTCCAAACTCTTTCCAACCAACTTGGAATTTTCTCAATCGAACACCAGTTGGTCCCATGACCACCAAGGGCCGGTCCCATGAGCCCTTGTCCGGTCCTCATCTCTCCATAATTAGGTTTTATCACATATCGCTCAGACGAGCACTATTTTAATAAATGATTAAACCAGCATTTAATCATACTTTCACCAACTGGTCAACAAAGGACTTTGGTGCATGATCACTCGAGATCCTGGGCGCTATATGGTCGGCCATCATCCCATGTATCCGGACCTCATTCACTCTGTGATTGATTTTTAGTAAGTCATAAATTGCTCAACAATTTATCAAAAATTAGGGTTTCGAACTGAATGCTCTGCAAATCATAATTCTGAGCAATTTTAAGCACTCCGGTAATCAACATCTTAAATTAATTATATGATATTCGGTCTAGATACCAATATTTTAATTAATATTTTATTTGGTCATGCTGCCAATAATTCATCAAATGAGAAATATTTGCTCAGACTAGGAATATTGATTCAACTATCAATATTCAATAATTCATCAAACGAGCAATGTTTGCTCAGAAAAGCAATATTTGCTCAGACAAGGAATATTGATTCAACTATCAATATTCAATAATTCATCAAACGATCAATATTTGCTCAGACAAAGAATATTGATTCAACTATCAATATTCAATAATCCATCAAACGAGCAATATTTGCTCAGACAAGGAATATTTATTCAACCATCAATATTCAATAATTTATCAAATGAGCAATATTTGCTCAAACGAGGAATATTGATTTAACTATCAATATTCAGTAATTTTACTCAGACAAGTAATATTTGCTCAGAGTATTAATATTGATTCAACTATCAATATTCAAAAATTCATCATACGAGCAATATTTGCCCAGACTATCAATATTCATTATATTGATTCAATTATCAGCATCATTCATTCGAGAACTTTACGTCCCAGCGGACATGTTCGATCCATGATTCATAGAGAATTCAACAATCATGCCCGACGGAATGATACTTAGACTCATCGTCTAATCAAGTCAACAACCGACTAATTAAATTGACTTGTTCCTTGCAGACTCCACAAATCATGAGTCATCAATCATATCACATGGGGTGGGGGGGCTATTAATTAGGGTTTTGGTCTGGCGGCCTTCGAAACGTGTATTCATCTACGATAAGAAATGTGAGTAAGTCGTGCAAGCAGTTGAGGGAGTTAGCAAAGTAGTGGGTGGACAATCAACCAAGTCTCCGCACGACCTGGAACTGGTTAAACCATGATTTCCCACTTTTCCACTCTTTCACTCGATAAACCGTCACACTTACTGGAGATCAATGTGTCTACATTCTAACAATAAAAATAAGTATCTGAATACACGATTGAGAACAAGATTGGTCCAATAGCCAAGAGACAACATCTATCGTCTAACCAATAATCATCGTGTGAGAAATATTCTCTCTCAATTGAGCAGAATTCAAACTTATTTTTCATTTGCAGAAACCCACAACACATTCACAATCCTTGATCACCATTGATCTCACACACTTCTCAGCTTCCCTCCTACAGATCAACCATCTTCCCTTTTTGTGACCGAATTGACTTTGGAATGACCATTTCTTGGTTTAAGCCGGAGTCATATAGATTGATATCTAGAACTCAAAGCACTCCCGTGCAGTGCAACTGTTAGAGGTTAGGAAGTTTGCTCGGTTTAGGAGTCTCCGTCCGCACAGTATTTTCTCCATTTCCTAAAAAACTAGCAAATCGTTTTTCCCCATCAACAAATTGGCGACCACAGTGCAAGATTAATCTCTCGGTTGTAATCTTAAACTTTCACAAAATGGTTGATCTTAGGTCAGGTTCAGTTACAAATCCTAACCCAAACAATGCTAGCACTAGCAATAGTGGTGGTACTCCAGAAACTACTCCCGCTTCCAACAACGATGCTGGTAATCACACACCTTCTCTAACCATCGTAAGCTATCATCTCTTCAGCCGGTCTCCCTAAGAAATTAGATAAAATCCTCATATCATAGAGGATATCATGAAGGTGCAAGAGACTATCGCCAAAAATCAGATTGATATGGCTACCACTCAGAAAGATTTAAGCACTTATCTCAAAATTCTCACAGACAAGATGTCATAGAAAACTTAGGAGAAAGGAAATTCCAAGGAAACATCTCTGGCTGCTGATATCGAAATCTCTCCAATTCACGTGGTGAATGATTATGAAGTCTGCAAAGCTGCAGATAACCCACCAGCAAAGGAGTCTGCAGGTTTCAGCACTCGTGAAGATCTGGAGCGCTTTTAGGAGGAACGAGGGAAAGACAAGACATCATCTATCCATCGTCACCAACCTTCATATCCGGCTGCTATACAAAGAATTCATCTTCCAAAAGGCTACAATTCTCCAATGTTTATACTTTATAATGGAACAAAGAACGCCCGAGAACATGTTTCTCGATTCCTGAAAGCATTAGGATAGCATGAACACAATCATGTCGTCCGTTTGAAGGAATTATCAAAGTCTCTGACAGGCCGAGCATATACCTGGTACAACAACATCGCACCAGGGAGCATCCCTAGTTGGGGAGAAATATTTAATGCTTTCTACTAGAAATACTTCTTTGTCTCGGAGCAGATTACTCTCTCTGATTTAGGAAGAATATCTTAGAAGAACAATGAATATTTGAATGACTATGTGAAAAGGTTCAGAGTCCAAGCTCTAGATTTTCATGACCCAAATGTCACTGAATAACAACTAGTGGACTTGGTGCATCAACGGAATGATCCTAGTCTACAGAGCATTACTGGAAAATCTCTGGTTCCATACATTCTCATAATTTCATGAAGCAGCCAAACGATCAGCAACTACTACTCCGTCCTTGCTAGAAAGAACAAGAGATACAAAAGTCGAGGAACCGCGAGAAACTCGAGGTAGTGTCATGCGCCTGATCAACAAGCAGTATAATCTCCAACCTTCCATGAATGTCGCTGAAGGAAGCTAGAGGAAAGCCGAAGGACAATAGCATAAAAACGTTCCGCCAGCATCCCATTCTACAAAAGCATTAAGGAAGGACAACCAAACTCGAAATGCACAAGCACCGACTCAGCGTCAGCATAATGACCAGGTAGAACCAGACTTTACCTTCCCCATTGAAGAGGTGGTCGAGCTATTGGAAGTCTGGATCCAAGATAGTGCGATCAAAATATCTCATGTTAGGTGTAGTTACAGGAAACCCTACACTACACCCTTGTTAAGATTTCACAATAATCAACTCATACTTGAAGATTAAAAACGACTCTTTATCATTTAATTCTCAGAATTGTTTACAGAAATGGGAGAAATCAAGAATACAACTATTCTATTGAAGTTTTTCTCTCTCCTCAAGATTTTCTAAACTCTCAAAAATACATCATCCCTCTCTGAATCTATAGGAACCCTTTATATAGGAAATTACATAGTGGATGACAGCTAAGTTTTCCTTTTATTTCGGATCTACTCTGCGATCTCATCGCAACAGTTATAATATGAAATATCGCAAGCATTGTAACCATCACAGATCAATCATGCTCTTCTCGTGTTTCTTCAATCGTCAGCTACTATGTCATTCTTTGAACCATTCTTTAAGTTATTCTGTGACGCTCGCAAAGTGTTATTGAAGAGCTCGCGGTGATGATCGCAGGAGTGTTGTTAATCTCGCAAGAATACTGTCATGGCGATATTATGGTCCTACATCTTGCCTCTTTTCATGTCTTTTCTGCGAAGGAGGGAAGATCATGAGAATTGAGTTTTTTACAATGCCGCAACTCTTGAGTTTTTTACAATGCCGCAGCTCTTTGTCTTTTTGCATTCTTCCGCTTTGACACGTTTCTGTATTCTTCGCCAGCTGTTTTCTCGTACTTTTTCTTCCAGTAAATCTTTGACACGTCCTTTTCAACCGCTATGATCTGACCGTTCACGTCCTTTCTTTGCATTAATTGCTTTCATCTTCTCGAGAAATTTCTTCTTCTATAAATACTTCTTTCATTCTTTTCTTTTCCTCTTTTTACTTTCTTCTTTCGATCCCTCTGAAAATTCATTGTTCTTCCGTAAATTGCGCATCTGTTATTGCTGTGATTTATTTCTCATTCTTCAACCTTTTCCTTCATTCCCATACTCAAAAATGGTTGCTCCTGGCGCTAAAAATTTGGCTGCTTTTGGTGAGATGCGGGAAAAACTTAAAACTAAAGGTTTTACTTTGTCTACAATTCCAGATCAGAGTCCTAAATCAGAACTTTCTATCAAATTATTTTCTGATCATCAATGTTCTTGCGAGAAATTTATAGTATCGCTAGGTCAGCTTGAAGCTGGTCTTCCCATTCCTCTCTACGATCCTGAGCTGCCATTATTTTATGAGATACTTTCTCACCCAAAATTCTCGCGAGCTATATATCAACTAGGTGGGGATTGTATTCGTCTGCTGTTGGAGTATGCTACCCGTGCTGCTAATAAAAAATCTCGATACCCTAACACTGCGAAGAACCCTGAATTCAAGGATATTCCAATTGTTCCCGCAATGTATAATGTAGATAATTTCTTAATAAACTATGACATAATCCCCATGAGGAGGGATCACACTTGTTGGGGTGTCCGCTTGCAAAAGAAAGATGATGTCGCGGAAGATAAAATGCTTATGCTATATATTGAATGGCATACTAGTACTAATCAAGGTCCTCGTCACTCCAGCGATGATAAATGGTTCATCTTCCCTTTAATTTTAGAAGGTTCATATATTGCTGGTACCCATGCTCTTCCTGCGAGCCTCGCAGATTTCCAACCGTGGGTATTCAACTGGCCTGAGAGGAATAAAAAAGTATGTTCTCTTAATCCTTTGCATAATAAATTACCATTATTAATTTCTTCATGTCTTTTGATTCTCGCTGACTATCTCTTTTTTATCAGATTGAAAGGTTGAAGGCCAGTTATGATAAGTTTGGGAAACCTGTTACTTTCTTTGTTCTCAAATCTCTCACAGATGAAGTAAGAAATATTTCTTTATAACTTTTTACAATATATTGTTGCCTCTATTTCTTATCTTTATCTGTGTTCGCAGGAAATCGAAGAAAGAGAGCCTGTGAAACCTGCGAGAACTAAAGATAAATCCACAGGTGGTCGCAAGGGTAAATCTACTGCCCCTCTCAAAGAAAAGTCTATTGCTGCTCACAAAGATAAACCTGATGCTCTCCCTCCAAGAAAATAAAAACTCAACTCCCTACTTCTTCAACTCTTCAATATGATGTGGAAAATTCAAATGATGATTCTGACGATGATGTTAATGATGATGGAGATAATAATGATATCTCTTTCATGAAGGACTCTTCCTCCCCTGAATCTTCTATGACTCAATTATCCAGGATTTTTGGCGATGCTACACATGGTATCTCAAATGACTATGGAGGTGAAGCTCTTAATGGGATATCCCAGGCTCTCGCTAAAGTCTGCGATGCTCCCATACTGGTTGGTAATTATTCTCTTCATGGAATCTCAAGATCAGTGACTCCTAGTCTCTTAAATTCACTTGGTATTCTGGTATGTTTCCACTTCATCATCTTATTTATGTATTTATTTCTTTATCAAATCTAAATTTATATTATTCCATCACAGGTTAGAAGAGCTTCCTTCGATGTTGCCTCTGATTTGGATAGAAGACGTGTTATCTATGAAAAGAAAGCTGCTAATTTTTGCAAGGAAAAAGAGGAATTATCATCTGAATCTGTTGAGCTTCGCCTGGATAAGGAAAAATTAGAAGCTGAGGTTGCTGAGCTTCTCAAGAAGAACAAGCAATTAGAAATTGATGCTTCAAATGATAGACAAAAGATTTCCGATCTTGACAAGGCTAACCAGCAACTTTATGGTATGAATTGTTTCCTTTCTATTTTATCTCTTTTCACCCTATCGCAGCTTATTCAAGCAACCATTTTTGCAGATATTTATGGCCTTACTAACGAGGCTACATTTTTCCAATATTTTCCTGAACCTATAGATAAGGATACCCTTCTTGCTCGCCTTAATAGTTCTTAAGTAGTTTCTCAGATGAGGTCGAACTTAAATCCAAACTTCATCTCTTAAAAATTGAGCACAGATTCAATTTGAGTTTAACTAATAAGTTTAAATGTCTTTATCTTGACTCAAAAGAGGAAATTAATAGACTAAGAAGCAAGAATAGCGATCTTATTGATGAAAAAGATCTTGCTGTTAAAAATGGTATTAAAGCCTTAGCAAATTTCCATAAAACTCTTCTCGATATTCAAGTTGAAAGAGATAGAGTTATCTGCGAGAATAGAGATCTTCTTGCGAGGGAGAATCAAGTTTGTTCTCGTCTTCTTATTAACAACGATGATGAGTTTGCTTGGGCTGCGAAGGTTCTTGACAATACCAGAATTAATTTAGGTGTAGATGTTAGTCTTCATGCTTATCATTCTTCCTTAATTAGAGATATGATTGCCGAAAGAGAAGGTTATTACTCTTGTTTTTTCACTACTTCATCTTCTGATTAAGTCATCATTATTTGTATTAACTTGTAATCTTTCTTTTGTTCGCAGCGTCTGAAAAGAATCTTCGCGATAGAATTGGAGAACTGAAAGAAGATAAAATCCAACTCGCAAGAGATCTATCTTCTCGCAACGAAAAATATTCAAGGTTGAAGGACCAATTAAGGATTACTTCTATGAATTTTAGCAATGCCCTTATTGTTGTTCATGACGATTCTATTAAAATGGTCTGCAATGATCATAACATTCCTCGTTCTACGTACCCTGATCTAGAAGAAGAAATTCCAGCATATACTCCAAATCTTATTATCTCTGATAGTGAAGCTGAGTATTCTAGCGAGGATGAAGATGATGATAAAGATGAAGAAGTAGATAAATCTGGCGAAGATGATGATGGACCTAATTAGTTATGTTTATTCTTTTTATCTTCCTTGTAATTTTTGTATACTTATTTCCTTCCTTTTGTAATATTGCTGCGAGTTTCTCCAACTTGCAGATTTCCTTGACATATAAATTTCTTTTGCTTCAATCTGTATGAATTAGAAAACAATTCGTTTCTGCAACATAGTCAATTAACATAATTATTACCCTTTAATTATCTGCGTAAATGTGTCATATAATTAGATCTACGTAATTTTATTGTATAATGATGAATAATAATTTCATCGCTCTGTGCATTCCCATACTTGCCTCTATTATTCATCTGCAATATGAAAAAATTGAGTAGAGCTTAGATATCAATTGTAAATAAAATTGAGTTGCGAGCATCATTGCAAGTATCAGTTGTATACTTTCATAATCTCTGCAGAAATCGCAGTCATTCAACTTCTTGTGGTCTTATTATGCCTTCCTAGTTAACTCTTACTTTTCCACTTTGTGTATTTGCGACAAAATCGCAGGACATCTTTACACTTGTTTGTAAAAACCCATTCATCTTGCCTTATCTGTATTTTTTCAATTTCTCCGCGGCAATATGACAAGTCTAAGTTCCCTTGCGAGAACAGATCCTCATGACATTTCCGTCTTGCGATGAAATCGCAGGACGTCTTTACACTTTCATGTAAAAACCCATTGATCTCATCTCATCTTTTCTCTTATGGCTTGTTGCCTCTTTGTAATCTTTGTCACGCGACAATATGACAGGCCTAAACGCTCTTGCGAGCGTAAAGCCCCGTGACATTGCCGTCTTAAGACACTTATCATCTCCCTAATGGAGGGTTCCGCCTTTATCTTCCCCTTGGTTTCCCCTTCAAGGAGGGCACATCGGCCATACAAGACTATCTCCTCCCATCCGGATTTACCAACAACCAGTTGTTTTTGAAGCCTCTTATCCTTTATGCCTATATGTCTTATAGTTACAAGATTGCACCCTAAGTGGGGTTTTCTTCAGGCCGAGCGCATCATAGCCAAGACTTACCAAGAATGGCCAGGGTAGGTTCGTCCGTCCCGGGCATCCTTGGCTCAACTGTGTACCTCGGCGCCTTGGTCATACTCTGCACTCCTTAGAATAGACCCTCAGTCGTCCAACCAGGGTATAACCTTATATAGTTGAAAATCTAAAGTATCTCTCATGGATAGGTATCTCAAAGAGATGGACCCAAGTCTCCGTGTCTCAGGTTCCAGCAGCGGTATAACCTTATCCCTGATCCACGCAAAGAGATACCCCCTTACATGACGTACTTTAGGTCTTACATTTGCCTCTTGCGAAATTTTATTCACGAACTAAGGTGTACGCCATAAAGGTTCGTCCCATTCTTATGTCTCTGCGAGATTTTATTCGCGTTTCTTCATAAAATGTCTTTTCTTTGATCTTTTATTTTCTTGTACATTTTTTTCAATTTCATCTTTTTCATTCAAACGAAATATTCTTTTGAAACATTTTCTTCAAACAACTAATTCATAAATTTATTAAATTTCATCCTTTTACCTTTCTACTTACTACTTTCCGCTTATGCTTTTTTGTTGCATTTTGTTTTTTTCTCTTTGTCTGCGAGATGCTCGCCATCTGCTTCCTCTTGCCTTTCTATTGCATCAACCATTAGTCTGTCACATCTCTGTCTTTGCTTGATGTTGTGTTTCCAACTGTTATTCATCGCGGCTCTCTCTTCGCAAGATTTTACATCAATCTCATAACATTTCCTTCTTTCTCCCCAATCTCCTTTAATGATGCCAACACCATTAGGATGAGGGAATTTAATACATTGGTGAAAGGTATATGCCACACCCAAGATCCCATGTATCCAAGGTCGACCAATTAATGCATTATAAGGTGATTCAATATCAACAAAACAGAACAAGATTTTAGAAGATACCCCCTTTAATGGAATTCGCATTGTAATTTCCCCTTTGGGTTTGTTGGCAGTGCCGTTGAACCCATAGATTTTATAGGTTGATGGTATCAGATCCTCAACTTTTCCACCCATAGTTTTGTAAGTATGATAAAATAAGATGTCAATTGAACTTCCGGTATCTATTAGAACTTTGTTAATGGCCCAAGAATATTCAGTTTTATCGTCATCAGTTTCCTCATCTTCTTCTTCTATTTGATTTGGATTGATTTCTAACCTTACTACCAGGGGGTTGTCATGCATCTCGCCAGGATCTGGTACTTCTTGTGCATTGAAAGAAATAGTTTTGTTTTTCCATTCTTTCAATGGCGAGACTCTCGCAATATCCATTACCTCGTTTCCATCCACGTCTCTCGCGAAGACTCTTCTTAGAACATTGTCGTAAAAATCCTCAATAGTCTCATATGAGTGTATGATGGAATTACAGAACAAGTTCTTTGCCTTTGCTCCAACCTCTATCACAAATGTTTCTGTTCCTTTTACAGTATTCACTCTGCGAATTTCTGGTGCTGGTGGTAGCTGCTGAGATTACGGATGTCCTATTAGAAAATGATTTAACTTTCCTTGATCAATCATCCTCAAAATTATTATTTTTACATTCCTGCAATCATTTATTGAATGTCCATGGAAATGATGATAAGGACAAAATTCTTGATTTCCATTATTCTGATGTGGCTCTTTTCCCATGTTCCAGGGTGATGGTATATTTCCATCAAAATGATAGCTTCCCAAATTTTTTCTATGCTGGCATTCAGGGGTGGCATATTAATTTCTTCCCATATTACTCTTTGATTCCCTTGTCCTCTAAAATTATTTTGCCTCTGACCACCATAAGTCTCTTGCGGCTGATCCAATCTTTGAATTTTATTATTTCCACCGCGATTATAATAATTTCTTTATCTTTCATACTCTTCTTGATCTCGACTTCCCATAGCTACTAACTTCTGCTGATTTTCAATCACCACTTTTTCTTGATGTGACTGCGAGGTGCTCGCCACATTGTTGATCATTTTAGGAAGTAAACTCTCGTTCGCTGCTATTGAGCCGGTGTTTGTGACTGGGTATGATTCCATCTCATTTTGGTTTTCCTCCAAAGCAATGTATTCTTCTTGTAGTTCTCGTAGCTCAGTCTTTGTGATGGTATTTTTGATTCTAAAAATTTGTATGTATAGCAGATTGGTTGCGAACATGGCATTAATGAAAGATAAAATGAGGTATCTCTCATCCACTCTTCCTGCGATTTCACTGCACATTATCTTCCATCTTATGGTTAGGTGTTTCAGACTCTCGCCAATCCTCTATTTTAATCCAAATACATCTTCAATACCTGGTCGCGATGAATTATTGCTTATATATGCTCCCATAAATGTAGCTTGCAAGTGGTCGAAAGAAGTTATAGTATTTTTGGGCAATGCCTCGAACCATTTTAGCGCCTCGCCAGTTAAAATAGATGCAAAATATTTGCATAACACAGCGTCATGGTTTTCCCACTGCAGCATACACCTAACATAAGCCTTGACATGTTGAACTGCACAGGTTGTCCCATCGAAGATACTGGTTAATGCTGGTAAATTGCATTTGGAGGGTTCCTCTTAATTGTACCTCTTGAGTGAACGGAGTTCTCGCAGCTTCTTCAATGGCTTCATCAAGTTGTCTCCTGCCTCATTCTTTTCTATTATTCAACATTCCCCTCATTTATGCTAATTCTCTTAAAGTTTGTTCATTCCCAGCTGAATTTTTCTCTATTGGTCTTTTCAGTGCAGCTTCTCTTCTTCTGCGTTCATGTATTTCTTGTCTTGCGAGATTCTGTATATCTGCATCTTCGCTCCGCTTTCCCTTGCGATTTTCCTCTTCACCTCCTTCTTGAATTCACAACTGATTATGTCTTCCAATTTCTTCTCTGCGAGTTTCTTCATTCCTCATCGTTTCTCTTCGCTGTCTTTCTATTCTCCTTTGTATTCTGTCATATTCCTCATTGATATCATTGTTATGGTGATTTTGTGTGCGTCTTCTTTCTCGATTTTCATGATTATTCTACAGTATTGCTTCTTAGAATTCTTGTTCTTCCACTTCTGATCTTAATATTTCTCTCTCGCAAGCCAGACGTGCTTGTTCAGCGTAATGTCTCTCAATTTCCTCCTCTATAATTCTTTGATTTATTTGTATTTCTCGCCTATGTAATATTCTTCTACCTTCTTCTTGATTTTCTTCACCATCCTGGTTATTTTCACCCTCTTAATTTCTATTATCGCGTCTATCATTCACAGTTTTACCGCGTGGAATGTAGCGATCATGAATCATCTCTTCTTCTCTATGATGCTACTCTTCATTTGGATTTTTCATTCCTTCTCAAATATTTTCTCTAGCATTTCTCATAGGGTAATTTCGCCTTGGCTCTTCTCTAAATGATCTTGAATTTTTCCTAGCAGTACTTCTTGATCTTCTGCTTTGTAATCTCAAATTCTCCATTCTCAACTCGTGATTTTGTCTTGTTAAATTCGCACGTTCTTCCGCCTCTAATCTTCTTTCCTCCTGTATTCTCTATCTTAAATCATTTGTTGCTTCATTTTCGTCTTCTCCATGAATTAATCCTTCAACCACTCCTTGATCTCTGTCTTCTCTTCTTTCATTTCTTAATTGTCGATCTTCTGCTTCTTCCGTTGAATCTGATCGCCAAGTATGCACGCTAACTCTATCATAATCCACAACTCTATCTTGTATTGGTGTTTGCTGGTTTGGATGTTGAATTTGATTTTCTCCTTCATTCCTTGTTCTATTTCTTCTTGTTCTTATTCTTGAATATTTTCCCACTTCATTTGTTTCTCCACCTGCAAGTCTTTTACTCCTCCTTACAGTTGTTGGTTGTTCTGACGTGTTTCTTCTTCTTCTAGACATTAATCTTAGTAATCTGTTGAATGTTGCGTAAGATATTTAACTAATTATTCCAAATTCCTTCCAATCACAATTTCAATTTTTATCTTTTTCTTCAAATAATCGTCAATTCCTCCCTGTTTCGGGCGCCAAAATATAGTTGCAGGAAATCCTACACTACACCCTGTTAAGATTTCACAATATCAACTCATACTTGAAGATTAAAAACGACTCTTTATCATTTAATTCTCAGAAATATTTACAGAAATGGGAGAAATCAAGAATACAACTATTCTCTTGAAGTTTTTCTCTCTCCTCAAGATTTTCTCAACTCTCAAAAATACATCATCCCTCTCTGAATCTATAGGAACCCTTTATATAGGAAATTACATAGTGGATGACAGCTAAGTTTTCCTTTTATTTCGGATCTACTCTGAGATCTCATCGCAACAGTTATAATATGAAATATCGCAAGCATTGTAACCATCGCAGATCAATCATGCTCTTCTCGTGTTTCTTCAATCGTCAGCTACTACGTCATTCTTTGAACCATTCTTTAAGTTATTCTGTGACGCTCGCAAAGTGTTGTTGAAGAGATCGCGGTGATGATCGCAGGAGTGTTGTTAATCTCGCAAGAATACTGTCATGGCGATATTCTGGTCCTACATTAGGAGAGAGCCAACAGAGGAGGAAATGGAGAATTCGCACTACTGTCACTTTCATAGGTTTTTCAATCATCCAACAAGTGACTGCAGAATTTTAAAACATATATTCAAAGAGAATGACGATTCAGGAGAATTGGGGATTGAAGGAGTACACAAGAATCCTCTCCCAATCAGGACCTTTACACTCTCTAAACAACCAGTCAATGAAGCAGTTCAATTGTTGATCGAGCACATATTCGAATTGCTTTATTTGTCAAAGGCTCAAAGGCTCAAATCATATAGTGTCCGGGAAACGTCTTTTCATTCCAGAAACGCTCCCTGAGCCTCCAATCATTGACAAAGAGATGTATGACGAGACTGTTTACCACAATCAATCATAAAAGAAATGAATTTGGGAGAACGTTGATCGATGCTGGCACCACTATCAACATTGTTCCACTAAAATCCCTCATAGACACATGCAACACTCGACAAGAAGCTACTCATGCTCCCATCTCAATCAGAGACCATGAAGGAACGCTCAGAATTACTTACGGCCACATCACTCTCAAAGTGAAAAGGGTTCAACCTGGACGGAAACCAAGTTTCACCTAATTAGGAAGATCCAATATATAACACGACCCTCGGAAGAGCATGGATCCATGATGAAAAGATGGCGATTGACAAAGCGTCTTTGGTTGAACATCTCTCAAATGAACAGAATTCCATCATCAGATCATTTGAAGGAATTTCAAACTTTGAAGAAGTTGAAACAAGAACCTGCAAAAGATGCATAGACATTCATCAAGAGGTTCCGTACTCAGGCAAGTCTCATTCCTCCCATGTCTATGTCATTTATTTCTTCACATGCTATCCTAGCATGAAGACTCAATTCTTTTAGCAATTCTGCTATTGGAAGACGTTATGAATGGGTAAATTCACCATATTAACATTTTACCAAGTGGTTGAATCTGACACCTCTCTGAATCGAGCACCTCACTGAGACATTCATTACTGAGATGATGTCCAAGAATGGTAAAGAACACTTTGGGCATTTTTCCATAGCCTTGCAGGAGTGTCCATGAGTGCCAAAAAATCAGAAAGCTATGATGTCTGCATAAGTGTTGAATTCCACTATCGCAATGAAAGAAATTCTGAATCAACAGAAGATACTCGGGGTCGAGACAATCAAGCCTAAGACATTTTACGCTTAATGGATATGACGTTTCAACGCTCAAGCATCCAAGGTTTGACGCATTTAGGATTTTCTTAACCTATCTGTTATTTTTAATTCCTCCAAAATGTATGCAATACTTGCATTAAGTAATTGAATCTATCAAACCTGAAACAAAATCCCTACAACTGTCAATCACCTACTTCTCCAAGGCCAACCAGAATTCAAAAACCTCTCATCTATGAGTGTTATATTCTTCAGAAGCCTTCAGATTGTACTCCCAATCAAAGAGTACACCTTCGATAATGCGACAACTAGCTTCAGCACAAATATCTTGACGATGACACACTGATTCAACACCAACACGATCAAAGTGTAACCGAATTACAACTGATAAATCTTCACTATCCCATGATAATACTTCTGAAGCAGATGAAACATAATTCATCGATAGATGACACAAACTCCTTCAACATACACTGGGGACTTGATGTTATTAGAGAGATCGATTCAAAACTATTGTGTCCACATAAAAACTTATTGTAACCTGATGTGAATCCATGAAACTTTATCAATGGGACCTCTCTACATCATAATCCCCTGCACAACTGAGGAACTTCATATCTTCACCAATCACATCTAGAATAAAGACCGCTGCTGCTATTTTCCGCAACAACGTCGATTCACTTACCAAGCCAGTTTACAGTAAAGTCATATTGTTCAGGAGAATTCAGGTTGAACTCCCAGTATACCTTCATCTTAGGGATGCTTAACCCACCAACTAGTTCGTGAATGTAAAGGCTCGTTGGATGGAGGAGCAAAGATAATATCGATAATCATGGTTCTAGCCTTTTCGGTATCTGGAGCAACTCCGACCATAGTATCGGCATCAACAAGGATATCTGGAGGAACTATGTCCATGGTATCAGCATCAAAAAGAATCTCTGGAGAAAAATTCAATCGTGATATCAATATCAACAACGGTCTCAGAAGCAACATCCTCATGACAAGGTTTCATCAACTAACCATTCTCTGAAGTGTTACTCGATGAAGCGGAATTCTTCAAGCACTACTAATTCATATCAATATGCGTAGACATGAAAACATGTTCACATGAAAGTATTCCCAAAGCTTGCATGATAGACAGCACAATCAAAAGTCTTCTACAAGATGATCGCATCATATCTACAAATGAGATACAACATACTTCAGGCCATGGATTTAGAAAAACATACCAATGGGTGAGGAATAGGATAATGCTTCCTCAACAAAAGATGTTCATATATATTTGTGCTACGACATATCGAAAGGACACATCAAAAGGACATAAGAGCAGAAAGATACGGTTTCCACACTCAGATTTATGGAATCTAAAAATTTTGCACATGATTATAAGTTATAGATGTGCATGCGCCATTGACTGCCCTAGACATCTCCAAACTGAAGGATTCTTTCTGCATATGATTCCCCAGTCTCTTAGCTTTCTAAAGTTGGGGTCAAGCTGAAAAGGCGGGGGTCTAACAACCTCACCCAATATTTCGATTAGCAATCTGTACGGACAACTCCAAGTTATTTTCTAGAGAATCAACTATACTCAATCAAATAGAAAATACTCAAGGAGTTATTATCTCAATCTCTCGATTTGATTTACTCAAGCAAATATGATTCGTGAGTCTAATCAAAGAGACATAACTTGGATGGTACCAAAGACCAATATCCAAGTGTCAATCAATTTAAATCAACAACCAATAAGGTCGGATATTCTAATTGATTGAACAACGCACAACCTGTATTATTTCAATTATATAACAAAATATAATGCGGAAAAGAAATAACACAGATACCAGAATTTTGTTAACGAGGAAACTACTAATTCAGAAAAACCCCGGGACCTAGTCCAGATTAAACATACACTATATTAAGCCGCTACAGACACTAGCCTACTCCAAATTAATTTCGGTCTGGACTGTAGTTGAACCCTAGCCAATCTCACACCAATCCAAGGTACAGTTATGCTCTTGCGCCTTTGATCCCAGCAGGATACTGCGCACTTGATTCCCTTAGCTGATCTCACCCATAACCAAGAGTTACTACGACCCAAAGTCGAAGACTTTAGCAAACAAATCTGTCTCACACAGAAAAGTCTACAAGATAGATAAATTCGTCTCACACGAATAAACCTATGAGTTTTGTTCCGTCTTTTGATAAATCAAGGTGAACAGGAACCAGTCAATAAAACCATACTTATATTCCCGAAGAACAACTCAGTTTTATCAATCACCTCACAATAGTATTAATCGACGCAGCGAAAAAAGATATTGTGGAATCACAAACGATAAGACGAAGATGTTTGTGATTACTTTTATATCTTGCCTATCGGAGATATAAATCTCAAGCCAATTATTACAATTGTACTCGTACGATAGAAACAGCAAGATCAGATCACACAACTACAAGAAAAGTAGTATCGGTCTGGCTTCACAATCCCAATGAAGTCTTTAAGTCGTTAACCTGGTTTTAGAAGAAGAAAACCAAAGGTTAAAGGAGAATCGACTCTAGCTTAGCAAACTAGTATTACACAGAATGTGTGGGGATTAGGTTTCCCAGTTGCTAGAGTTCTCCCTTATATAGTCTTTCAAATCAGGGTTTGCAATCAATGTTAGCTTAGTAATAAAGCATTCAATATTCACCGTTAGATGAAAACCTGATTAGATACAAGCTAATATCTCTCAACCATTAAATCGAAAATTTAGCTTGCCATACACACATGTACTTGACGATTTTGGGTTTGTGTAACCGTACCCAAACGTGTACAATAGTTGGTTCAAAATTAGTCAACCAAATGGTTAGCCAAATGACAACTTTCATATCAACCATATTCTTCTTCACCATAACTAGTCCAAATGACTCAAATGAACTAGTTAGATAGTTGTTCAATTGCTATGAGATCTTATGTACTACACAAGACATAATTGAAGCAAAAACGATGTGACTCGAACCGATTCATGAGCTACAAAGCCACGGTTTGCAATAGCATTCCTTAGATAATTTAAATAAGTTCATGAACATCGTTTTTAGCCATAACCACTCAAGTTCGCGGACTGGGTTCGCGGACTTAAGTAACCGGTTGGAGTTCACAAACTCCAGCAGAAATTCTCGGGTTCGGGAACTTCCGTCAGTTCATGGAATGAGTTCGCGGACTGAAACCAAGCTTCAACTCCAGCAGAAATTATCGGGTTCGAGAACTACGCTCGTTCGCGAACTGAGTTCGCGTACTGGGTTGACTGCTCAAGTTCCTGTTTTCACTTGATCAACAAAGTTCGCAAACTTCGGTTCAAGTGCATAAAGACTTATACATATATGTGTTACCACAACAATGTTTATATCCCCCAGAGGTTATATTGTCTAAACTCTTATTTCAATCATTGAAAAATTCTCAGAGGACGTCATATAGTTGTTATTCACGAACTAGTTTTCGTCAGAGAAATTTCCAAAGTGATTGAAACATAACATGACTTTCGTCACTAGGAAAAGATGATCTTGGCTAAAGCGAAAGCTTTACCAACACACATTTTGAGAAATAGATAAGCGAGATATACTCAGATCGAAATGTTACATGTGTATATCTTTAGTCTACATAGTAAAATGACTTTTGTCTCAAGATAGGAGATAAAGTAGATAGACTTTTGAGTGATAGATAAGTTCAAGTATCCACATAACTTTTAGTCGACGAAGATCTGCCGGTTCCTTGAGTAGTCCTTCGTCTTGTATGATGATTGTCATGGAGTTCTTGAGCTCAAATACACTTTCTATCCTAGTACGAGACCTTATCTATAGTAGACTAGAAATAAAGACTTTATAGTTTTGATCACTAACATTGACAAACATGCTTGATATAGCAATGCATGTGAGTTCGACCGAGCAGTGCTCTAACACAAGCATCGAATTCCGACATCGTATGAAGTTTCAACAACTTCCTGAGCGGATGACATACAAGCAGAAATTTCTTGTCGTGATTCATAACACTCAATGTCGAGCAACGTCCCCTAGATCCCCACTGATACTGGGGACTAACAGTCTACCACCGTGATATTGCACGTCTCTCCATGATGGCTCCATAAGTTTCGAAGACGTAAGCAGATGGGTGTTTTTAAAACAAGCTTATTCGATGAAATTTTGCATTATCCTACACAAAGCGACAACTTGGAGTAATTGATGAAGAATTAAAGAACGAGTCATTCTCTCCATACGGAGGTATTGATGGTGGATTTTAGTTCAGGGCTAGAGTTGTAAAACCAATTTTTTGTGTAACCATCCTGCTGAGGATGAGATTATTTTATAAGTGATGAATACGTCTTCACTTTACTAATTTACCTATAATAGAGCATGTAGCAACAATCCCCCGAATATTCTGTGAATTTTAGCATTATTGATTAATGCATAAAACGCCTTGTATTTCCTGTGTTGTTCCTAGCAGGACTCTTATTGTTGGTGTGGCATGATGACTAATTGTTACTTGCAGCATAGTAGCATGAATATCCAAGTACCAACAGTGAGGCATGCACGAAATTCCCGTACAGGCTGTAACTCTCGGTGTGTTATACTAGCATGATTGAGCATGTAACTCTCGGTGTGTTATACTAGCCTGATTGGGCGTCTAGACTGTCCATATCAGTCTAGAAATGATCATGATCATCCAAATTCACCAGCAAGATTGGATGGTCCAGATCGAATACAATACCCCCAAGCAGGTATTGGAATATTCACTGCCGACCCAACGCGGGACCCGCATGGTCGGCCTCCCCAAAAGGGGTGGCATAGCTAGCCAAACCGTCCAAACCAAGCAGAATGGACAAGAAACCCTAAATTAGGGTTTGCGGCACATTACATGTGTCGCAAAACGATCTCAACCATCCATCTTCGCAGGCATTGATGGAGGGTGTAGATGTAGATTCAAAGGGCCCGGAGCATGTCAACACAATCACCGTGGGCCCGTCTACACAACACAGAAACCAAGTGTTAATACGAGACGTATTTAAACACCCAGAGCCTGCTTGCATTAATCGTAAGCCTTCTCATCTTTCTATTACAAGTCATAAACAAGCCTACACCTTCACAATCTCAACACCTTCTTCGCTTCCCTCCCTAAGATCAACCCCATATCCTTCACTTTGTGACCGAAACAAGTCTGGAACGGCCATTTCTTGGTTTAGGCAAGAATTGTATAGATTGATATCTCGAATCAAAAGTACTCCCGTGCAGTGCATTTGTTTAAGGTTTAAACTCACTTCTCATCTACACACCCCAAATTACCAAAACCAGCAGAAATAGTTTTCACCCATAAATAATTGGCGACCATAGTGGGAGATTAATCTCTCGGTTGCAAAATCAATTTCCAATTTCATGTTTCAATACCCGATTCGATCTTCTCAATTTCAAGAGGATAAATCTTAGGTTCATTTCAATCATTAACCTATTCATTTCTTTCAATTGCAAAGTCCAGTTTCTGTGTTATGATGTATTCTCCTCAGCCGAGTTATTCGGAGGCCGTAAGTGATCCAAACCACATGGAGAATATAGACAGAATGCTAGAAAACGTCCTAGCAAACCAAGTTGGCATCGCTAGAAGGCAGAGCGAGATGTTCCGTCTTCTGAATGATATAGCAGTTCAATTGCAAGAAGGTTCTGCAGATGCCTACCCGGAGAGTATCACGAACAACGACACCGTCGAATCTATATCTAGAAATCGTGTTTCTACCAATCAGGACGCGAAAGGAACACGTGGCCATACCAGGAGGCCATGGAGAGATGAACATCATAATCCATCTAATGAATGAGGCTTAAAGCAACTCTACAGAGGAAAGGATGTGTCAGGAATGCCACAACCTTTATCAGACAAAGGAAATGGGCCAGCCTATGAAACCCTGCTGGAAGATTTATATCTCAAAACCCTTGTCGAAGTACAGAAATCTACCCAATCTGCCGCAACTTTTCAGCCAAGCGAAGAGCCACCTGAAGAGGGAGAAATCAGCCAAGAGTCACATGAGCACGGAGGCTGGAGATACCTGACTCATCCATCTGACGATGACACTCTCGTTGACTCAATACATTTGAAAGCAGCGGCGCCTCAGTGGAGGCGACCACCCAAGCGGGCAGCGTATATGTTAGCACACGTACCGACTCCAAAACATTCTCCATATCATAATCATCAAGAGATATCACAACAGCGTCTGTGAAAGCAAGAAAAGCATGGATCAACATACCCATACTTCCCATTTTCCATGAATAAGGTCTTAGAATTATTGGAGATGCGGGTGAAATACGGGGAAGTCCAACTGCCTCAGGTATGGCGACCACCAACTGATCAGGAGATGATAGATCCGAGATATTATCACTATCATCGTTTTTTTCACCACCCCACCAGTGAATGCAATGCCCTGAAGCGCATTTTCCAAGAGAAGCTTAGCTCCGAAGATTTGCCGCATGTCTCTGAAGATTAATGCGTGCAGTCTCTCGAAGTAATAACTAGGGGAGGTCTAAATTCATACCGACGGAATTCCAAAAGCAAGTAAGTTTTATCACGTAATTTTTATAAGGTGGTTTTAGAGTTTATTAGGGACTTGGAATTCCGCATGAGAAAGATTTAATGATCAGACGCTATGTTTGTCTCCTTTCATGCTAGCACGATGTTTACAAATTCATAAAAATATTGTTGTATTAGCCACATTACTCATAACCATAATGCAAATTTCATTCAGAATAATCTCTCTCTCCAAAAATCATTCACAAAGAAATATCTCAAAATAAACCAGTTCAAAGATCCAATTACCTACTAGTTCAAAACCTAAAATCAAGGTTGTGAAAAAAAATCCTCACGTCACTCAAAAACTCCTAAAAATGAAAGGGAAAATCATACTGGACGGTATAAACCATTCAAGGGAAGTCCTTCAGCAACAACTCATCCTTCTATACATAGGCAGCTTTCATCTTCTGGAGAACAACATGTTTCAACTTCAACTCATGAGAAAACCTTTCAATCTTTTCTTCCTAGCAAGAGATGATGTATGCATAAGGGACTTCACGCGTTTCATCTTGCAGTTTCTGGATTTTAGTGAGTCCTTTATAGAACCAAGAGGCATTAAACTCATACTTCACGAACACATCCCGGTAGAACTCCCAGTTTTCGATTACTTCTTCAGAAGCGGTACGCCCAGTCACGATTATCATGTCATGGATAGAAGATAAAGCTTCTTTGACACGTTTGGCTAATGTTAAGCGACTTGTAAGCTTCTTGGTAGTAGCGATGTGACCATACTTATTCCATAGTTTGGTATATAACCCTTCGTACTTAGCTGGCATGCTGAACCCCCCAACCAGCACGTGATCTATGAAAGAGGCGTCAAAAGAAGGGTCAAAGATGGCACCAGCACTGGGATGCACGATTAATGCGTCGGAAGTCACGGGGAGCTCTTTAGAAGGGGGCGCGTCTACAACCATCACGGATGCGGTGTTTCCAGAAGCTTCTACATTGTCATTCCTCCCAATCTCGAGGTTGGCATCTTTTATAGCCTCGTCTCCCGGCTTGCCAGACTGATCAGACTCCTCATTATGCGCGGAGACACTTCCTTCATCATGGACTGAACCTCCATCATCCTCGTTATCTTTTACAAAGGTTTCAGTATCACCAGACTTCTCTATATGAGGATCAGTATCTCCAGACTTCTCACTATGGTTACGTGCCAGTCTTGCGAAAGCATTTTCTTTAGGAATTCCCTGATCACGAACAAGAATCATCGTTGGTGGAAATTAATTAAGATGGGAAAAAATCAAAAGATCGAAGATGTTTAAAATACCTGCATATTAGAGGAATTGAGGATCACGAGGCCGCATGCTTGCTTCTTGGCCTAAGGACTGCAGTTATCAATAGCATTAACTCTGTATCATTTACCCAGAAATGTCTTCAACCGCTTGTGATACTTCAGGATCTCAGGAGACGGCATGTCACGAGGAGCTGTCTCAACTTCTTCCGAGAACGTCTGGAAAGCTAATAGCTGTTTTATCCAAAATTCCTTGTACTTATCAGTTGCCATCGGCTTTCTTCCAATGGGCAAGAATGGAAGACTCTGCTATGGTGTGAAGACGTCAGCATTGAGAATGGGACGCACGATATCTGGCGGAGGCATTTGCGGGCGATGGAAGGGAACACCCTAGTCGAATCCCATTTAGCGAGCGGATCTGTCAATGTTGTAAGAAACCGCAGAGAGGGACTCATCGAAGAAAGTTAGAATATATCCTGGCATACAACTTCAAAGGTAGATGGCTTCTCCATGACTCACGGTTCTTCCCTTAGTGTGCAACACAACGTCAGAAGCAATGGTAGAAGTTTCTGGTTGAATCACTGAAGAATGGACTGGCCCCCACGGGCGGAAGTTTATAGCATACACATTGTCAAGAAAATCAACAAGTTTTAACCAGGGTTTTGGACGTCTGTTATGCCAACGGAGTATCCTTGAACCGTCATATAAACCAGAGAGTGAAGTCGCGGAGACAGGATAATAACCTTTAAAATGTTTCCACAGACACGCTTGAAGGAAAGCAATGTGGATATGCGTTTCCACCTTCTTATATCCATTGGAAGCATGCATGTCTACCGCCAAAGCATCCAGATAAGAATACAGTGATCCATGGAACAAAGCACCCCAAGGGGAGAACCATACCTTTCACCAATTTGATAGAAAACATGACGATGTCGCATCTTATAGTCTTCTTCCCAGAACCGTCATCGAAGATGTCCCGAGATAGCCATAAGGACAAGAACGCAACCATCTAAGTTCATCATCCAGTTTTTGGTCTGGTTTCGGTTTTGCAGGAGACCACTCAGACACCCACCAAGTATAGAAGCATTTCGCGTCACTTTTCTATTGGTCATACTCTCCAGACTTTCGAAGTATATCTTTGAGGTTCACCTTCTCTTCGACAGATAACGTCTAATGGAAGTTCCCAGCAATCAGAAGATTCATCAACACGGCTACACTTTCCAGTGTAATAGTCATTTTTCCCCATCTACAAACAGCCGTGTGTGTAGAGGGATGCCATCGGAAAATGAAAGTGATCAAACCTGCAGTATCTTTCTTAATGTGAAGAGAAGCAGACGCCATAACAGCTTCAATGATCTGCGCCTTGGTCAAGTTGTACTTGATAGTATCGTTGCTTAGCATACGCCTCATCCATCCCTCATAAGAGCACAGTGGAGTGTGGAAAACCTTGGAGTCAATAGGAGAAGGCGGATATTCATTTTTTCGAAGACATAATCTCATTACGAATGCTGGAGAAGAAGACGCAACAATCTCTTCACCTTTTGAGTTCTAAAGCAGTATTATCTTGTGGCTAGGATGTTTCCTAATGCTCGGAAAGGTAACGGTAAATAGTTCATCATCTATATTCGGCATGTCTCTGGAGTATCAACACCTCCCGATTTTGCAACAGCGACATCCCCAGATGACATCTTAACAAGAGCCTCTTTGTTCATTTTCAAACAACTACAATGAAGTGCAGAAGGAAAGAGTCATTACTTCGTGTTAAGGGAGAAGCAGGTCAACCATTATATAAAAAATACATATGTAGGTCAAAGTAATCGAAATCGTTCCTCGGTGCTACTCGGTTGGGGAGCTTGGAGCGAGGAGCGATAAGTTCGGACTTGGAAATCGCCAAAACTCAGTCTAATACTCGAAATCTATTTATTGATCATTTATATATTGTTGCTCATTAGTCATGATTTGTACTTAAAATTTTAACATTATCATGTAATTAAGTGTGTAATATTGTTATATTGAACTATTTATCATTTATTTACAGGTTTTTATATTTTATAACTCTCATCTAAGGGTTATGAAAATTTTCTTTTCTGATTTTAGTTCATGCAAGGTCAACTCAGAAAAATCGTTAACTCGTTTTGCTCAAAAATCGGTCCAAATCAGCCGCCTTAATCGCTAAAAATCGGAAAGGCCTTGGAATCGGAAATCGCCTCGTTCATATAGCCTGTAGCGATTACTCGGTGAGTAATCGGCCTTGGAGAGCGATTTTGATTACACTGATGTATGTCACCCCACGTTCACATTCGAATGAAGAAGGAACGTAGCATGTCCATGTTCGATCAGGCACAGGTGGGGCCCACGATTCGGCCAAACAGGTATTGGGTCACGCAAGCAAGACTAATGTCATACCTTTCAAGTAAGCTGGCATTAGGTCATGACAAGCCGGTGTTGGACGAGGTCACAAGGCTGGTCGATCAGGTGTACATGGTGGGGCCTACATTCAATCAAGCGTGTATGGCGGGTCCCATATTTATTTAAGGTTGCATGCACGGTTTTGTTTATGGGAAGAAGAGCAAACAAGTTCGTTCATGGGTCTTCAAACTATAACCTAAGGCTCTAGGTTTTTCATGCGACAACGAAAAAAAAAGTAACAAAAGGATCACGAAGCACTCACCTTGTCGCGGGTGAGTGAATGACCGGCGGCGGACGACGGACGGCGGTGGTGCTGCGGAGCTGTGAGCAACGGGAGCTTCCAAACAAAAAAAAAATCGTGAGAAAAAGAAAAGGGGTCGTCCTCTTTTATAGACGAGAATTGGAAGAATCCCAATAGGAATTCCTCTTTTGATTGGATTCTTCTTTTAATTCAAACACCCAAAGAAGGAAACCGGTCCCACTCAGGACTCTATGCTTGCAACAACATGTTCACATGCAAGATTAATAGCAGACGATCAAGGATTTCCAGGTAAGCTCCCCTCATCTCGTTTTCCTCCCATGTATTTGTCACCATCTCATGCCTACCCCACAATAGTATAACCATTATGTGCTAGGCAGGGGACTTAATGTTGATGGTGGATTTTAGTTCAGGGCTAGAGTTGTAAAACCATTTTTTTTTTGTAACCATCCTGCAGAGGATGATATTATTTTATAAGTGATGAATACTTCTTCACTTTACTAATTCACCTAGAATGGAGAATGTAGCAACAATCCCCCGAATATTCTGTGAATTTTAGCATTATTGATTAATGCATAAAATGCCTTGTATTTCCCGTGTTGTTCCTAGAAGGACTCTTATTGTTGGTGTGGCATGATGACTGATTATTACTCGCAGCAGAGTAGCATGAATATCCAAGTACCAACAGTGAGGCATGCACGAAATGCCCGTACAGGCTGTAACTCTCGGTGTGTTATACTTGTATGATTGAACATGTAACTCTCGGTGTGTTATACTAGCCCAATTGAGCGTCTAGACTGTCCATAGCAGTCTAGAAACGATCACGATCATCCAACTTCACCAGCATGATTGGATGGTCTAGATCAAATCCAATACCCCCAAGCAGGTATTGGAATATTCACTGCCGACCCAACGCAGGCCCCGCATGGTTGGCCTCCCCAAAAGGAGTGGCATAGCTTGCCAAACCGTCCAAACCAAGCAGAATGGACAAGAAACCCTAAATTAGGGTTTGCGGCACATTACATGTGTCGCAAAACGATCACAACCATCCATCTTCGCAGGTATAGATGGAGGGTGTAGATGTAGATTCAAAGGGACCGAAGCATGTCAATACACTCACCGTGGGCCCGTCTACACACATGACCAGTCGGTCAGGACCAACCATGGTTGGTTGTCCCAATTCGTGCGCACAAAACAAAGCATGACGCACGACCATCCAAAACCCTAATTAGGGTTTGAATTGATCACGAGCGTCCGTTTTCTCCTGATCGAATGAAGGGCTTAGGATACAACTGAGCAGGTCCTGTGAGCATCAACATGATCACCATGGAACCATCTTTCTCCTCACCCGACCGAACAAGGCATACTATGCCTGGTTTCTCCAAATCGCATGCCCAAACTAGTGTGGTCACACTTCCCAAATTAAAAACTTATCTCGACCACTCAACTTCGCCAGACAAATTGAGTGGCTTAGATCACGTTTCCATGGGACAATCAGGTATAGGCATGAATATCAGGTTATTACCTACACGACGGACCAATCGGCCGAAACCGACCAAGCTTGGTCGTCTCGAAACGCGCGCCTTGAAGGTGGCATACCGCGCCCTTTAGGAATCCTTTGCGGCATAGGATTTCTATCGCAAATCGATCTCAGCCACTCAACTTCACCGGTAAATTTGAGTGGCCTATATCAAACCTTCGTGGGACAATGAAGCATGGTCATTGACATCAGCATACCGTCTACACGCATGCCTGATCGATCCTCCATGAAACGTCTCCCAGGATTGGATTCTACCAAGCTGAAGGAGTGTACTCGCGCACCTCCTAAACCCTAATCCAATGGTCACAGATGTGGGTCGCAAGTAATCTTGTCCGTACAACTTCGCCAGCATGGACGGACGGCCTAGGATAGGAGTTAGGAGACCAGTGAGGTATCACCGTGATCATCGTCTGCCACTCTGCCACACCATGTGGTCGGACAAGGGAGGATTTGCTAGCGCAGCCTCCAAACCCTCACGTGAAGTAGGCAGGGCATAATGCTCAACATCGATGCTTCATATATGCCGAATACATTCGATGCATAACATGCATAGAATACACACGATACTTTACAAGTATCGACTTCCTAAATATCTTAGTTATTTAACTAGCATTACATGCTACCTTCTGTGGGTCCCACGATCCACACACTCGAGACATCAATCATGTCACAAACTGGGGTATTGGTCTGGCGGTTTACAGTGTGCAGCGTGCAACGTGCAATCACAAGAACGTGTCAGAAAGACATGGACGGTTAGTGATGATAGGATAAGTGGGCAAGATTGATCGTGTGACACTAACACACAACTCCATCACTCCACTTCCTCCTCTTCCCACGAGAGACGTGAATAAGGCTCAAATGAATTGTATAAATAGGTTCTCCTCCCTATTTCAAAGAGAACACAACACAGAAACCAAGTGTTAATACGAGACGTATTCAAACACCCAGAGCCTGCTTGCATTAATCGTAAGCCTGCTCATCTTTCTGTTACAAGTCATAAACAAGCCTACACCTTCACAATCTCAACACCTTATTCGCTTCCCTCCCTAAGATCAACCCTATCTCCTTCACTTTGTGGCCGAAACAAGTCTGAAACGGCCATTTCTTAGTTTAGGCCAGAATTGTATAGATTGATCTCTCGAATCAAAAGCACTCCCGTGCAGTGCATTTGTTTAAGGTTTAAACTCATTTCTCATCCACACACCCCAAATTACCAAAACCAGCAGAAATAGTTTTCACCCACAAAAAGGAGGTCCACTACAACATGACAAAAATTCACATCAATTGGATGAACAATCTAAAATTTTCTGAAGAAGAATCATGATCCTTCATGCATATGGACATTCATCCACTCCATTCAATCAGAGGCAAAAATACAAGCAAGGTTTCTGATATTCATGAAGCAAAAATACTGAAATAATCAAGGAAACATCTACACCTATAGAAATCAAAATATGTTCAACTACTACATTAATTGATCATCAGATTCGTCATCATCTTCACGATCAGAATCTTCTTCTAGTTCTTTTCAGAATCATCTTCTAGATTTTCTTCCAGATGGTCTTCAGGATCATCATAAGCTGCATCCAAATAATCGTCTTCACACATTCAACTTGGAAATCGATTTTGGCCAATTGTTCAGCCCTCATATCAGTTGAATATGCTCAACTATGAGTCCAATGCGTTCCAAGGTAGATTCGACTTCATATGCATCCGATCATAGGTTACCCCTTCGACGAAAGATAGTGATTTATCCTCAGCCGCTAGTCTTCACCGTGTGAGAAATTTACGTAATCTTCACCGTGCTGATTTTCTATTGCGTGAGCATCATTAAATCACAAAACTCATGATTATATTATTTCATCACAAATAATTGTTTGTTCTCAACAATTTCTCAAAATTCAAAATTTGATTTTTTAACAAAAAAAAAATGACGTGAATAACTCACTTAAATAAATAAAAAATAATCTCATTTGAACGAGCATGCGTCTACGGAACGAGAGACTTTCAATTTTGTGAAAATACGCATATTCAAAATAAAAATAAAAATTTGTTTTCATGAAAGCTCATATTCAAAAGTTTTATCAGTAGACGCAGGTCTATTTCATAAAAAAAAAAAATCCCTTAAACGAGCGTTCACCTTCGAGACGAGAGTTCATTCATTTTTTTATGAAAGCTCACGTATTAAAATAAAATTTTGTTTTCATGAAAGCTCATAGACAAAAAATTTATCATTAGACGCATGTCTATTTAAAAAAAAAAAAAAAAACTCTCTTATGCTAGGGATTATTGTTTGTTTCTTAAACTAACGAACGAACGAACATATGTTCCTAAAACAAGGATTTCCTTTTTTGGGTCGGGTCGTAAACGCTAAACCGACCAAAACTGGACTTCTGATCATCCAAATCAGCAGTACTTCATCTCTCCGTTCTCATGGGATGACACCCTATCATACTTCCAGAGTCCTTATCTAGGCATTTACTCATACATGACATCATTGGAGAAAATCAGGGATTCTGGAAATGCCTTTGTACGATTAAGTTCAACTAC
The DNA here is from genome assembly GCA_023529315.1 of Papaver bracteatum. NCBI lineage: Eukaryota > Viridiplantae > Streptophyta > Magnoliopsida > Ranunculales > Papaveraceae > Papaver > Papaver bracteatum. The sequence goes on from JAJJWX010001169.1 coordinate 441,327, forward strand.
TTATCTCGTCTACTGGAAAATCACCATCCAGTGCTTAATGTAAAACATGACTCTCCCTCACTAAGCAGGGGACTTAATGTTGGTGGTGGATTTTCGGTTAAGGCTAAAATCGTAAAATCATGATATTGCATGTTTTTTGCCCGACTTTAGGAATGTATGTTAGTCTATCATTTAGAACTGTCACTGTTTCTTCCAAGAACGATAGTTTTCTGCGACAGATAAAAATAATTGTTTTCTATAATAGTCATTGTAACGGCTTTACAACGTTGCGAATCTCAGTATTCTTATCTTTTCGCCTCTTGTGGGCACTTTTGAGTAATAAAAATGAATTTTGAGCGTGTCTATAATATGAGGAGTTAAACCCCTACACAGGTGTTTATAGGTGAAAATAGTTTCTGCTGATTTTGGTAATTGTGGGTGTAAAGGTGAGAAACTGTTTAAACCCTAAACAATGTACTGCAAGGGAGTACTTTAGATTCGAGAGATCAATCTGTACAAGTCCGGCCTAAACCAAAAAATGGTCGTTCCATACTTGCTTCGGTCACAAAGAGGAGGAGAATGGGTTGGTTTTGGGGATGGAAGCAAGGAGAGTAGTGAGACCAGAATAGTTGATTCTGGAAGAGCAGTTGGGTTTCTACGACTTGTTATCAGAAAAGGTAGGAGAGCTCACGAGGAGAGCTAAGTTAGTATTTATGAGTGTTGTCTTGTCCGAATGAACTTGTTGTTCAAAGGGAAATAGGTAAGACCTATTTATACAAGTCGAGGTATAAACGTACCCTGGTCTCATTAAGGAGTAGGGAAGTAAATGGGAGGAGGTGCTAACCGTATGCATGGACTTGATGTTCCATAAAGTGGTTAAAGCATGAAACTGGTTTTCATGAAACTATTAACATTATGGAATTGATGTTCCATAAGGTTGTTAACTCACGGCTTTATGTCCCATGAACGTTTCCCACATAACTCCCGTATTTATTAGGTGCCTCACCCTTATGACACTTACTTATGAAGGGCGTAGTGTATGCTGCACGCTATACACCACCAAACCAATATCCAAAGAGAATCCCCCAGTTTGAGTTGATATCTCGAATGTTTTAGAAAACATGTAATACGTTGTTGTGGCTTGGAAAGTCGAGCTCGGGGAACTTGCTAGCCTGATGACCTTCGACGGTCGAGATGTTGCATCTTGAGAGGAGGGGCAACCATTGATCGTTGAACGCCTTCGTTTTGGTAGCCGCGTAGTGAGGTCCAACGGGGTGGCACGGCTAGGATGTGTTTAGACTTGGCATGAGGGGCCAAGGGTTCGCCATAGGCGTATGGAATGGCTATGGCCAAGGCAAGGGTGCTTGGATAGTCGGGACGTGACTAGCACAGCTAGGGCCAAGGAAAAGTGTGTTTGGCATGGCGCGGCTAGCTTGGATAGGTTTGGTTTGGCTTGGCATGTGGGGACAAGGGGTAGCCATGGGCGCAAGGCGTGACTAGCGTGGGCTAGTTGTGGTTTTGGCTTGGCATGTAGGGCCAAGGGGTGGCAATGGGCGCATGGCGTGACTATCTTGGGATAGGTGCGGTATTGGCTTGGCATGTGGGGCCAAGGGGTAGCCATGGGTGCATGGCGTGACTAGATTGGGCTAGGTGCGGTTTTGGCTTAATATGTGGGGCCAAGGGGTTTCCATGGGCGCATGGCGTGACTAGTTTGGGCTAGGCGCGTGACCAAGCTAGGGTTTTGGGCCAAAGGTCGTGAGGGGGATTTAGACGGCCAGGATTTGCTCATGGGATTGAAGGGAAACCGTTGATTGTTGCACGCCTTTACTTTGGTAGCTGTATGGGGAAGGCCAGCATGGTGGCGCGGCATGAGGGGCCATGGCGAGACGTGTTTGTCATGGAGTGGCCGGCGTGGCTAGCTTTGGCTAGGTGCGCGACCAAGCTAGGGTTTTGGGCCAAAGGTCGTGAGGGGACCTTAGACGTCCAGGATTTGCTCCTGGGATTGAAGGGAAACTGTTGATTGTTGCACGCCTTCCCTTTGGAAGCCGCGAGGGGAAGGCCAGCAAGGTGGCGCGGCATGAGGGGCCATGGAAAGATATATTTGGCATGGCGCGGCTAGCTTGGCTAGGTGCGTGACCAAGCTAGGGTTTTGGGCCAAAGGTTATGAGGGGACCTTAGACGGATAGGATTTGTTCCTGGGATTGAAGGGAAATCGTTGATTGTTGTACGCCTTCACTTTGGTAGCCGCGAGGGGAAGGCCAGCATGGTGGCGCAGCATGAGGGGCCATGGCAAGATGTGTTTGGCATGGCGTGGTCGGTGTGGCTAGCATGATTTTCCATTGGCACAGAGGTACGTCTAGTATGGTTGGCATGCCTTGGCGTGGTCGGTGTAGCTTCCATGATTTTCCATTGGCACATAGGTAAGGCTAGCATGGTTGGCATGCCTTGGCGCGGTTGGTGTGGCTGGCATGATTTTCCACTGACACAGAGGTAAGGCTAGCATGGTTGGAATTCCTTGGCGCGGTTGGTGTGGCTGTCATGATTTTCCATTGGAACAGAGGTGCGTCTAGCATGGTTGGCATACCTTGGCACGGTTAGTGTGGCTGGCATGATTTTCCATTTGCACAGAGGTGTGGCTATCATGATTGGCACTCCTTGCGCGGTTAGTGTGGCTGGCATGATTTTCCATTGGCACAGAGGTGCGGCTAGCATGGTTGGCATGCCTTGGCGCGGTTGGTGTGGCTGGCATGATTTTCCATTGGCACAGAGGTGCGGCTAGCATGGTTGGCATGCCTTGGCGCGGTTAGTGTGTCTAGCATGATTTTCCATTGGCACAGAGGTGCGGCTAGCATGGTTAGCATGCATTTGCGCGGTTAGTATAGCTGGCATGATTTTCCATTGGCACATAGGTGTGGCTAGCATGGTTGGCATGCCTTGGCGCGGTTGGTGTGGATGGCATGATTTTCCATTGGCACACGTGGGAATTAGGGTTTGGCTCATCGTAACCCTAATTTGAAAAATATACCCAGGTAATTATTTTAGAGACACATTAAAGGTTTTAGTAAATGTGCCTAGTAAATGCTTGTTGCTTTAAATGTTGTGACATTACTGTCTGCTAGGGTTTAGTGTTTTACGATTTTAACCCTAAGCTAAAAACCACCATCAACATTAAGTCCCCTTCTTAGCTCGGAACAGGTGCCTTGTTGCGAGGTAAGCATATGATGGTGACAGACAAGGACGGAATCGAGGTGTAAATCATTGCAAAGATGGTCAGGAGAATCCGACTATCCTTTCTGAGTGGTAAAGCGAGTTTTGGCTTGCGGCCCTGCGTAAATTATACTGGGAATGCAGACCGTGGAGTTGTGAGGCGAAAGTTACCGGCTTGGTCTGGTCGTACATCTCCAAGGAAAATGGGGCGCGGTCTTGGGAGGCGACACAAGTGGGAAGCTTGGCTCGAGAGGCCAAGGGGTGGCGTGGTCCTGGCCGCGGCAATGGCATACATGAGCGACTAGGCGTGGCGGGGCCGTGATGATGGATCAAGGTCTTGGCTAGGGTCGCGGCGATGGCATTCACGGGCGGGTAGGCGCGGTGGGGCCACGATGATGGAGCGAGGGCTTGGCTAAGGCCACGGCAATGGCATACATGGGCGGCTGGGCGCGGTGGGGCCATGGTATGGTGTGATGGAGCCGTGATATGGAATGAGTGGTCTTGGACATGGAAATTTGTCTTTGCAGGACCGGTTTCCTCTTTTCCCTTCTTGGCTCAAAATAGGAAATCCTTTCTTTGTTCAAACTCCCATATACCATGTATATATATATATAAAGTAGGATCGGCTTATATTTTGTTTTACGCCTCTTTATTCCTCTCATCCGTGTGACAGTAGTAAAGCAGAGCGGATGAGCAAATCCCAGGTACGCCTTCCAACACTTCTATTCAACTCGTTTTTTTCTTTTTTTGCTGGTGTAAACCCTAGTTATAGGCGTACCTCTTCATGACCTTGTAGAAATGTTGGCGTGAATCTTAGTTATTTTTTTCCCTAGCTTCTAGTAACACTTAGGCATGGATACTATATAAATGTTGACCGCCCCTAATCACTATGCAAGGTAGGCATGTGACAGTAATTGCCATGTCTTTTCACGAAAACCTAGATTTTTAGGGTTTGCTCCTTGCTTTGGTGTAGCCGTGTGCATGATCCCCCCCCCCCTTTTTTTTTGTTCTTGGGCACGTCTATCTGGTCGGGCGAGAGTTCCCGGACTGCGTGTAGTGGTGATGTAAACTCTTGAAACCAGTCGGTTTGTTCCCAGGGCGGCTCCCTTGTGTCTGATAAAAATAATTTCTACATGATTTATGTAATAATTCCCGCTCCTCTTGTTCCTTTGTAGTTATTGCAGCGGTGAAAAATGACGTAAGATAATTTTGTTAAGATGTCAACAGTTTCCATGGTACCGAAGGATATAAGTAATTCCAAGCCAAACATAGATGATGAGTTCTTCACGGCATCGGCCACGGTTAGGAGAAACCATCCCCAATACATACCGATCCTCTTGACCGGTTCGGAGAGTGAAAGAGAGGATCGATCGGTTCGGCCAGGAGGCGTAATAAGGTTTTGCATCCAGAGGAAAGAATATCATGCCTCTCCTATCGAATTTAAAATCCCTGCAAGTTCGTTGTGTTCCTTTGAGAAATGGGTGCAATTCATGATGGACCAGGAGCCTGTAAAGACCAATTTGACCAGGGCGCAGATTGTTGATGCTTTTGTGGCTTCCGCGGTACTTCAAATTAGGAAAGTCATTCCATGCTTGGTCGTCTTCATTTCCAGATGGTGTCCAGACACCCATACAGCCGTATGCAGGTGGGGCGAAATGACTATTTCTTTGGAGAGCGTGGATGTGTTGCTAAATCTTCTTGTAATTGGAAACCTCGACGTTAGGTTGTCTGCAGATGAAGAAGAAATGCGCGCCACCCAGGTTGCGAAGTAAAATAGATTCGTTCGGAAGGAAAACGAGACGAAATGCTTTTATGACTGGTGGGTATCTCAGTGATTTCCTGATGAGTTGGAGTCGGACCAGAAAAATAGCGTACTTCATGTCGCGGCGTTCTTGGCTCTTTGGCTATCCAGGGATATCTTTGAGGATGGATCGGGCAAGAAAGAGATAAGGCAGGAACTTATCAAGTTTTCCATAAAATTGGCAAAGGGCGTCGTTCTCCCCATCGGTGGTTTGTTTCTTGGTTCTCTGTATGCACACCTGGATCAGCTGGTTTCGGACATGCATGCCTCGAACGGCCATATGAAGGTGGATTCGTATGTTCATGCAGCTTTTCTCCAGGCATGGTTGTGGGAGCATTTCGAGAAGTATGCCCTGAAACCGTTGGCCATATTTCCCGAGTCTTAGGTGTATGGCATGGCTAGGGCCAAGGCAAGGGTGCTTGGCTAGTCGTGACGTGACTAACATGGCTAGGGCCAAGTAAAAGTGTGTTTGGCATGGCGCGGCTAGCTTGGATAGGTTTGGTTTGGCTTGGCATGTGGGGCCAAGGGGTATCCATGGGCGCATGGCGTGACTAGCGTGGGCTAGGTGTGGTTTTGGCTTGGCATGTGGGGCCAAGGGGTATCTATGGGCGCATGGCGTGACTAGCTTGGGCTAGGTGCGGTTTTGGCTTGGCATGTGGGGCCAAGGGGTATCCATGGGCGCATGGCGTGACTAGATTGATCTAGGTGCGGTTTTGGCTTGGCATGTGGGGACAAAGGGTAGCCATGGGCGCATGGCGTGACTATCTTGGGCTAGGCGCGTGACCAAGCTAAGGTTTTAGGCCAAAGGTCGTGAGGGGGCTTTAGATGGCCAGGATTTTCTCCTGAGATTGAAGGGCAACCGTTGATTGTTGCACGCCTTTACTTTGGTAGCCGTATGGGGAAGGCCAGCATGGTGGCGCTGCATGAGGGGCCATGGGGAGACGTGTTTGGCATGGCGCGGCAGGCGTGGCTAGCTTTGGCTAGGTGCGCGACCAAGCTAGGGTTTTGGGCCAAAGGTCGTGAGGGGACCTTAGACGGCCAGGATTTGCTCTTGGGATTGAAGGGAAACCGTTGATTGTTGCACGCCTTCACTTTGGTAGCCGCGAGGGGAAGGCCAGCATGGTGGCGCGGCATGAGGGGCCATGGCGAGATATATTTGGCATGGCGCGGCTAAATTGGCTAGGTGTGTGACCAAGCTAGGGATTTGGGCCAAAGGTCGTGAGGGGACCTTAGACGGCCAGGATTTGCTCCTGGGATTGAAGGGAAACCGTTGATTGTTGCACGCCTTCACTTTGGTAGCCGCGAGGGGAAGGCCAACATGGTGGCGCGGCATGAGGGGCCATGACGAGATGTGTTTGGCATGGCGTGGTCGGTGTGGCTGGCATGATTTGCCATTGGCACAGAGGTACGGCTAGCATGGTTGGCATGCCTTGGCGCGGTCGGTGTGGCTGGCATGATTTGCCATTTTCACAGAGGTACGGCTAGCATGGTTGGCATGCCTTGGCACGGTTGGTGTGGTTGGCATGATTTTCCATTGGCACAGAGGTGCGGCAAGCATGGTTGGCATGCCTTGGCGTGGCTGGTGTGGCTGGCATGATTTTCCATTGGCACAGAGGTGCGGCTAGCATGGTTGGCATTCCTTGGCGCGGTTAGTGTGGCTGGCATGATTTTCCATTGGCACAGAGGTGTGGCTAGCATGGTTGGCATGCCTTGGCGCGGTTAGTGTGGCTGGCATGATTTTCCATTGGCACAGAGGTGCGGCTAGCATGGTTGGCATGCCTTGGCGCGGTTGGTATGGCTGGCATGATTTTTCATTGGCACAGAGGTGCGGCTAGCATGGTTGGCATGCCTTGGCGCGGTTAGTGTGGCTAGCATGATTTTCCATTGGCACAGAGGTGCGTCTAGCATGGTTGGCATGCCTTGGCGCGGTTAGTGTGGATGGCATGATTTTCCATTGGCATAGAGGTGCGGCTAGCATGGTTGGCATGCCTTGGCGCGGTTGGTGTGGCTGGCATGATTTGCCATTGGCACACGTGGAAATTAGGGTTTGGCTCGTCGTAACCCTAATTTGAATAATATACCCGGGTAATTATTTTAGAGACACATTAAAGGTTTCAGTAAATGTGCCTAGTAAATGCTTGTTGCTTTAAGTGTTGTGACATTGCTGTCTGCCAGGGTTTAGTGTTTTACGATTTTAACCCTAAGCTAAAAACCACCATCAACAACTGGGTCGACGGATATCATTTTCTTTAAATTGAACCTATTGATATGAATTCGGTGAAATCCTATTCCCAGTAACTCTCACCTTTGTTTATCATTTTCTTTAAATCTTTAAATTTAATCTTCACAAGTCTTAGAGTTCGAATCGTATTATTACCACAACAACAAATCAAAAATCTCATCAGCAGACGTGGACACGATACGATGTGGACGCGGGCAAGACCAAATTCTCAAAAAAGTAGGACGCGGACACTATATAAATAATTTATTTATATATATACAATCATGTATTTATACAGCAAAGTCAAGTGTTTTGATCGTGAAATTAGAAAATGATGCTGCATTACATTGTTTTTTTGTGTAAATTTCAAAAGAAAAGAAGAGATCGTTTGTTTATACACGCTGAAGGTCAAGCAAGCAATCACTGTTAAACACATGGCACAATCAAAATGCATTCTTAGAACGACACATGCCCGACCAAGGGTAGTTACATGATGTCATTTCCAAATACAAAACCCTAACAAAGACATAACCATCTCATCTATTCTCTTTGTCTTCTTCACCGTCGAATAGTTTTGCTTCATCTTCTTCTCACACTGAATCCATATCCTCTGTTGCCTATGTTGTGATAGCAGGACAAAAAATTGTTCCAAGATTTTACATTTGTATCTCAATGTATGTAGAATAAATGTTGGTGATCATTGTTTACTGACGAAAGTTCAATGTGTCAGATACATTTGGATCTGTAATGTAATTAACTATTGTTTCAGATACATTTCCATAAGCTTATTATTCCGTAATCTAATCAGATGAATCGGTTTAATAATTGATGTAAATGTTTTTCTTTTTTCATTTAGTTAATAATAGTAAAAATAAAGAGAGAAATTTAAATGAAATTGAAAAGAAAAAAACGTGTTAAACCCGAGTCATCGATGCGTCCAAACCAGACTCGAGTGATCATTGGTGCGTCCAAACCAGACGCGAGTACAACGCGTATATTGGTGTGTCGGACACACGTAGTGCCACCGTCCAACGTGCGTTATGTGGCCGACACGCATCAGATACGGACACGGCTCAAAAAAAATGCAGCGTCCGTGAAACCCACGCTAGGACAGACTTTGATAGAGTTAGGTTTTAAGACTTTGATAAGAGTTAGGTTTTAATATATAGGTGTCAACGTATTACTGCAAAATTAAACTAATAAAAAAAGTTACTAATATGCTAACCACTCCTTATGTCGTTATCCCACGCCCATAGATGGCCTAATCCGGGAACAGTCCTCGCAAAAATTTGAGCAGCCTCCAAAAATGCCTGCCTTCGTAAGCTGGCTGGGCTTAACTTTTGTTTTTGCACCAGGCAGAAGAACACATTTAATCAGCCAAATTTAAAGTTCAATTTAAAACCTTTTGGGCTGGTGCCAGGGTCAGCAGAGCCCTTGTTCTTCCCCTGCTAGTGATATCAAGGATCTGTACTTCCATAAAACCTCTTTCAAGCTCTTCCTTGATCTGCTAGTTATGTTCACAAGTAAATAAGTGTTTTCCTACTTATTTCTATATCTTCTTAACATAGCTTTATACATTATTTTCTATGCCACTACAGTACAAGCTTCAATTTCCTTTCTTAACCCAACCCCAACAAGTAAAACTGAAGGAGATTAAAATTCCTGTCACAACTTGCAACGTTCTATCGTTTTTAGTTGCGCCAACTGTTTTGTTTCTTGGCTTCAAATGCCGCTCCATCATTTAACATGTCTTGGGCATCGGTTTCCATTCCAAGTTTGGAGAGAGCTAGCGCTTGCAAATAGAAAGCAGTGGGCCACTCATGCATGCACACCTGAGCTTGCATAGCATCTCGAAGAGCAAGTTCAGGCTGTCCATTCATTAAGTAAGAGAGTGCCCGCCTTGCAAAGACAGTAGCAGATGGAACGGGCATCATCACAACTAACTGTATTTCGCAAAAGAAGTACAACTCATCAAATTTAACATGACGAAAGTAGATAAGATTTTGAGAAATCGCTTTTAGTATAAAAAAGAACCCGAGGATCTAAAGTAAGACTGTACCTTTGAGTAATGATCTATGGCGTTTTTAAAATCCTTGTCTCTAAACGCAATATCCCCAAATTTCTTTGTATTCAACATCTCTTGCACTTGCTGTGTCCATTCTTGAAATGAAAGCTTCACAACAGCACCACAGTGTCAGAAAATAACAACCAAATAAAATTACAGACCGTGCAATTACTAAAAAGAGAAATCCCAATAACACTTTAATAAGGAACAATAAAACAAGAATTGTACTAGATGAAAAAGGCATGAAGGAAACTAATTTTGTGGCACAAATGAAGGGTGTAGAAGATATCCAGAGAAAGTGTTGTTTTACCTCATTCTCTGCGCCCTCTTCATCCCTATAACCTGTTTTAAGTAGGATATCATGCACAGCAGTAAGATCCATTCTAGCACAAGCTTTTCCAAGAGGAGAAACCACCTTTGGCGGGGGAGCTGCAACTTTTTGCAGACCCATTAGACTAAGCGATGCCACCTAGCAAGCCCAATGAAACCAAAATCAGATGAGGGTACAAACAAAAAGATCAAAAGCAATACAAATTGTAACAACAGAATTTAAGTTTCATATTATGAACCCTGCAAGCTTCTCACACCAGAGTAATCAGGATTTCAGCAACTAGTTTGGATTGAACTGCATTATGGATTCCAAATAGCAGTGCTCAGATTTGTAAAATCAAAAACATTAGGTGCCACTCTAGTAGAGGTAGTAAAAGCCACTAGGAGTTGAAAACCTCGACCTGATGAGGAACCTAACCTACACCTTGACTTCTAAAAACTAACAATTAGAAGCTGACTACTAGTGTTCATTGAGAATAGAATGCACAACCTAACATTAAAACTAATCCACAGTCTTACTTCTAACAGCTACTAACTTCTAAAATAACAATAAAGCCCATTATTAATATCAAAGTACTGAAGTTAATTACCTCTGTCTGCTTTTGAAGGGGAGCTACCGCTGAAACGAGAAATTTAGTATTTGGTCTATCTCTAGCCTCAGATTGAAGACACTTCGAAGCGAGTTCGACCAATTTGGTAGCATCCTCATTAGTGTACTGCCCCTCCAATGATGAATCCATCACGACCAATACATTCTTTCCCCTTATCAAATCTAAGGCCTGAAGCAACCAGGATAGAAGTATCACTCAGTAAATTTCATAAAGCAAGATACCCATTCGTTTCTAGGTAGCGAGATTGTGTCATAAGAACTCAAACAATTTGTTTAGTGGAAAAAGCAACTGCAGGTAAATTTTAACAACTTCAGTGCTACTCCTAATCTTGCACATTTTTAGCAAATGCTCGGTTTACATTTATTACCAACCAAAGTGCAAGAACTGTAAAACTTATATTACACCTCCAAAATAATTTAAAAAACGGAATTCGATGTATGATTTCATGACCGTCCATGATTTCATCACATTTGCAAGTAAAAATATAACTGGAGAAAGAGATTCTCCAAAAAAACAAAGGTATAAGGCTCCCTAAAAAACAGAAGAATGGTATATTGAGCGATTATAGTATGAAGCAGCATATCTTACATGGCTAGGAGGGATATGCTTCCCACTCAACAGATCCAAGAGAACAGTTCCATAACTATATATCACGCTTTCTGGGATGACCCTTCCTGCAAAATTTAACATCAAAATCTCAAGTCGAGAGGAAAAAAAATTCCAAAGAAAAAATCAGGAAATATGCAGAGTACTGAACAAATATAACTGGATATTTGTTTAGGTAGCATAAGATGAATTGTGAAACTAATTACTGAGTTTCTCAACAAAGTTTAGGTTGCATTAACACAATAATACACCTCACGAGTCATGACCCTGTAACTTTGAGCCTGGTAAAAGAGATTCACATTCAAGGGGAGTTAGATAGTAGAGAACTAGAGATCATATGCACGTTTCAACCCTCCGAAGATAAAATCTTCGCCATAACTAACACAAGACGTTGCCTTAACTACCCTTTTGCATATACTACCTATGTCTCGTCAGTCACCCATTTCAGTTTGGGAGGAAACCGATCAATTCAGAAATTCTAATGGAACGGTTTCCAATCCCTATATTGCAGAAATGTGTCCAGACATCTTCACTCACTACCTGAAATGTCCGCACTGTTTTACACAACTCACACTCCAGCGATTACCCTCTATATATCTTTTGACACATGGATCTTTCCCAACATTATTAAGTTACGGAACCAACTGTTGCATGCTAGTGAAATATAATCCAACTTTTTTCCCTCACTCACTAAATGAACCTTTCACATAGCAAAAAAACCTACACAGCCGTCTAATGGCACCTAACATCCAAAAAATGACCTACTGCCTGTTAAAAAAAATGACTCCTTGTGCCTCATCATTCAAAAGTCAGTCCTGGTAAATCCTGAAATTGCTAATCAGATAAGTCTCAGAAGAAAGGGTGAATTGAAGTCAAATTATACAATATTTGCACAACGTTAATGAAAGCAATAACGGGGGCGTCAAAGACGCATTATCAAATCAGTATCTCACACAAATTTTACCGACTCAATCACTATATAAACTTTACGCACAGCAAAAGAACCTACACAACCACCTGATGACACACCTCACATCTAGAAAATGACCTATACCAAAAACACTCAGAAGTTAGAACCTAGTAATTCTTGAAATTTTTAATCAGACCTCAAAAGGAAGGGGGAATTGAAAGTCAAATCAGATATTTATTTGTACAAAGTTAATGAAACAATGAAATCACATAAGCAGCCAAGACAACTACATAAAATAATTATAAAATCAGTATCTCAAACTCTAAGAACTGATATTCACGGCAATAAAAAGGGCAAAAAGAACATGTCAACCATGAAAAAAAAAACTCATACTACACATTCATGTCAAGCATTTAACCGAGAAGTCTAGACCAATGCAACCTAAGACTAGAAAAGCATTGAACCAGGCATTATGCTTTCACAAGAAAATTATCCAGCACTCATAAATGCAAGTAGGGAATCATCAAATGCACCAACCAGGCCTCAATAAAAAACTAATTTCCTAGCATTTAATATTTGTGAATGAAGACATTATTAAAAATTTCTTGTTCTGGAGTTTCTTCATGTCATATAGGCCTACTAGAAATAACCCGTGCCGTTGAGACATAATAGTTTTTTGTTATATTGATTTTCATAATTACTTTCAACTGTGGTAAGACTTATTTTGATCCATGTGAACTTGTAGCTGTGAAAATCTTAGATATTGGTCATCCAAATAATTATAAATTTGGTTACACTTGCAACTGAGTAAAATAATAATTTCTGATAAAAATGATAGGTAAATTATTTTATCTTGTCCTAAAATAATAATGATTGTTAGTCTTTGATACTGATTTGTATTGTACTCATGCCATTACGCTAAATCTTCATCGGTTGAGAAACAAATGTAGTTATTTCCTCCCAAAAATTCTTCCTCGATTGCTGACACTTTCGTCCTGTAGCTAGAAATAATCTGTGTCGTAACATCACTTCTCATATTTTTTTAGGTCTTTTAGTCTTCCAATTTTAAGAGAGTTTTCTATTTTGTTTCAGGCCAAAATAATGTTCATGCATACATAATAAAATTAGTCATATACATCACCAAAAATCCAACAACCAAATAATTTAAGTAACAATGTATATATGTGTATCCCTTCCCATCAGATTCACCTTACCACCACCGAGTCCTATTAATGCATATATAACTTCATTGTAATATTTACTATAGAATGAGTAAGTGTATAGTTAGGTATGAGTAAATTTATGGTTAGATATTCTAACTGCCAGTTTATGTTTGATCAAATTTTAAAGTATCTTATACTGTGTTTGTAACCGTAATACATATGTCACCACCATTTTTTTTTAGAATTTAATATTTCAATTAATATATTGAGTTATGAGGTGATCTATTAGTTAAAGGTTAATAAATTTAAGTTTATAATGAAAGAGGTTACAAACACCACGATCGTTAGATGTATATTGCTAGGATGAGACTGGGATGGTTGGATCATCCGTTTGTCTAAAAAATGTTATCTGGCCGTCGGTGGCTCAAAAACCCATTCTGTTTTGTATTATAGATAAACTCACCTGTCCGTAAAAACTCTGGTGGAGTATAAGCGAGATTTGTACTATAGCTTTTCCCATCTCGACTAGTTTTCATCAGGCCAAAGCTAGATAGACGAGGATCACCATCCTGGCACAAATACACATTTATTTTTAACTAAAAACTATAACCTGATACATAAGGAGCATATAACAGGACAACCAAAAGAATATTCCTGCAATTGTAACTTCTGAACCTGCACTGGGATTTGGGGACAACCTATGTAACTGGCAAATAAATAATGAACTTAAGCAAATCAAGCACAACAATACATTGGAATAAAACATCATAATAACAAAATTTGCCTTATACTTTAAGCTTCCAACTACATGAAGTTAATGATTGTTTTTGTTCAACACACTAAGCTATCTTGAATGACGCCGTTCGCTAAGAATCTACCTTACATTTATCATAGAACCGCTTTTAACCATGTTGTCGAGTCTACTTCAATAAGATCGAGTCTAGAAATTTGAGAATGTGATACATATGTAAGCTAGTGTACCAGTAACACCATAATTAGTTCCAGGTTCGAGTTTATTAAGGCTCGGACTCTTTAACAGTAATCTTAACAACTAAAGGTGTATCACACAGAAGATGGTTATACTTCTTATATCAGCGAGATGAAACCAGATGGGATATTTTCAAAAGATTAACAATGTTATTAGTGTATACCTCATCAAAAAGAACTCTATATGCATTCAAATCATGATATATCTTCCGATTCTCAGTATTGCAATGATCAAGTGCCTGTGCAATATAATTCACAACTTTCAATCGCATTTCCCATGGCAATGGCTGCTTATCCCCTGTATAACAAAGACCCATGAGTCCCATACGGATGGAATGCATAAAAGATACTGAAATAAATCGTCACCTTTTGGTATATAAAGTTGATTTTCATTAAAAAAGTGAACAAGTACCCAAAAGCAAACCCTAGTAGTTTGCAAGATAAAGATTAGAAAATCTACGGAAAAAAAAAAAATCTGAATTTAATTGTTATTTTTTACTTTTTAGCCATGTTCAATGAATGTAAACCTCAGACTTCAATATCATGAAATTCACTGACACCAATTTGGCTATTTCCGACAAACATGACAAAAACTAAAAACTCCGAAAATCTATACTAATAAACCCTCGTAGCTTGCAAGATAAAGATTTCCTTACAGTGAAAGAGATGTTTAGAAAGAGTATCATTAGGCATGAACTCAGCAACTAATAGCCGTTCTTCTCCTTCGCCACAACATCCAATCAGATTCACTAATCTCTTATGCCGTAATTTTCCAACCCCAGAAGCTTCAGCCTATTAATATAAACCACAACAACTACAACATTAGCTCAGATTTTTGTTACCAAAAATGAAGTTACCATTACAAGGTTAAAGAAGTATACTTACAATGAATTGTTGAGAATCAGGCCAAGATAATCCAGAGAAACGTTTAACAGCAACGAATCTACCATTATCAAGTTTAGCTTTGTAAACAACATTAGGAGCTTTTTCACCACTTTCTGATACAATTTTATCACTGCTAAATCCATTAGTTGCTAGTTTAAGTTCAGATAAACTATATTCTTTAAACACAGGAACATCTTGATTTATATCATCCTGATCTCGAAGTTCTCCTCCATTAAGTAGATCCAGTTTTTCACCTTCTACTAATTCTTCATCTTGTAATGCTTGTACATTACTTGTTCGGGACTGTATGCAGCCCATTTTTCCTCAACATCCAATAACTCAAAACCAGCTATCTATATCTATCTAGATTTATATCTCTAGGTCGCTCTGAAACCCTAACTAGTTCGCCAATAACGTTGTAGCTGTAATTTGTAAGAGTAAGTTCCAAAGTTTCTAGGCGGCAAAATTCTAGAAATTTATTTGAGTGAGAAATGTTATAATTTAGACTTGAGAGACAACTGATGATGGTGATGATGGTGATGGAAATAGTTTTTGTTAAGGTGCGGTAGTAATGCTTCTCGGACAAACCGGCCAAATAGACTGAAACATAGAACTGGGGTAGGTCCACTGGGTTGGGAGCAAGGTTTGGCCGTGAGCCCGTTACCGTTATAATGCGTTGTGAAGGATCAAGGATGTGATCGCGTTTTGATCGAAAGATTCGTGGGTTTCGTTTACCCTATCTAGAAGGAGTTAAACAAGAAATAGTTTATATGGTTGGGATGGGATTTAGGGCAAGAAGTGATAGTAAATAGGTAAAACCTTTAATAATGGAAGTTATAATAGTTGAATAGAAAAATAATTGGGATTTAAGATTTCTATCCAACGGTTATAACGTGCATGAAAATAACGAAACATTTTTCATTAATAACTTTAAAACATTTGCCACCACTTTATTTATGAGTTTGGTAACCTATCAATTTGAGGCGATACACAAGATTATGAAAATGCGAATTTCATATACAACTTTTTGTTTGAGCGAAAAAAAGGAAAAATTACATTAAGAATAAGGCTCTACCTATTTGTCACCCTCACTTTTCCTATTTGCCACTCTCATCACAATTTCTAAATTAATTCTACTTTTCAATTCTACTTTTTTCTATTTACCACCTACACAAGTCAAATTCAATTTGACTATAACTATCCCCACTTGTAATTTGTCTTCTTCTCCATTAATCTCTATTTTCACTAAAAACCCATTAAAAAATATTAACCCTAGTTAGAGCTCTGTTCAATTGGTTCACTATTATGTATAAACCATTTATTATTTCTTTAACTCTTATCATTTAACTAGTAAAAATCAAAGGTTTAGTCGGAAATAATCCGTAAATCATTATTATGCAAGATTCTACGATTGAAAATCTAGGGGAAAATATTCAATTCTTAAATGAATGGAACATCCAACAAGATTATGTTAATTTAGCTAAAAATACATTCATAAAGGAAGATTTAGAGGTAAGTAACTGATTTATTTTCTCTTGATTAGTGTTATTACGGTTTTTGTTTATCTAATTTTCGTGGAACTGGTCTCCAGTTCCTGGACGAATACAGAGTGCTACAATCGTCCGAATAAGGACGACCATGTTAACAAATAGTCGTCCATAACTGGACGACTTTATACTTACATAAGACCATCACATATTTGTATAGTTTATATTGTTTACTTGACTCCTAAGTGTGGTTTGTTTTGAATCGACTGAAAAGGTTCCTGAGAAACATGGGAAGCCTAGCACTCAAGAGGATCAAGGAAAGAATGAAACTCAAGGACCCAAACAGAAGAGGAAAGATACTAAAAAAATATATTGAATATTGTGCGCATAAGATGGCAAAAACAAATATTTTAGAGCTTCCACTTATGCCTAAAATTAATGAATTGTTAACTGAGGAGGGTTCAGTCAGGACTGAACATGAGTTAAAAGCACCAGATGTTGGTACAAGCAGTAACGTAAAGGTATATTTTGACAATAATGTGGTGGAACACACTATGACTTTGAGTGAAGAAGAGATCAGAACAACTGATAAAAAAATACAAGGAAAAGATGAAGACATATAAGAATCGGATGAGCTTTAAAGAGACGGATCCTAAAAATCCAGTAGTTATTAATTAAATAGTTTGGTTAGTGTAAATTTAAGACATTTATTCGTATTTAATTTATGAAGACTAATGCAAGTATTCAAGTTGTCTAAAATAGTTTGGTTAATGAAATATAAAACATCTCCATAATTCGTGAACTTTAGTCGCCAAAATTTGAACGACTATGAATGGTGGTAGTCGTCCATACTAGTAAGGTGAAAAAAATCCATAGTCGTTCAGAAAGTGACGACTACATCTGCTTAGTTCCTGAAGTATAGTCTCCAAAATTCGAACGACTACATCTGCACAGTTCCTTTATTTTAGTTGTCTGCCTGGATTTTAGTCGTTTGTAACCTGACGACTAAACCCGCATAGTTCTCACTACTACATCTGGATAGTTCATGAATCACAACTCATGAAAATAGAGAACACAAAACAACTGAATCAAGGAGAAGAAGAAGTGTCTCCCGTGAATAGAATTTAGTTTTTTTCTTTTTTCTTTTAGAGTTTATTATTTGGGGTGGTTCTTTGTGGGGTGTAAACAAAAAGTCAAAGAGGTAGTATTTAGGATAAATGAAAAAGCAAAGGGGTGGCAAATAGGAGAAATGGGGGTGGCAATTAATGAGAGTGGCAAATAGGAAAAGTGAGGGTGGCAAATAGGTGGAGCCAAGAATAAACACTCATCAAAGTAATGAATACATAAAAAAATAAAAAATAAACAGAAACAAGTTGCTTGTGGTCTGTAATAGCTTCCCAATTACATAAGAGAAAGCCCATCAAAAAAGAACTTAAATTGTTAGGACTACATTGTGTATTTGACTGAAACGATAAGCTGGAATATGGTTCTCTTCTTACTTATATAGCCTGCAGCAGTTGTCTGTGCATATCGTCCACCAAATTGTAAACGGTAAAATCCCTCATATGATCTTTATCATACTTTTGCTCCTCCTATTAGACATTTCTTATATATGTATTATTCATAATGTTCTCTGCATATACCCATCTGGATCCAAAATGTTTAGAAAATACCGCCAAATATTCCTTGTTTCAATAAATAAATGGTCTCAAGTTTCTTGATCATTAGAACATAAAAGGCATTGATCTGGATTATCCCAACAACTCTAAGTAGCTTACCCAAAGTAGGCACACTTATATGATAGAGAGTCTAAACTAGAAAAAAACATTTAGAGAAACTTTTAGATTCCAAATTTGTTTGTGAGGAAAAGAAACGAAATCATCCAACTCCAAATATTATAAAAATTTGCCACATACAATTCTTGTCTAAATCCTCATCTTCTAGCATCATTTTTGGTTTTGTTTTAAACTGAGATAACAAAATCTTCTAATAGTTATAGTAAATCATCCACCTCCACAATTTCATACTCATCTATATTTCTCTTTAATTTAAAATTCCAAGACCCCTAAATCGAAGCACATCTTTGAGATTAGATTTTTTGCATTTTGAAACGTTGTAAATGGATGAGAACCTATCTTTAAGATCATTCCCCAATCCACTTATCAGTCCAGAAACATACTGTTAGAGCATTGCTCGATCGAACTCACAAGTGTTGCTATCTCAAGCTTGTTGTCAAATTTAGTTGATCAAAAATATATCTTGATTTCTAGTCTACATTTAGTTATGTCTCGGATTAGGATAGAAGTGTGTAGTTGAGAATCGGATATCACTGTGTTCTACCGTTTGAAGATGAAAATCAACAGGAGCTTTAAAGAACTCCAACATCAAAAGGTAAGTGAAGATTGAACCACCTATTTCTCAAGTTTTCACCTTTCTATCCATGAGACATTGTCGCATGACTAAATTAGATAGTACATGCATAGTAGAAATTTCGAGTCAAGTTTATCTTGAATATCGTTCTCGAAATATGACTAGTTAAGCTTAAGAACATTTGTTCATACTTGATGAATTTGGTTAAGAATAATTTATTATTCATGACTTAAATTATGATTCAATACTTAATCATTCGAAAATATCTTGGAATAGTGATATGTGTCATTGATGTTATTCGGGAATGTTTCGAATTGATTATTAGAATGATACAGAACTAATGTTAATCTGGATACAAGATGCTATACATACCAGTTCACATACTGGGAGAACTATAATAAGTCCGGAGCCGCAGTACATGTACCCAGTACGTGTACCTGCGTAGCTATAGTTCGGCAGCGAATTTTGGTAGGCATACCCGGTATTCATACCACAAAAAGTTTGTGACTCGTGAACCAGGAAAAGTAGGCATACCTAGTATGAAAATTGAAAAAATATCTATTGGTTTTAAAACCGAAAAGGTACGCATACTCAGTATGCAAACCATAAAAGATCTGTGAGTTCCTGAACTTATTTTTGTCTTAAGGGTACAATACCCGGTATACATATAATGACAAAAATATTCACGAACAGGTACAATACACGTACTTACCCTGTCGAATATTTTCAGATGCATCAGAATTATTTCTATGAGATGATCAGCATTTGAACAACTCTGTAAAAATGTTATCTAGACATTTTTTTATCATATGTGTGACTTAAGAAAATTCTTAAAGCAGTGTTATATGAAAATGGTTAAACATATAGTTCGATTGGCTAGTTTCGCCTAACCTTTCATGAAAAAGTCATTGTACACGGTTTGGTTATGGTCCATCCTAACCAGAGTGTATATTATGCTATGTTAATCTCAAAGTCGATTTTTTTATGGTGATTATTGATTACTTGGATCCAAAACTACCTTAGCTTAAATCTAAAGCAACCTTGACCTTGAAAGTCTATATAAGGAGAACCTCAAACAACTGGGATTTCTTAATCCCTAACACTATTCTTGTGTGTTCTAGCTGTAAACTAGGGTCTTCCTCTCCTTCAAACCCTTCTAGGGTTTAGCAACTAAAAAGACTTCACCTATGGATTCATGAAGCTAAGTACAACTATTTTTATCTTGATAGTTCGTGTATCCTGATCTTGTTTTGTGAGATTTCTCCAACAAACAAGATAGATAGAAATCACAAAGTATCTTCATCTCAGACTTTGTGATTCCACAAGTTTTGACTTGTGAGGTGAATAATAATCTAGGCTGCTCTTCAAGAGTCATAAGACCGGATTTTAAGGTTTGCTAGACTTTGTCTATTGCAATCGATTTCCTACCTCACCTTGATGTTTGATCAGAACGGAAATCACACATAGGCTTATCTGTAGGAGGAAGATTGGTTTAAAGTCTTCAACTGAGTTGAAGCAACTCTTAGGCTGTAAAGGCCGCCAGCTAAAGGAATCAATTGTGTGGAGTCCTGCTGGGATTCAAGATGCGTAAGGAGCGCGACTGTAAATGAATTTCTATGACAGTTTAATTCGGTCTCAACTACATTCCAGTCCAAAGTTCTGATAGTAGGCTAGTGTCTATAGCGGCTTAAATGTTGGTGTACAATTCTGGACAAGGTCCCGGGGATTTTCTGCATTTGTTATTTTCTCGTTAACAAAATTTCTGGGGTCTGTGTTATTTCTTTGTCCGCATTATATTTTTTATCTTTATCTTTATAATTGAAATATCATAGGTTGTACGTAAATCAATCAAAGTAGATATATCCATCCTTGTTTGTTGGATACGACTTGATTGATTCTTGGATATTGATCTTTGGAATCAATCAAGTACTCTCACAGTATAATCAGGTTCACGGACTTGTCTCTGTTTACATTCTGATTGTGACAAAAATGGATATAAGCTCTTCATATAATTCCTGATTGAGAATCATTAAATTGAACTTTCGGAATTGTATTCGAGTTTAGTCTATACATGTTTCCTAAGAAAAAGTTGGTGGAGTATTTTGGTACCCCCATGTTTTTAATTAGTATCAGAGTATGCAAATACACGAAAGACCTAATAAGTTTGTGTTTGAAGCTATATAACTGTATGGACAGGACTGCAATCTCGATAAACGTACCGTCAGCCTTTGGTGGCACAAATTACTTATGGTGGAAAATTGTTATGCGTTCCTTTTTACAAGTCCGTGACTTTCAGACATGGAAACTTGTAGTAATAGGATACGATCCTCTGACAATTGTTAGAGACGGAAACACTATTGGGAAGGACTTAGCAGAATATAGTGAAACCGAGATAAATGCTGCAAAACATAATTCTGAAGGATTAAATGTTATTATCCACGCCATAAGCCAAGATATTCAGCACTATGTGGCCTCGTGCATTAAATCTAAAGATGTTTGGGATATCTTAGAAACTGTATTCGAAGGAAATACCTCAGAAAAGCAAGATAGGCTTCAAAACCTAAATTCTGACTAGAAAAATCTTTGTACGAGTAATAAAGATTTGTTTGATGAGTTTAATCAAAAAGTGTCTGGAATTATCAATGCATGGTATGCATTAGGGAAGACCATTCCCCAAAAGTATATTGTGATGAAAATTCTCCGATTTTTACCAACAAGATACGAGTCTAAGAAACATGTCATCATGGAAGGAAATAACCTTGATATACTTTCCAGAAATAGTCTCGTTGGGAAGTTAAATATTTTTTATCTCGAGCATAGTATGGCTAAAGATAGTGCTTCTGCATTTAAGCCACAACTAAAACAGGCGTAACTTCTTCAAAGGAAAGCTTGTCTTGGGCTGACGAGTGTTGTGTTGATCATGATGAACAAAATATATCTATGAACGCACAACAAATAAAAAATATCCTAAGAAGGAACAGACAATCTGTGAAGCGGCACTTCCAAAACCAACACCCAAGATGATTTAGCTATTCAATATGGAAATTCTCTTCAAAGAAATAATGCTCTCATAGTTTCTCTTGATAACCCTGATGAGCATAATTCTGAAATTCATCCCCATGTGCAGAAATATCTATTGATTCTGGTTCTAAATCTGGTCCTGAATCTGATTCTAAGTCAGATAAGTACATTTTAGAATTCTTGAATAGAAGTGAAGAAATTCATCGAGAAAAACTTCGTGTGAAGAAAACCCTGGAAAAACTCGAATCATCTCTTCAAGTGAAAATTCTAGAGCTAAATAAACTTAATGAATCCTTCACTGGAACACTGTTTGTAAAATATAATGAGATTGATACCCTCAAGTGTGATCTATAAATGCTCTTGGGAAGCTCAGACAAAATCTCAGCTATGTTGTTTGGGAAAAAGTCCTTTGGTAAAACTAATGGTATTGGTTCACAAGCAAGACCTCAATCACCAAAAACTGTTTCATCCCTACTGGTTCATGTAAAATGGAAACAGTTCGTTGTGATAAACAGGTAGCCAAACCTTCTGAAGACGAACCCTCTATGCATTGTTTCTTTTGCGTAAGTAAGAATCATCTGCAAGAGAAGTGTTGGAAATTAAAGAAGAATAACAAGAAAATTGTTAAACTTCATAATGACATGCAGAGAATAAATCAGTTATTGAAGAATAGTTCGAGAACTTCATTTACAAAGAGAAATAAGTGAAGAATAAGAACCAGAAAGGTAAGATTCTTGAATATACTAATAACCTTGTAAAGTCACCTAGTGACTTAAGTGGTGAGTGTCCTAATCACCCCATCACTACTTAATTGTAGTAATGAGTGCAGCCTCAATATTTTACCTTGAGAAAATGAGGCTTGCACAAAACTCATCACAATACTCTTTGTGATGACAAGGTTACTCAAGTTGACTTGATTTTTTTTTTATGATTGCTAGTTTTAAACGTGAAACACCTCATAATAATCTCATAGATATATCGGTGTATATGATCTTGTTGAGCCAGCTCCAAAATCCAGAATGCATATTTGTGTTCCATCACCTTTCAATAGTCCGTATTTTTGAATCATTAACTCTTGTGCTCTAAACTTTGTTTATTTGGTAATGTTGTAATTTGGAATCTTCATATCCCCAGAAGACTCAGTGTTTTTGCTAGAGCTGAGCATTCTCTCCTTTTCGCTGACTTGTATGACTTCAGATTTAACGTGAGTTCTCCCGATGAACTGCAATGGTCTCTCACCAAGTCAAAACAGTTCTCTGTAAGTTCAGTATATGACAATCTTACTACTAATAATGATATTTTGCTTACTAGCCCAATTTTCAATCAAATCTGGAAGCTTAAATGCCCTCCTAAGATTGGCTTCTTCTTATGGTTATTGGATTACGACAGATTACCAACTAGAGATTTATTAAGAAGAAGAGGTATGGATGTTCCACAAGGTTGTTTGTTCTGTGATGTTGGTGAAACTTATTCTCATTTTTTACTTCATTGTACCTTTGCTAGATAAGTCTGGAATGACTTCATGTGTCATTTAAACCGGTTATTCTCTATGCCTGCTGATATAACTTCAATGTTGTAAGCTTGGGGTCTTGTTCAGAATAATAAAGAAAGCATTGCAGTGTGGTATTTGATTCATGCAGATATTATGTGGAGTTTGTGTAAGGAAAGGAATGGAAGAGATTTTAATAACAAGAGAAGCAATGCCATAGCTGTTATCAACAAAGTAGTTTATTTCTTGTATAATTGGTCTTTAGCTTTAAAGGAGTTTGAGTCTGTGGATGCAAATGTTGTTATGAGAAACTGGTCTACAATGTACTTCTTTTCTCAATAAGTTTGGTAGTTTGTTACCATCTTATCATTTGTTTTTCTTAGCTTTGTAACTAAGGGTGGTATAATTCTTTTATACCCTCTTCTTTTTTGATCAATATAATCTCTTCTTTTCCATCAAAAAAAAAACATCCTTAAAAGACGACAATGGTTTTCTCACACATACCATTAACTTATACGTAATTTTCAAGTGATCAATGATCAATACGAAACTTCCCAAGTTAACATTAAATGACTGTCACACACAAATCATATAAGATGTTCAAGGTAATTTTCACATGATCATCTTTTGACTTATTATTTAGTTTCCAAAAAATAAATTGTTTCCAACTAAACTCGTCAAGAATATGATGAACATAGCTAAAGCAAAAATGCTTCCAACATATATTTAGAGAAATAGATAAGCGAGATAAACTCAGCTCGAAATATCAAATATATATAATATAAAAGTCTATATATCTATATGACTTGGTCACATTAGAAGATAGAATATAATAGACTTTTGAGCGATAGATAAGTTTCAGTCTCCCTTTTGTTGATGAAATTCCTCCAAGATCTTCAGTTGATCTTCTTCTTCAATTGGTAAATGTCATGAAGTCTAAAGCTCAACTACACATTCTATCCTAATCCAAGACATGGATATAAGTAGATTAGAAATCAAGTATATAGTTTTGATCAACTAAACTTGATAAACAAGCTTGAGATAGCAACGCTTGCGAGTTCAACCGAGCAGTGCTCTAACAATCTCCCCCTTTGTCAATTTTAGCTACAAAACTATCAATACATATGGATTACAAAATAAATAAACGTTGTAGCTTCCCATCCATCATGCTTGAGATCCTTGGATCTTCAACATTCTCTGAATTCTTCCGTACTCCAAGTACTTCAGCGATTTTAAACATGTTCAACTCAACATCATTGTTGTTGAAGATCTGTAGGCAGAACAATAAGAAAACGGATGTTCACAATCAAAGTATTATTATATATAATGAAAATATGTTCAACTCAGTAGCATAGTATTATTATATAGAACGAAAGTCCAATTGCGTCATAACTTTGAAATAATACTATGGTGACATGTATCACTCCCCCTTAGTCAATACTTTCATCAGTTGATGGTGGATTTTAGTTTAGGGCTAAAATTGTAAAACCAAATTTATGCGCTGACATCCTGCAAAGGATAAAGCCACTGATAAGTGATGAATACTTCTTCACTTTACTAATTCACCTAGAATGGAGCATGTGACAACAATCCTAGTATTCTGTGAATTAAATACATAAAATTCATCCAGGTTGGAGCATGTAGCAATAATCCCATATGCCCTGTGAATTTATATAGTTATTAATTTAATGCATGATTAGCCTTGTATTTCCTGTGTTGTTCCCGCAGAACTCTCATTATTGGTGCGGCATGACGACTGAGTGTTGCTCTCAGAAGAGTAACACGAATCTCCAAGTGTCAATAATGAGGCATGCACGAAATACCTGTACAGGCTACATCTCTCGGTGTGTTATACTAGCCCGATTGAGCATACATCTCTCGGTGTGTTATACTAGCCCGATTGAGCATATTTGAATCTGGAATGTCCATATCAGTCTCAAAAACAATCACGACCACGCAAGTTGGCCGCATGATTTAATCAGCCTAGACGATCCTCAGCAGGAGCATGCTATCACCACAATGACCACCAGCGGGCCCGTTCATGCCCTGGTCGGTCGATCACATGCCATACTCCCAAAATCCTCCAAACACCAGCCTGGAAAAAGGGTGGTCGAATTGGTATGGAGCAACTTGGAGGAAGCTCGTACGAGCAAGACCGCCAACGGCAGTCTCAAAACCAGCCACGGCAGTCCAACTTCGCCGGCATGATTAGATGGCGTGGATTATCCCATGACCGTTCGGACAAGCTTATCATGCACACCGGCGGACCCCCTCTCTACCTGCCTGGTCGACCATCTCTTGACCTAGCCATAGAGAAACGTGCATTTGCCCAAAGTATGGCCGGCGTGATGCTTAAAGGTCGCAGGAAATTACACTAAGGTCTTAAATCGATCACGACCATCTAACTTCACCGGCATGTTTGGATGGCTTAGATCAAGCCTATGACCGTGGGACAGGTACACACATGCTCACCACTGGCCCAACGTGGGACCCACATAATCGGCCTCCCCAAGGGAGGAGCATAACATGCAAAACCGATCGGTTGAAGTTGCATGGGCGTGAACCATACAAAATCCTAACGAGAGTTTGCGACATGTTACATGTGTCGCTAATCGATCACGAGCGTCCATCTTCGCAAGCTTGGATGGAGGGTGTATATGTAGACTTAAAAGGTCCCGAGCATGTCAACATGATCACCATGGGCCCATCTACACGCATGACCGATCGGCCTAGTCCAAGCATGGTCAGACGCCTCGATTCGTGCGCCTTAAAGGTGGCATGTCGCGCCCCTTTAAGAATCCTTTGCGGCACAAGATTTCTTCCACAAAATGATCACGACCACTCCTCTTTGCCAGACAAATTAAGTGGCCTAGATCGCACCTGTTTATGGATAAAAATTATTTCTGCTGATTTCAGTAAATTCGGTAGGTGAGTGAGAAACTGGTTTAAACCCTAAACAAATGTGCTGCGCGTTGAGCACTTTTTTAGGTTCGAGAAATCAATCTGTACAAGTCCGGACTAAACCAAGAAATTGTCGTTCTAGACTTGCTTCGTTCACAAAGTGCAGGAAAAGGGTTGATTTGGGGAGGGAAGCAAAGAAAGGTGTTGAGGCCAGAATAATTCTGGGATAGTAGTATCTCGACTTGTATCAGAAAGTGAAAGCTTCGGAAGCTTGCAAGAGATGAAAGCTTTTTGGAGAGCTTGCAAAGTTGCCTTTTCTGGGAGTGTTGTATTTTTCTCCTGACCGAGACTTGTTGTCTGGTGGAAATAGGTAAGACCTATTTATACAAGTCGAGATTGAAACATACACTGGCCTCATGAATGAAGAGAGTAAAGGGTGAAATAATGGGAGGAGGTGGTAACCATAAGGTGTTTATGGATGAAAACGTTTTCACCATTATTTCCTCATTTATTTGACCGCTTTATTCCTTTTCACTCTTTCTTAAAGTGAGCGCAGTGTACGCTGCATGCTGTGACTGCCAAACCAAGACCCTGGAAAGTGTCCCCCAGATTGTGTTGATGTCTTGAGTGTTGGTTGCACCTTGAGTGCAAGTGGCGCGTGTGGCATGTGCCAATGGCATGTGCGGAATGCCTTTGTTGCGGGTTGCACCATAAGTGCAAATGGCAATGCCAGAGCTGCTAGTGGCGCGTGTGGCATGTGCCAATGGCATGTGCGGAATGCCTTGGTGGTAGGTTGCACGTTGAGTGAAAGTGGAAATGCCAGAGCTTCCAGTGGCGCGTGTGGCATGTGCCAATGGCATGTGTGGAATTCCTTGGTGATAGGTTGAACGTTGGGTGCGAGTTAGGCTACCAGCGAGGGTTTTGGCGTGTTCTAATGGCGTGTGTGGCCAACTTGGATCATGGCCTGGTAAGAAAAGCTACCAGCGAGAGTGTTGGCATGTGCCAATGGCATGCTCGGCCATTAGGGCCACGGTTTGGCAAGAAAAGCTACCAGCGAGCATGTTGGCATGTGCCAATGACATGCTCGGCCATTAGGGCCACGATTTGGTAAGGAAAGCTACCAGCGAGCATGTTGGCATGTGCCAATGGCATGCTCGGCCATTAGGGCCACGGTTTGGTAAGGAAAACTACCAGCGAGCATGTTGGCATGTGCCAATGGCATGCTCGGCCATTAGGGCCATGGTTTGGTAAGGAAAGCTACTAGCGAGTATGTTGGCATGTGCCAATGGCATGCTCGGCCATTAGGGCCACGGTTTGGTAAGGAAAGCTACCATCGATCATGTTGGCATGTTCTAATGGCATGCTCGGCCATTAGGACCACAGTTTGGTAAGGAAAGCTACCAGCGAGCATGTTGGCATGTGCCAATGGCATGCTCGTCCATTAGGGCCACGGTTTGGTAAGGAAAACTACCAGCGAGCATGTTGGCATGTGCCAATGGCATGCGTGACCAATTTGGCCTAGGTTACACGATTTACAAGCCCAGGTGTGGGCGCTACTTTGGCATGGCGTGGCTAGGGCCAAGGTAAGGGTGTTTGGCTTGGGCCAAGGTAAGGGTGTTTGGCTTGGCGTGACCAGCGTAGCTAGGGCCAAGGCAGAGTGTGTTCGGCATGGCGCGGCTAGCTTGAGCTAGGTGTAGCTGGCATGATTTTCCATTGTCACGGAGGTGCTGCTAGCATGGTTAGCATGCTTTGGCGTGTTTGGTGTGACTAGCATAACTAGGGCCAAGGCAGAGTGCGTTTAGCATGGCGCGG
Source organism: Papaver bracteatum (assembly GCA_023529315.1). Taxonomy (NCBI): domain Eukaryota; kingdom Viridiplantae; phylum Streptophyta; class Magnoliopsida; order Ranunculales; family Papaveraceae; genus Papaver; species Papaver bracteatum. The sequence goes on from JAJJWX010001169.1 coordinate 469,172, forward strand.
CTAGATTGGGCTAGGCGTGGCTGACATGATTTTCCATTGGCACGGAGGTGCGGCTAGCATGGTTAGCATGCTTTGGCGTGTATGGTGTGACTAGCATAGCTAGGGCCAAGGCAGAGTGCGTTTGGCATGGCGCGTCTAGCTTGGGCTAGGTGTGGTTGGCATGATTTTCCATTGGCACGAAGGTGATTAGGGTTTTGTTCGTTGTAACCCTAATTTGAAAAAATACCCCCCATTAATTACTGACTATATGCATTAAATGTCCAAATAAATGTGTCACCGGTGACATTAGGTTATTTGGGGTTTTATAATTTTACCCTTTGTTTAAAAACCACCATCAACATTAAGTCCCCTGCTTAGCTCGGAACAGGAGCTTTGTTGCGAGGTAAGCATAAGATGGTGACAAATTATCAACAAATCATGAAGAGAATTGAGGAGGCTTGTCTGACCTTTTTATAAATAGGATTTAGAACCCTTTCCTCTGGCAGTTTTGCACAACTCGGGAGGCTAGCACAATTGGGAAGTCAGCGTCATTGAGAGACAAGAAGCTGAGCGGCATTGTGACTTGGGAGGTATTGACAGGTCGGCGTGATCGGTGGGACTGACATGAGTTTTGGGGAGTTGGCGCGAGGTGGGGAAGCTGAGTGTGCTAGCTGGCGCGGCTTGGGCGACGTTTGGGAAGTTGAACATGCTAGCTGGTGGGACCGGCGCAAGGTGAGGAAGTTGATTGTGCTAGCTGGCGAGACCGGTGTAAACAAGGAGGGATTAGATATTTCTACAGATAGCAAAGTTTCCTTATTTTGCCTTCATTCACGCGCGCGGCTTCAATCAGGGCATTACCCACGCTAAAATCTGGAAGCGTTATGTCTCTCGTAGCTTCCTTTCCTTTAAGGTTCCGTATTCATACCCAACGTAACTGCATCATCTCCCTCGTTTGAGAAAGGGTTCTTCTTGTCAAGTTTCTCTATTTGTCATGTCGCACAGAGACGAATCATCTTCTAACCAGCCAGATTCTCCAGGTGAAGGCGTGAGGCCTGACTCTTGCAGGAGCATCCCAACAAAAGTTATTCGGGTTAAGAAAATCATACCGGTATGTTTTCTTCTTCTTTGGTGGACTGACGTTCGCCTTACCACTTGTCTGATGAATGGAAAACTTCCTTTTTGTGTAGATATATCCCGTGGGAGTATGTGTTACTGTTATCGACGAGGATGACCTAGTCGTTCCCCACCCTTCGAATCCAACCTTGTTAATTGTTACAGACTTGGAGAACGCTGATTTAGGGCTCTCTTGTCATGAATACCCCTATGCAGGTTTGTCATTTGGGACTCGTATGAGGTGTCTCTCCTCCAATTATCGGAATGTTGGCGTTTTCCTGGTGCGGAAATAATTCGTGGTCCTTTATACGAGGATATGGAAGACATATGGCCATATCGCTACCAGGAGCGTAGTGAAGTGATGTTCGTCCGCCTTAGTTTCCGTGGTGAACTGTCTTTTTTCAATGATTGCTGAGATAGAGAATATGTCCATTCGTGTTGTTTCAGAGTCAGCCATTCAAAGGTGGGAGAACATGGTGTCCACCTGTGAATCCTTGGAGTTTAATATTAGCTGGTTGCGGCGTCGTCTTAATATTGTGAAGGTCGACAGAGCTGGTATTCTTGCTGGTGTGATTCCTTCCACAAAATCCATGCTGGAAGAGGAGAAAGCTTTGGCCCTGGAGTCTCGGAGGATTGAAGAGTTAACTCGAGACTTGAAGAGTAGGACCGAAAGATATCATTGTCGATTGAAGATGATGTTTTGTTGTATCACGAGATTTGAAGGCTCCTCTCTTCTTCTTTTTTTGAAGAAATAAAGAAATTCCATTAATCTGTTGGATTGTATTGAAATTCGATAATTGGCAAGAAATGAAGTAAAATCAGAGAGGGTGTCTGGACGTTCACATTTTTGATGTAGCATGTTGTAGAGAAGTGATTAGGCGTAGTATGCCTTAAGCCATTTTCCGTTGACGAATGCCTCTAGCTTCCCCCCATCCTCTTTGATAATCTTGTAGTAACCACTGTCATACGCTTTAGTGATTATGTACGGCCCTTCCCATTTGGGGGAAAACTTCGGCGTCGATGCATCTTGCTGGATGTGCTTGGCGGTTTTTAGCACCAAATCCCCTTCCTTGAAAACCCTGGATTTTACATGGCTGTTGTACGCCTTGGAAATCCTGCTTCTGTATGCTCGTGCATGTTCATCTGCCCGGGATCTTCTGGAGTCCATAGTATTTAGTTCCGCAATTCTGGTATTGAGTGATTCGGTTTCATTCCACTAAGGTCCACTCGCTGCGGCGATTCTGGCAGACGGGATCTTGATTTCTGCTGGGAGAATTGCGTCTGTACCGTAGACGAGGGAGTAGGGAGACACGCCGGTGGAGATTCTATGAGATGTTCTGTATGCCCAGAGATCCATCAGCAATTGCTCGTGCCAGGTCATGGGATTGTCGTGTACTGTCCGGCTGAGGATTCAGATCAGAGTCTTGTTGGTACTTTCGGCTTGCCCATTTCCCTGGGGATAATACACAGTAGAGAATACTTGTTTAATTCTGTACCTCTCAAGTAGTTCATGTACTTGCTTGTTATCAAAAGGCGTGCCATTATCGGTGATGATGTGTTTAGGTACGCCGAAACGGCAGATGATGTGTTCCTTGACGAATGCCGCGATTGTGGCTCCGGTGGTTCCTTTCAGTGGGACAGCTTCAACCCACTTGGTAAAGTACTCGGTCGCAGTTATTATGTATTCATGATGTTTTGAGGATGGTAGGTTGATCTTCCCGATGATGTCGAGTCTCAAGCTATAAAAGGGCCACGGGCTACTTATCGAGTGTAAGGGTGTTGGAGGCGCGTGGATGAGGTTTCTGTGGATCTGTCATTCTCGGCATTTCTGAACGAAAGTAGCTCCGTCGTCTTCCATGGTCGTCCAGTAGTACCTCTCGTGTATCTGCAGGAACAGTTTCGGTTTCCCTTGGTGTTCGCCTTCGTGCATTTCTGTTAACATAACTGGGATTTCTGTACCGCCCAAACACCGCAGTAGAGTTCCTCCGAAACTCTTGCGATATAAAACCTCATCATGGAACACAAATCTTTTGGACTTTTGTTTTAGCTTGGACGCATCCTATTTGTTAGTAGGAAGAATGTCGTCGCGAAGGAAGCCGATGTATGGCTCCCGCCAGTCCCCAGTGCGACTGATGTTGAGGACCTCTGTTTGACATGGGGGCGCCTGGAAATTGGGACACGTCTTCTGGAGTAATCGGGATTGAGCTTCCATCTCCGGCCAATAGTATCCAAGTCATTGTAAACGACGGTAGAGGGTTACTACTGATGTTATTCCACAGACTTCGGTATGAACATATTCAAGCTGTTGTTGTGCTTTCTCTTTTCCGAGACACCTTGATAGAGAGCTGTCTGGATTTCGATGATACATAATATTTTGATGCATAAAGAAATTACGCAAAGTCTTGAGGTCGACCTTCCCTTGGAAAAGGGAGTTGTCGAGTTCTTGAATGATAGTAGTTCTCCAATCATCCTCTTCAGCTTTCTCAGGTTGTGAAAGCCATGTTGAAGCTATGGTTCGCCATTTTATTGTCAGGGTTTCCTCGTATACTTTGAACTGTAGCTTTGATGCTAGTGCAGCTAGGCAGTCAGCATGTTTGTTACTTCCACGGACGACATGTGTGATGGTTGCTTCGGCGAAATAATTTAATAGTTTTTGTGCTTCAGCTCGGTATGGTGCCAGCGTCAGTTCTTTCAATGTGTAAATCCCGTTTACCTGGTTGAAGAGTAATTTGGAATCTCCTCTTATCTCCAAATGCGTGGCCCCGACTCGTTTAGCTAGTGATAGTCCAATGAGGAAGGCTTCGTATTCAGCTGAGTTATTGGTGCATGGAAAGTCTAGCTTAAAAGAGTGCGAGAAGACTTCTCCATCAGGAGATACTAATACCACACCCGCTCCTCTGGTATTAGTGCTGGGGGTGGAAGAGCGGTCGAAAAACAGTAGCCATGCTTCTTCTTTGACTAAGGAGATATCTGGAATGTCTCCCGGGAGATCTTCTCGTAATTCCGCGGTGTTTTCTCCTGGGAATGCTGCTAAAAAGTCTGCAACAGCCTGTCCTTTTATATCCCTCAGGGAGACGCACATTATGTCTAACTCTGACAGCTGCAGGATCCATTTAGCCGGCCTCCCTACCAGGGAGGGTTTCAAGAGGAAAAACTTTACAGGGTCTGATTTGGATATTAACACCACCTTGTCGGAGCGGAGGTAGTGCCTGAACTTCTAGATGGAATAAATTAATGCTAAACACGCCTTTTCCACTTTGGGGTATCTGAGCTCAGCGTCTCTCAATGTTCGACTGAAGTAGTATATGGGATATTCAATTCCCTTGTCGTCTTCTTGAGCGAGGAGGGATCCAATGGCAGTATCGCTAAAAGCTGTGTAAATACATAATGGTTTTCCTTGCATAGGAGGCCTCATGACTGTCGGGGAGGACAGCGTTTGCTGGATCTTCTGGTACGCCTTTTGCTGAGGCGTAGTCCATGTGAAATTCGCTCCCTTTTTCAGCAGAGGGATAAACGCAGTAATGAGCTGTGCTAGCCCCGGTATAAAGAGACGAATGTAGTTCACCTTTCCCATGAAGCTCTGGAGCTATTTCACGGTTCGTGGTGGTGGCATCGTGAGGATAGCTTGCGTCTTGACTGGGTCAACTTTTATCCCTGCGGCCGTCACTTAAAATCCCAAAAACTTCCCCGAAGAGACGCCAAAGGCGCATTTCAAAGGGTTCATCTTAAACTTGTATTCGCGACATATTTCGAACACTTGTCGTAGTGTTTCCGGATGATCCGATCGAGTCTTCGATTTAACCACCACATCATCTACGTAATCCTCGACTTGCTTGTGCATCATATCGTGGAAGATGGTAGTCATGGCGCGTTGGTAAGTAGCGCCAGCATTCTTCAGACCGAAAGGAATTACGGTGTAATAGAAGTTTCCGAGAGGGGTTCGGAAAGCAGTATTACTCGCGTCGTGCTCGTACATATTTATCTGGTTGTAGCCGCTATATCCATCCATGAAAGAGAACATACCATGTCCACTGGTAGCGTCTACCAGCATGTCGATGTTAGGGAGTGGGAAATCGTCTTTAGGACAGCACTTATTCAAGTCTCGGAAATCGACACAACATCTGATCTGACCATTCTTCTTTTTAACGGGAACGATATTAGCCAACCAGGTGGGATGGTGAATAAGTTTGACAAAGCCAGCGGTTAGTAATTTCTGGAACTCCGCCTTGATTTGTTCCTCTACGTCGTGTCTGAATTGTCTTGGAGGCTGCTTGACTGGTTTGGATCCGGGTATCACGTGCAGATGGTGGGTGACCAGTTTTTCATCCAAGCCCGGCATTTCTTCATAAGTCCATGCGAAAACATCCCGGTATTCTTTGAGTAGGTCGACTAGCTCTGAGCGTTCCGCAGAATGTAGAGTCGAACTGATCAGAATAGGTCGCGAAAATTCCTCATTCCCTATATTGACAGTTTTTAGTTCGTCGGTGGTTAAGTCGGTGATAGGTGTAGAATACACCTAATTTACTATCTAGTAGTTTATTCTTTCTTTGCTATTTTTCTTGTAAATTATGTATTTTACGTGTGTTTTTGAGTTATTAGGTACTCTGGAGTCATACGGACGAAAAGAAGGAGAAACTACCCAAATTGGGAAAAAAGGGAAGAATTGTCATTTCATAGGGCGAACACTATCTGGAGCCCAGCCACATGTTAAGGGGTAACTCTTTTTGGGAAGAATTATAAAAGGAAGCCAGCGCAGGTTAAGGGGAGGCCAATAGGCTAGCCCTTATCAGAAGTGACCATTTATATAGGCACCCAATCTGTGGGTGTATTAGCAATGGGTGTAACCATCTGGGTTCAGATATCTCTGGGGTGTAAACATTCACCCCAATGATTAACCTAAAATCGAGAATTCTCTTGCCTCCATTAGTTGCATCTGAAGGGCAGAAAGAGCAGCGATTGCTGCTGAGTGAGATCGAGAGATGAGAGATGAAATCGAGTAGAATTTGAAGATAGTTTGAGATCGAGAGATGGGTGACCTCTGCCGTAAATTGAGAAAAGAAATGGAAGATTGAAATGAGTTTCTGATGCTATAAAGATTGTTGATGGGTTGGTGGTTTTAGATTCAGAGAACGAATTAAAGATGAGAAGAAATCATAGGTTATTTTTGATTTGAATTAAGGGTTTGAATTTTAATGAAGCTGTTGGTGGTGCTACTGAAGGGGATTTAGGGTGAATGTCTAATGAACTGTGGAAGAAATTGATGGTGGAATCAGTATGAGATTGAATGGATTTTTGAGATTGAGATGGAATTTTGGGTTATTACAGGGAAAGAAGGAGATGAGTAGTGAACTCTGGTGGTGTATTGGTAGGTGGAATCTAGGGTTTCTGGTTGAGTTTAGTGCAGGGCTAAATGGCAGTTGCAGCTGGTATTTAGATGCTTTTTCTACTGATGGTTCTTGTGCTGTGTAAAGATGCAGTTAGAATCAGTGAAGATGTTGATGGTTTCCATGAGACATAAATGGGCTGAATTACTGGTGATTGAGAACATAATTTGAGGTCAGAAATGGCAGGATTGATGGATTTCTTAAGTGGGTTGCTTTGGTGGTTGAATTTGTGGGCTCAAGGAAGTGGTGGTGTTGTTTCCATGTTAACAAGGATCTGAAATTGTTATTGGTTGAATGTTGTACAACTGAGCTTGGCTGCAATTCAGGGAATGAGCTATGGTGGCAGTGATTGAGATAGAGATGGTTGCAGTGGTGCTAATGGGATGTGATTGCAAGGATTATGCAGCTACAGTTGGGGATGAATGGCTTTTGCTGTGAAGATGGAGCAGGAATTACAGGGATGTGGTGTGGTGCTTCATTGAGCTGAATTGGAGTGAAGTGCAGTATGAACTGATGGCACTATAGGATGGCTGGTGGAGTTTCATGGAATGTCAGGTGGACAGGTTGTTGTCGAGGTTGGTGGTTTGAACTAGAGCTGTACAATTGCAGCTGGTGGTTATAAATTTAATTTTGGTGGAACTGGTTAGAAGGGGAGTTGCAGGTGGTTCAAGCTTGCACTGAAGTTGGTTGTTGTTGAAGGGTGGTGTTGTGTGCAATAATATTTGATGTTGATTGCAGTATATAGTTGGCATATGAATTGGTAGAATGGAATGCTCAACCATCATGGCTGAGAGCAATGCAGGTGAACTGTTCTGGCCTGGCAGAATGGCAGAGCTATGACCAGTTAGACCAGTCAGTGAGCTGACTCGGTCCTTACTCAGATCTGACTAGAGAAAGCTGACTCAGTGACTCAACATACCTTGACCCGGTAAACCGTTAAAGACCGTTAGTCAACGGTTAAGTATAACATAATCTAAAACGGAATATTCTCTGGACGGGTGATTTCTCAGGTGGCCGGCGGTGGAGAATTCCGGCCTATTTCCGGCCAAAAACCCAGTTTTCCGGCGAGCAAAAGTTGCAGAATTTTGTGTGGATTTCTCTCATGGGATGTGAAGAATTGGATGAAGAACTTGGCTTGGACTTGGAAAGAGGAGATGGAAGATTTGAGAAAGGCTTGGATTTGGAAATTGAAGTGCTAAAGGAAAGGGATTCTACTCCTTGGAAGATATGGAGAACATTGAAGCCTATAAATAGAGAAGTGCTCTACTTTTCTATACACACTTCCACACTTCCATACACTTCCATACACTTACACACACTTTTTTTGCACATCTTTGCACACTTCTACACACACAACACTTTTATTTTCTTTATTATTTGTGTGAACTCTTATCATGAGTAACTAATTTGATTGAGGATGAATTCCTAGTTCTTAATATATGATTTGAGTTTTTTTTCAATTCTACTTTGAAGTTTTTCATATGATTATCGTTTGTTTTTACTAATATGAATGTTTATGATTAATTGATAGGTTGTTTAGATTGCACGCTAAATTGATTTGTTAATTTAATCTAAAGCTAGTGAAAGTTAGGGAATACGTAATCGTTTCTTGACTCTTTACACAAGTAGAAAACATAAGACCTTGCGGAGGGATTCCGTGGAGCAATTGTGTGTGAAAACAACGCTAGAAAATGGACCAAGCGAACCGAGTCTAACTACCAGTACTAAACCTAAGTTCATAAATCTTAATGCGTTCGGGGAATTACATCTTGTAAGCGAACCTCAAGGTGGTTCTTTTGAATAGAATCTGATAACTAAGCGAACCTGTTACTCGGTGAAATAAGGAATTTTCGGGTTAGCTAAGCGGATTCCTTGATCTATTCTCTCTTATTGATTTCAATTTACACTTTTAATTGCTTTGTTTATTTTATTTACTTTCTTAAATTTTTAATCAATACCCCCCTTTGTGTGACAATTTTACAACTAGAATCTCGTGCTCCTCATGGGATCGATCTTGACTACCCTATATTACTTGTTAATTAGGTAGTAAAATATTAATTAATTTTTTGTGGTTACGACACGCATACAGTCGGTTCCATCTTGCAGCTTATGAGGGACGTCTGCAACTTCCTCCTGGTTATTGTGAAAACATTCCTTCGGGCGAAGAGACCGGGTCATGGTCTCCCCTGCTAATTGCTAACAAAGGTGATAATGTGTGAGTTTTCCCTTTTTGTTTCTTCCCGCGGTAAGGGTGCACTCTCGTTTGGTACGGGCACGGGTTACGCCCGGTGGCGGGAGTCTGGCGGGTCTTCCTTCTGAGGAGACGGTGGGAGGGCGGTCTCCTCTGCGGAGTATCTCCAGTTTTCCGCTATCTCTGAGCGATGTCCATTTCGGTAGCAGAAAACTGTGAATCTTGTTCATCATGCCTTTTGAACCCTCCTTCGGCCCATGTGCTTCTACGCAGTAGACTAGTGCATAGGGGGATAGTGACGCGGGGATGCGGACAACCTCTCCATTCAGTACTGTTTTCAGGCACTGGTGATATGTTGAACGAACGATTCTGAGATTGTGCAACCACGGTCTTCCCAGTATTATGTGGTAGTCTGGTTCTTTTTCAATCACTTCAAACTTCACGCTTGATTGAATTGTCCCCACTTCTAGCTCCAGGTTGATGTAGCCATACGTGCTAGTTTGGTTGATGGCAGAGAATGTTTTTATTCGCTGGTCCTTGGAGAGGTGTAGCAATTCACATAAGTTTTCCACCAGAATGGTTTCCTCCTGGTCCGTTGGCTTCTAGTCAGTGACAAAACCATTTATTTGAGCATGCTCATTCGGGATGTTAGTCCCCTGCTCTTGATCTCCTGGGGAACATGAACCACCTAGCTCTGATGTTAGGCTGATGAGGAAGTCGAGTATGCTGTTAATCGCATCTTTAATTAGATCCATGTTTTTGGCATGGAACTCCTGAGCTCGCATCAGGTCGACCAGTTTTGGGATCTCTTCCTTGGTCATATTGCTTCCAGAAATTAACAAGTTATCATGACTTCGAGTGGGATCAATGTTTGTGGAGATGGTATGATAGCCGACCATGCTTGCGCAAAATTTGAAAACAGAAACTGGAATTTGATATTGTAGCCGAAAGATCAATCGTCCCGCTGTGGTCGCCAATTATTTATGGGTAAAAATCTTTTCTGCTGATTTCAGTAAGTGAGTGACAAACTGGTTTAAACCCTAAATAAATGTGTTGCACGTTGATCACTTTTTTAGGTTCGAGAGATCAATCTGTACAAGTCCGGCCTAAACCAAGAAATGGCCGTTCCAGACTTGCTTCGGTCACAAAGTGGAGGAGAAGGGTTGATTTTGGGAGGGAAGCAAAGAAAGGTGTTGAGGCCAGAATAATTCTGGGATAGTAGTATCTCGACTTGTATCATAAAGTGAAAGCTTCGGAAGCTTGCAAGAGATGAAAGATTTTTGGAGAGCTTGCAAAGTTTCCTTTTCTGGGAGTGTTGTATTTTTCTCCTGACCGAGACTTGTTATCTGGTGGAAATAGGTAAGACCTATTTATACAAGTCGAGATTGAAACGTACCCTGGCCTCATGAAGGAAGAGAGTAAAGGGTGAAATAATGGGAGTAGGTGGTAACCGTAAGGTGTTTATGGATGAAAACGTTTTCACCATTATTTCCTCATTTATTTGACCGCTTTATTCCTTTTCACGCTTTCTTAAAGTGAGCGCAGTGTACGCTGCATGCTGTGACCGCCAAACCAAGACCCTGGAAAGCATCCCCCAGATTGTGTTGATGTCTTGAGTGTTGGTTTCACCTTGAGTGCAAGGGGCGCGTGTGGCATGTGCGGAATGCCTTTGTTGCAGGTTGCACCTTGAGTGCAAATGGCAATGCCAGAGCTGCTAGTGGCGTGTGTGGCATGTGAGAAATGCCTTGGTGGTAGGTTGCACGTTGAGTGAAAGTGGAAATGCCAGAGCTTCCAGTGGCGCGTTTGGCATGTGCCAATGGCATGTGTGGAATGCCTTGGTGATAGGTTGCACATTGGGTGCGAGTTAGGCTACCAGCGAGGGTTTTGGCGTGTGCTAATGGCGTGCGTGGACAACTTGGATCATGGCCTGGTAAGAAAAACTACCATCGAGCGTGTTGGCATGTGCAAATGGCATGCTCGGCTATTAGGGCCACGGTTTGGCAAGAAAAGCTACCAGCGAGCATGTTGGCATGTACCAATGACATGCTCGGCCATTAGGGCCACGATTTGGTAAGGAAACCTACCAACGAGCATGTTGGCATGTGCCAATGGCATGCTCGGCCATTAGGGCCACGGTTTGGTAAGGAAATATACCAGCGAGTATGTTGGCATGTGCCAATGGCATGCTCGGCCATTAGGGACACGGTTTGGTAAGGAAAGCTACCAGCGAGCATGTTGGCATGTGCCAATGGCATGCTCGGCCATTAGGGACACGGTTTGGTAAGGAAAGCTACCAGCGAGCATGCTGGCATGTGCCAATGGCATGCTCGGCCATTAGGGCCACGGCTTAGTAAGGAAAACTACCAGCGAGCATGTTGGCATGTGTGACCAATTTGGCCTAGGTTTCACGGTTTGCAAGCCTAGGTACGGGCGCTACTTTGGCATGGCGTGGCTAGGGCCAAGGTAAGGGTGTTTGGCTTGGGCCTAGGTAAGGGTGTTTGGCTTGGCGTGACCAGCGTAGCTAGGGCCAAGGCAGAGTGTGTTCGGCATGGCGCGACTAGCTTGAGCTAGGTGTGGATGGCATGATTTGCCATTGGCACGGAGGTGTTGCTAGCATGGTTAGCATGCTTTGGCGCGTTTGGTGTGACTAGCATAGCTAGGGCCAAGGTAGAGTACGTTTAGCATGGCGCGGCTAGCTTGGGCTAGCTGTGGCTGGCATGATTTTCCATTGGCACGGAGGTGCGGCTAGCATGGTTAGCATGCTTTGGCGCGTTTTATGTGACTAGCATAGCTAGGGCCAAGGCAGAGTGTGTTTGGCATGGCGCGGCTAGCTTGGGCTGGTGTGGCTGGCATGATTTTACATTGGCACGGAGGTGCGGCTAGCATGGTTAGCATGCTTTGGCGCGTTTGGTGTGACTATCATATCTAGGGACAAGGCAGAGTGCGTTTGGCAGGGCGCGGATAGCTTGGGCTAGGTGTGGCTGGCATGATTTGCCATTGGCACGGAGGTGGTTAGGGTTTTGTTCGTTGTAACCCTAATTTGAAAAAATACCCCCCATTAATTACTGACTATATGCATTAAATGTCCAAATAAATGTGTCACCGGTGACATTAGGTTATTTGGGGTTTTACAATTTTACCCTTTGTTTACAAACCACCATCAACGGCACCTTCATGTGACAAGGTGGTACGGACATGCACGCCGGCAGGCCGTCTACATGCATGACCGGTTAGTCCCACCAAAAACGTCCCCCATGCTTGGTTTCGGTCAAGATGAAGAGTGATGCTTGTGCACCTCCTCAAAACCCTAAACCTTCATCAACGATCGCAGATGAACGTCGTAGATTATCTCGTCCGTCCAACTCTACCAGCTTGGTTAGGCAGCCCAGGTTAGGAGTTAAGTGGCCAATGAAGTATCGTGGTGATTACCATCCTTCACTCTACCACATGGAGTGATCGGACAAGGGAGGGATTGCCTGTGCATCCTCCAAACGATCATTCGAAGATGGATAGACATGCACCTGTTTTAAGACGCGTAATCGTGACTTACTCCGTTAAGCTTTAAAACAGTGATATTTTATGCATATATATTCAATGCATTACATGCATCGAATATACACGATATTTGTTGAATATCGATTTCCTAAATAACTCAGTTATTTAACCTAGCACCGTATGCTACTTCCCGGAGGTCCCACAATCCACACTCGAGACATCAAACATGTCACAAACTGGGGGATACTTACTGGGGTATTGGTCTGGCGGTTTATAGCGTGCAACACGCCGTCATAAGAACGTGTCAGGAGGTATAGACGGTTAGCGATGATGGGAGAAGTGGGCCAAGACGTGATAGTGCAATCACCCACACGACCCCACTACTCCATCACTCAACTTCCTCCACTTCCTACGAGATGAGGGTTTACATTCTATGACTTGTATAAATAGGTCCTTTGCCTATTTTCCAAAGAACAGAGACAAGCACAGAAAACCAAGTGTTGTCATTCGTATCCAGAAAACACCAGAGCTGATTGCTTACATTATTGCAAGCCAGTTCGATATTCTGATACAAGTCATAAACATCCAATACCTTCACAATCTCAACACCTTCTTCGCTTCCCTCCCTAAGATCAACCCTATCTCCTTCACTTTGTGACCGAAGCAAGTCTGGAACGAACATTTATTGGTTTAGCCCAGAATTGTATAGATTGATCTCTCGAAACAAAAGCACTCCCGTGCAGTGTATTTGTTTAGTGTTTAGATTCATTTTTCATCCACACCCAAAATTACCAAAACCAGCAGAAATAGTTTTTACCCATAAACAACTGGCGACCACAGTGGGAGGTTAATCTCTCGGTTGCAAGATCAAATTTCAATTTTATTCCAATCTGTTCGAATTGCAAGATGGTAGAACTTAGGTCAGGATCATCGATCTATTCTGATGGATCTAGCGCCGATAACACTCTTGGTATTGGTGTCCCAGTCAGTGGAGCTGTCATGCAGAATGTGATCAATATATCTTTTGGAGCCGTCTCCTCTACCACCAACACCAGCAGAGCAGGAGATATTCCAGTAGGCGTGACGCCTCCCATCACCCGAGCCAGAGCATCCGCAAATCCCGGTATTTTTTCAAGTGTAACGCCTCCAGTCGTCACTAGGGAAAATGATACTCCTCCGTCAGGACGAGGGGCTGTAGGAACCAGAGGAGGACAACCTCCTATCAACATTGTGGATTTGATGGAAATGAAGGAGGTTCTTGCTAGAGCCCAAACAGATATGGCTGCAACTCATAAGGAGGTACTTAATTTTCTCAAAAATTTAACTGAACGATTGCCACAAGGGTCACGACAGCCCTGGATCCAACAAGGAACGTGTTCAATACACCCGGAGCAGATAATCCAACAGCGCGGGTCCACATGGATAAAGAAGATCGTGGCACTCCTGAACGCCCAAGTGGAAGGGACCAGCTATCCAAATTCATTACGCTTGAAGACTTGGAGAGACTCCTCCAAAACAGGGGCAAAGGAAATCCAACGGACATGCACCAGCATCAGCCCACATGCCCTCAAGATGTGCAACGGATCCCCCTTCAAAGAGGCTACACCTCTCCTTAATTATCCCTTTATGATGGTACTAGTAACGCTCGTGAACATGTCTCTCAATTTTTGGAGTCTTTAGGGTAACACGAATACAATCATGTTCTCCGCCTGAAAGAGTTCTGGAAGTCGCTTACCGGAAGAGCATACACTTGGTACAACAACATCGCACCTAATAGTGTATCCAATTGGAGTGAGATGGTCGGGGCCTTCAACAGGAAATATTTCTTCGTGTCTGAGCAAGTCATCTTTTCAGACTTGGGGAGAATCTTTCAACGGAGCAATGAACATCTGAACGACTTCGTTAAGAGGTTCAGGACTCAAGCGTTAGATTGTCATGACTCGAATGTCACCGAATGCCAGTTGGTGGAATTATGCATTAACGGAATGATTCCCATGTACCGTGCTTTGTTGGAGAATTTAGGTTTTCAAACATTTTCTGAGCTCCATGAAGCCGCTAAGCGATCAGCCACGATAGCCCCAGCATTGTTGGAAAGAACCAGAGTTGTTCGAAACGAAGATGCACGTGAGAGTCGAGGAAGCAGGCGTCTCATCAACAAACAATATAACATTAGTCCTTCTGTGAGCGTGGTAGGAGAATGAGGAAAAAGGAAAGCCTCAGCAACAGAACAATCGACCAAGCGTGCAGCACCGGCACAGACAACTTCATCTCGAAAGGGAGCGGGCAAGGCTCCTGTGCAAGAATCCGGAGACACAGTTCCCAACTTTCCCTTTCCCATGAATGTAGTCATATAACTCTTGGAAGCGTGGATTCAAGATGACGCAATTAATCTGCCTCCAATCAGACGTCCGCCAACCGAGGAAGAGATGGAAAATCCCAAATATTATCGTAACCATAGGTTCGTCCATCACCCGACCAAGGATTGCCACAAATTGAAACACATTTTCAGAGAGAAGGTGGAGGCAGGAGAGCTCCAGTTAGGAAACGAAGGTGTTCATAGGGATCTTCTTCCTATTAGGAGATGCATGATCTCCGGAGATTCTGTTCTCAAGACTTTACAGTCTATGATGGAACATTTATGCGAAGTCGTATATTTCTCCAAGATATAGCGTCAAGACATATTTTCAGCCCTCAACCGCATTGTGTCAGGTAAGCGCTTATATCCAGAAAGGAAAACAATGAAAACTCAATCTTTCCTGGGAGACGCAACCATCAAAGGGAACTGGGGACTCTTGACCGTCACTCGTTTGAAGGATGCCGAGTTCGACAGCACATTGATCGATGCAGCCTCCGAGTTCAACATCATCACCGTCAAGACTCTGAGAGCCGCGAATATTTAGAAATAGGAAGCTATTCGCATCCCAACCGTGATCAGTGACTCAAAAGGGGAATTCAGAGATGCCTATGGATGCATTAACCTTGAAGTTAAAATCGGTGATGCTCTAACACATGCTAAATTTTACATAGTAAAAGAGTATCTGAATTACGACATGGTCTTGGGACGCCCGTGGATACACGATAACAAAGCAGCACTGGGAGTGTGTCCTTTGCCGATTTCAATACCTGAAAGAATCTCCAATGAACCCTCAAATCCTGAAGATTATTTGTTGCCGTATCGACACCTTGCAAATGTGACGTAACTTCCTGGAGAAAGCCCGAACTCATATCTCAAACGGTTCTGAGCCCAATGTTTTGCCAAGAGCTTGGAAGCAGTCAGAGATAATATGTCACAGAATCAAGGAGTTGTACCAAGTCCAAACCCGTTTCGAATTGGAAACGTAGCAGTGAATATGACCGCTCAACCTGATTCGCTAACAACAAAGAAGGATGAACCATACCTGGTGGCAGATGTCATCCAAGAATCAAGCTATCCTCATGATGCCGCCGCCACGAACTGTGAAGGAGCTCCAAAGCTTCAGGGGCAAGGTGAACTACATTTGACGTTTTATACCTGGTCTATCCCAACTTGTTGCTTCACTCACCCCCTTGCTGAAGAAATGAGCAAGTTTCGTCTGGACCACACTACAACAGGAAGCGTTTCAGAAAATTCAACGAATATTGTCATCTCTAAATCATCATAAAAGGTTCTCCTATTATGTCAGCCCGGATGAGAGTGAGTGCGAGACATCTTCAGATCTACTGAAGTCAACACCTCAAGGGAGCAGCCTCAAGAAGATAGCGATGTCCGTAATATCAATGAGAGACGTTTTTAGAATTTCGTCTCCCATAGAAGAAGTAGTTGCGTTACCAATGGAGATTGCACCTGGGACTTAAGAGGTACATACATATTCTCCATGAAAAGAGATTCATCATATTTGCAGAGCCTATTGGTTAAGTCATTCGTATGAAGGAACTTCCCTCCTCCTCAAAGACACGATCCAAAGGTGATAATGGCAGAGGAGTGTGACTAGGGACTGCTTAGCACTGCCCATCTCAAAGATGGTGAATTTAGAGAAATGCAAGCACGCTATCATTATGATTCCAAGATGTCCAAAGACGAGGATATACTCAAGAGAGCAGACGTATTGTCAAAGACAAGTGATATTCATGGACGTCTACGAAACGCAACGCAGATGTAAATACAGCCTTATGAACCCAGCGTGACAACATCCATCAAGTCGAAGGCTCAGTAGATACACGTGGGCAGGGGACTGTATCCTTATTTTTCATTTCATAAGGCAACATCAATGTCGGAGCTTCACCACAACAACAACCACTACATACAGAGTCAAGGACTTCTTCAACACAAGAGAGATGGTCAATCAAGAAGCATGTAATTTTCAAGGGGAAACCAAACTGAATAAGAGGCCGCCTCAACGCTCCCTCCAGCAGAAACCGCTTCAAACGCTCCCTCCAAGCCGCTTCAATGTTCTCGCTCCAGAAGAAGGCGTTTCATCTCTCTCCAGAAGAAGAAGTTTCTTCAACGCTTCAACACTCTCTCCAGCAGGAGCCGCTTCAACGCTCCCTTCAGAAGAAGCCGCTTCAATGCTCCCTCCAGCAGAAGCCGCTTCAAAGCTCCCTCAGAAGAAGCTGCTTCAAGGCTCCCTCCAGTAGAAGCCGCTTCAAAGCTCTCTCTCCAGAAGAAGGCGTTTCAGCTCCAACACTTCAACACTCTCCGGGACTTGTTCACTCCAGAAACTGCTTCAACACTCTCCGGGACCTGCTCACTCCAGAAGCTGTTTCAATACTCTCCGAGACCTGCTCACTCCAGAAGCTGCTTCAACGCTCTCTGCAGGACCCACATCCACATTTGAGAACACAAAGTTCATTTTTGAGCAAAGCAAGCACGCAGTGGGTCCCACGTTTGAGCGAAGCAGACAACAAGGTCAAGGCAGCAAGGTCGGTATTTGGTCAAGATAACAGAGTCGGTGTTTGGTCGAAGTAGCAAGAATGACGCTCGAGCAAGCACATCAACCGTATGGGAAAAATAGGCACATGACAGGACCGACATCTGAAATATGTACACGGTGGACCCGTGTTTGATCGAAGCATGCACATCTGCCCATGTTCAAAGCAATCATGCTCACATCAGGTCCTACTCTCGACCGAAGCAGGCATAGCAAGGTCGATCAAAGCAGGCACAGGACAGGGCCGACGTCTGAAACATGTATACGGTGGACCCGTGTTTGATCGAAGCATGCACAGCTGCCCATATTCGAAGCAATCATGCTCACATCAGGTCGACCGAAGAAGGCATAGCAAGGTCGATCGAAGCAGGCAAGACCGATATCATATAGGGAAATTCTCACCTGGACGCCTCTTGAACGTGACATGCTCTAAGGATAGGACGGCCCGTCTCTCCTGGTAACATCTAAACTTTGTCTCAAAAGTTTTATCTTTATTTGTCACCATCTAATGTCTATCCCACAACAGTGTAACCATTGCATGCTAGGCAGGGGAGTTAATGTTAATGGTGAATTTTAGTTTATGGATAAAATTGTAAAACCAAATTTATGTGCTAACATCCTGCAAAGGATAAAGCCACTGATAAGTGATGAATACTTCATCACTTTACTAATTCACCTAGAATGGAGCATGTGACAACAATCCCAGTATTCTATGATTTAAATACACAAAATTCATCCAGGTTGGAGCATGTAGCAACAATCCCATATACCCTGTGAATTTATAGCGTTATTAATTAATGCATGATTAGCCTTGTATTTCCTGTGTTGTTCCCGCAGAACTCTCATTATTGGTACGGCATGACGACTAAGTGTTGCTCTCAGCAGAGTAACACGAATCTACAAGTGTCAATAATGAGGCATGCACGAAATACCCGTACAGGCTGCATCTCTCGGTGTGTTATACTAGCCCGGTTGAGCATACATCTCTCGGTGTGTTTTACTAGCCCGATTGAGCATATTTGAATCTGGACTGTCCATATCAGTCTCAGAAACAATCACGACCATGTAAGTTTTCCGCATGATTTAATTAGCCTAGACGATCCTCAGCAGGAGCAGGCTATCACCACAATGACCACCAGCGGGCCCGTTTATGCCCTGGTCGGTCGAACACATGCCATACTCCCAAAATCCACCAAACACCATCCTGGAAAAGGGTGGTCGAATTGGTATGGAGGAAGCTCATACGAGCAAGACCGCCAACGGTAGTCTCAAAACCAGCCACGGCCGTCCAACTTCGCCGGCATGATTAGACGGTATGGATTATCCCATGACCGGTCGGACAATCTAGTCCTACACACCGGCGGGCCCCCTCTCTACCTGTCTGGTCGACCATCTCCTGACCAAGCCTTAGAGCAACGTGCGTTTGCCCAAAGTATGTCCGGTGTGATGCTTAAAGGTCGCAGGAAATTACACTAAGGTCTTAAATCTATCACGACCATCCAACTTCACCGGCATGTTTGGATGGATTATATCAAGCCTATGACCGTGGGACATGTATACACATGCTCACCACCGGCCTAATGTGGGCCCCACATGATCGGCCTCCCCAAGGGAGGAGCATAACATGAAAAACCGATCGGTTGAAGTTGCATGGGCGTGAACTATACAAAACCCTAATTATGGTTTGCGGCATGTTACATGTGTCACTAATCGATCACGAGCGTCCATCTTCGCAAGCTTGGATGAAGGGTGTAGATGTAGACTTAAAAGGTCCCGAGCATGTCAACATGATCACTGTGGTCCCATCTACACGCATGACCGATCGGCCTAGGCCAAGCATGGTCGGACGCCTTGATTCGTGCGCCTAAAAGGTGGCATGTCGCGCCCCTTTAAGAATCCTTTGCAGCACAGGATTTCTGCCACAAAACGACAACGACCACTCCTCTTTTCCAGAAAAATTGAGTGGCCTAGATCGCACCTTCATGAGATAAGGTGGTACGGACATGCACACCGGATGGCCGTTTACACGCATGCCCGGTCGGTCCTACCAAAAATATCCCCCATGCTTGGTTTCGGTCAAGATGAAGAGTGATGCTTGCGCACCTCCTCAAAACCCTAAACCTCCATCAATGGTCGCAGATGAACGTCGTAGATCATCTCGTCCGCCCAACTCTACCACCTTGGTTAGGCAGCCCAGGCTAGGAGTTAAGTGGGCAATAAAGTATCGTGGTGATTAACATCCGTCACTCTACCACATGGAGTGATCGGCCAAGGGAGGGCTTGCATGTGCAGCCTCCAAACGATCATTCGAAGATGGCTAGACATGCACCTTTTTTAAGACGCTTAATCGTGACTTACTCCGTTAAGCTTTAAAACAACGATGCTTTATGCATATTGAATATATTCGATGCATTACATGCACAGAATATACACGATATTTCTTGGATATCGATTTCCTAAATAACTCAGTTATTTAACTTAGCACCATATGCTACTTCCTATAGGTCCCAAGATCCACACTCGAGATATCAAACATGTCACAAACTGGGGGATACTTACTGGGGTATTGGTCTGGCGGTTTACAGCGTACAGAGTGCAACACGCCATCATAAGAACGTGTCAGGAGGCATGGACGGTTAACAATGATGGGAGAAGTGGGCCAAGACGTGATCGTGTAATCACCCGCATGACCCCACTACTCCATCACTCAACTTCCTCCACTTCCTACGAGATGAGGTTTTGCGCTCTGTGACTTGTATAAATAGGTCATTTTCCTATTTTTCAAAGAACAGAGACAAGCACAGAAAACCAAGTGTTGTCATTCGTATCCAGAAAACACCAGAGCTGATTGCTTACATTATTGCAAGCCAGTTCGATATTCTTATACAAGCCATAAAAAACCAACACCTTCACAATCTCAACACCTTCTTCGCTTCCCTCCCTAAGATCAACCCCATCTCCTTCACTTTGTGACCGAAGCAAGTCTGGAACGGCCATTTCTTGGTTCAGCCCAGAATTGTATAGATTGATCTCTCGAATGAAAAGCACTCCCGTGCAGTGCATTTTTTTAGGGTTTAGATTCATTTCTCATCCACACCCAAAATTACCAAAACCAGTAGAAATAATTTTTACCCATAAACACCATCTCACAATGAAAACCAGTCCCTTTACATAATGATCTATTAACCATATGTATGTAGTGTGAACTACTAAATATTTCTCCCCCTTTTTGTTAATATAAATTGGCAAAGGTACGAAAACTACGGGATCATAATAAAATTCTCTAAGTGATAATTCATGACCAAAAGAGAACATATCAACTTTGTTTCGAAGATTTCACATAGTTGAAACTTAGTGTATTCATCAAGGAGTTTATAAAGATATAAGATAACTTCTGCAATATTCCACAGCCGCACTCCCCACAAAGATTTGACAATGAAGCATAAGTTCAATTAAGAACTCTCCCCAATTTGATGTCATTCCCAAGAGAACAACATGAGCGGCCTTACTTTTAGGAGAAAAGAAGGATTTATTTAGACGTTAAAAAATCAGATGGATTTGTATCCAGAAAACTCGAATAAATTAACCACAAGAAGACCTTATAGATTAATTTAATCGGAAACACTTAACATAAGAAAACTTACAGAGCCATACAATACTTTCCCATAAAAGTGGATTAGGGAAAGATCAATACTGCGGAATTTTCAAAAGTTCATTCTATCTTTTATCAATATTTGCATAAAGACATGATAAACTTAACTTTTGAGCATTTATGAGATACAAGCACAGTTCACGAATGTAAAGGCATTCGTCTCATAAATAATTGCAATATATAAAATCAAAATGATTAAATACTGCAAAAATCATCTTCCAAATAACTTAGAATTAAAATAAATAAATCTAAAACATTGCAAGTTGAAAATCGTTAGGAATAACTATGTGTAATCACAATAATTGCTATACCAAACCCTAGTTATCATTTTTAAACATAAGAATAAATTCTCATAAGAAGTTTCCTAGAAATTAAGATTCTTGAAAAATTCTTTATCGTCCCCGAACTCCTTGTCGTCAACAGACATCGGAACATAAGGTTCATCAAGAAAGGAGTCAATTCCAACAAACCTTCTTGACTATAGCTGAACCAGTGTCTTTTGAATCTCAAGAGATCTTAGATTTGTTGCATCTCCATCTTTGTTTCTTTCAACTCTTCAAGAACACCAGAAAAGTTCTGAAGATTTGAGGTGTTAGCCCTTGGTTTCTTCATATTCTTCCTTTTAATCTTCAAAGTTTTAGAAGAATGGGATTTGTCTTTTTCCTTCATGACCGATGGCTTAACAATCATATTAACATCTTTTCCATCAGAAGGTATGATGCTTGGAGTCTCTAATAAAATATAGGATTGTGACAGAAATACACAAAACTAGCCCCACAAGCAATCTTTTGACAAAAAGAGTTTTTTATGGAAGGAAAAAGGAATGTAGGGTTACAGAACCTAAATACATAGTAAGTAGGATTCATGTACGATCAACACACACAACCCTAAAAATGGTAGAAATATCGATTTTAACCCCCTCTTATTAATCAAACATGGCAAAAACCTTTTCAATACCATTTGAGGATATGAAAAGAGCAATAGAAATCCAGAAAACAAAACAAAAAAAATCTGATCCTAAAAACCGATTGTGTACACTTCTTGTCTCTTTGAATTCAGGCACATGAGACAAGATGCACCTTTAACACAATTAGACTGTGTTGGGTGAACAATAATCTGTCCACCATGTGATTCCTGTACGGAATTACCAGCACCATTTTTCATAGGTCGTTTAGACCCAGTACTTTTATGTAGATATCTAACTTTTTATTTAAAAATCAACTTCTTAAGAAATGAGTTAAATTTACATACCTCTGATGGGATTGTATTTAGAACAAGTTTGAGCTTGTTTGCTAATCGATTAGTTCTCTATTTCAGTTTGTTGACATATCATACTTTATGTTTGTACTTGAAACAATTAGAGAGTTCATGGCCCTTAATAGTACAATAAGAACATGTCAATGTGGAGGATGGTTCAGGCACCATAGCCGAACATGCTTTTAAACGAAGAGAAGTACCTGAAACATGTGAGATAGAATTTTCAGTAGAAAGAGTAAAATCCATTTTATCCTCCAATGCGGTCGATAGAGTTTCTCGAGGGAAAATATCAAGATTGATGTGAGTATTGCTACAATTATCAAAATTAATATTTTCGCCAAGAAGAGCTACACTTGATTTTTTATCTTCATTTGAATCGTAGTGATCAGATGTTTCATCAAGAGTTGCAACAAGACTTTTGTTCCCATTGTATTTTCTACGATTTGGACACTCATTATAAAAATGGCCAAAACCTTTATACTTGAAGCATTGTGGCATATCCTCATCATCAGTGTCGACAATATCCCTATTTTTAGGAGGAAAACGGCCATGAGGCTTAACTGATGATCTAGGTTTATCACTGGTGAACCGTTTACTTCTCTTTAAAATAAAATCTCTAAACTGTCTTGTGATCAGAGAGCCTGAGTTGTCAAGATCTTCATCTGATGAATCAGTCTCAATAGGATCAACCATAGAGTTGCCAACACTTTTACTTTTATCAAGTAGTTTAGTGTTCTTTTGTGCTTTGAACGCAATATTCTTTCCGATTTTGGATATATGCTCATGAACAAAGATTTTTAACTTTCCAACGAGTGTTTCTGGAAAGTGTTTCAAGATTATTTCCCTCAACGATGACATGTTTCTTAGAATCGTATCTAGCTGGCAGAGATCTGAGAATTTTCATCACAATGTCCTTTTCAGGAATAGTCTTACCTAACCCAAACGATGTGTTAACTATTTCAGACACTCTATGATTAAACTCATCAAATGAATCTTCATCAGCAATACAAAGGTTTTCCCAGTTAGAATTTAGGTTTTAAAGCCTAGCTTCTTTTTCAGAGGTATTCCCTTCAAATACGGTTTCTAAGATATCCCACGCATCTTTAGACCGTGTGCACGTAGTCACATGGTGTTGAAGATCTGTGGTAATGGCATGAATGATAACATTTAATCCGTTAAAATTTTGCTTTGCAATAAGAATCTCATGATATTCATACTCACCAATATCCTTTGCAATAGTTATACCGTCTACTGTCGCCATTGGAGGATTATAGCCATTAACCACAAGAACCCATGATTGAAAATCATGGGCTTGAAGAAAGGCACACATAACAGTTTTCTATCATAAGTAATTTGAGTCATCGAAGACTGGTGGTACGTTTATATAGATAACACTTCTGTCTATAGAGTCAGATTGCTACAAACACATGCTTATGAGGTCTTAGCGTGTTTGCATGCTCTGATACCAATTGAATGGACTACCAATTGGGGGTATAAAAACCACACCCAATATTTCGTTCAATAATCTGAATGGACTATACTGCAATATAATTTCGAGATCACCAACTTAAAAGTGAGACTCAATCAAGAAACATATCAAAGAGCTTTATCTTTATTTCTCAATACAATCAGCAAATCGAACCAATAAAATACGTGAGCCTGATTGATATGAGAAATAAATTGGACGGTACCAAAGACCAATGATCAAGTGTCAATCAAGTTATATCCAAGAGACAAGGTCATATTTACCAACTGATTGAACTACGTATAACCTAGGATATTTCAATTATATAAGCAAATATAATGAGAAAAAGAAATAACACAGACACCAGAAGTTTTGTTAACGATGAAACCGCAAATGTAGAAAAACCCAGGACATTGTCCATCTTTGAACACCACACTGTATTAAGCCGCCACAGACACTAGCCTACTACAAGTTAACTTCGGACTGGAATGTAGTTGAGCCCTAACCAAGTCTCACACCGATTAAGGTACAGTCGCGTTCCTTACACCTCCAAAACCACGCCGGATTCTGCGCACTTGATTCCCTTAGCTCATATCAACCGCAACTAAGAGTTGCTACGACCCAAATTCGAAGACTTATAAAAAAATCTGACTCCCATAGATATGTCTATTATTTATTCGGTTTTTTTCCCGTATTTTTATAGAAATAAAGGTGAACATGAACCAATTCATAATCCGGTCTTATACACCCGAAGAGTATCCTAGAAATATCAATCGCCTCACAATAACCCAGTTGATTAACAAAAAACATTATTGCGGAATCAAAAGAGTTTGAGATGAAGAACTGTTGTGATTACTATTTATATCTTACCTAGCGGAGATAAATCTCGAGTAAATCTTAGAGAAGATAAAACTCAATACGATAGAATAAGTAAGATTAGAATACGCAACTATAGAGAAAATAGTTGGATCTGGCTTCATGAATCCCAAATGAAGTCTTCAATTCGGTAACCTATAATGGTTTTGGAAAAACCTAGGCTAAAGGAGAATCGACTCAAGTTTGCAACTAGGGCACAGGAAAATGTCGGGATTAGGTTTTCCAGTTTCTAGAGTTCTCCCTTATATAGTCTTTCAAATCAGGGTTGCTTACAATCAAAGCTAAGACGTATTAGTAACAAAGCATTCAATATTCACTGTTACTTAGATGAAATCCTGATTTAAGATGCAAGCTAAGTCTGGTTAGAAATTAAGCAATTAATATCCACCGTTATATGGTCTTATCTTGTTACACACAAATGAAATATACTTATATTTAGATATGGGTTACCGTACCTAAACGTGTATATTGAGTTGGCTCAATAATAGTTAACCGAAGTTAGCCATATGAATATTTGTCTTAGCCTTGTTCATCTAACACTTCTAGATCAAATATGATGATCAATCAATAATGAAAGATAATCAAATGAATCTAATTGTGTTTTAAATAGAGTGGTTCAATTGTTCACTATCTCATAGAAATATACATGAAACAATTGAAACAAAATCGAATTGATTCGTAATCGTACAAAGTACTTTTACAAGAATCAATTCATGAACATTAATCCACGGTTTGCAAAGTTAATTTGCATTCCTTAAATCATAAATGTTTTAGTTCATGAGTATGAGGATCATACATAACCGATTTTTGAACTTAACCACTGTGTTTGTGTAGATACCGAATATCACAAGGCATTAGCTTACGAACATCATGACAAATATAAGAGGAAAGAGTTACAAAACAATATGAAGATAGAGGAAGCACATGGAAGTATGAAGATTTGCGAAGATAGAATAATCGTACGAAGATGTGTTGCGATACTTCGCAACACATATACAGCTGTACAAAGTTCATTATAAATAGGAGTTCAAATGTAAAATTCAGGAGGTTCTTTTGGTGAGTATTAGAAATTATCTTAGAAAAGAGAATAGAGAAAGTTGTAACTATTCTAGTTCCATTTAGATACTTCTTTGTAATCAATTGAGAGAATTAATAAAAAAAGTTGTCATTCAACATCAAGAACTTCTCAAGTTTTACTAATTCTACTGAGGGTGCAGTTGTAGGTTATTCTGCAACTACATAATTGGCGCTAGAAACAGGGACTTGAAGAATTCATGTATCAGATAAATGGCAAGAAGAAGAAATATATCAGAACCATTAACTGCAGTAAGAAGAAGTGTAAGACTCGCATGAGGAGAAGCAAATATAACAGGAGAACCAAGTAGGAGAGGGAGTAATCGAAGAAATCAAGCTCAACAAACAATAGATCATGATCGAGTGAGTATACACACTTGGAGAACTGATACACCAGCAGAAGAATATAGAGAACCACAAATCAGAGAAAATGGGAGGTTGATGGGAGGAACAATTCTTGAAAGAGAAAGGGAGATGTTAGAAACATTGAGACAAGGAATTCAAGAAGACCGAAGGTTAGAAGCTGAAGAACGTGCTAATCTAACAAGACGGAATCAAGAATTGAGGATGGAGAATGAGATATTAAAAAGAAGGAAATCTCAAAGTGTTGCAAGATCAAATGCCAGAACAGAGAGAGAAGGGCAGAATTCACCAACAATCAATGATGAAAGTACTATGCAAGGACAAGCACAGACTCAAGTTGAAAGAAATCAAGAGAATCGCTTCATTTTAATACCAAACCATGAACAAAACATGGAGAATTTACGAACTAGGCCAAATCCTAGAGAAAACAATCAGAATGGTGAAGAAAATCAAGAAGAACAGTCAGCTGAGAGACAACAAGCAGTACATCAAAACAATTACGAGAGTGGAGTAAGAAGACGTGAAGAGGCTCGTAACAATCAAAATGTTGAGTATGAAAGAATTCAGAGAAGAATTGGAAATCAACGAATTTAAAACAATGAGGAATGAACCAAATTTTCGAACTAAAATACAGGCAAATCAAGAAGAAATGAATCACAGAAGAAGGAGAAATGAAGAAGAAGAAATTCCCGATATTCGCATGAGAAGGATGAGAAGAATAGAAAGGGAAGAACAAGAATTTCAAGATGCTCTGCAACAAAACAATTGTGATAATTTAGAAAGAAGATATTTGCAAAATTGTGCAAATTAAAACATTAATGAAGAATATGATAGAATGCGAAGGATCGCAAGAGAAGAGACGCAAGAACGTAGAAGAAGAGAGGCTGCGCTGAAGAGGCCAATGGATGATAATTCTGAAGCAAATGCACGGATCTTTCGAGAATTAGCGGAAATGAGAGGGATGATAAGCAATAGAAGAGGAGGAGATAGAAGGCAATTAGATGAAGCAATAGAAGAAGATGCGAGGACTCCATTTGCTAGAGAAGTACAATTGGGAGGGATTCCACCAAAATGAAATTTGCCTACACTTACCAGTATCTTTGATGGGACTTCATGTGCTATTCAGCACATTAAAGCATACATTAGATGCATGTTACAATGGGAGAATCATGATGCTGTATTATGCAAGTACTTCGCATCAAGCTTAACAGGGGAAGCTCTAAAGTGGTTCGAAGGACTTCCTAAGAACACTATTACGTCATTTAATCATTTACAAGCAACTTTCCTTGGAGCATATATCAAAAATCATTCCTCACGGCTTGGTATTGAAGATGTGTTTGGTTTAAAACAAAGAATTGGTGAAAGTTTGAAGCATTTGGTAAGAAGATGGAAGACTATGTGCAGTGATATGGCAGGGCGCGTGGATGAGAGATACTTGATTCTGTCTTTCATAAATGCGATGTTCGCAACTGAACAACTGTATGTTCAAATCTTCATAAGAAATAATTCCATAATGATGACAGAGTTACGATAATTGCAAGAAGAGTACATTACACTAAAGGAAAGCAAAACAATATGGAGTCATATCCAGTAGCAAACACTAACAATCAAGACGCATGAGCAAATTTACTTCCCAAAATAATCAACGTCGTAGCAGGTACTTCGCAAACATCCTCGCAAACTTCTTTGTAAATTTCAGAAGAGAAGAAAATCAATAATAGCCAGCCAAAAATAGTAGCAATGGGTAGCAAAGATCAAGAAGAGTATGATAGAGAGAGGAATTTCTATAATCGAGGAGGAAATAACCAGATCCCAAGATTAGATCAACAGCAAGAAAATTATGGGGGACAAAGGCAAAATTATTTTGGACAAGGAAATCAGAGACAAAATTATAACAATGGTCAAGGAAGTCAAAGAATGATAAGGGAAGAAATAAAGTTGCCACCTTTGAATACAAGTGTAGAGAAGATATGGCAGGCAATTATTCTGATAGAACATATACCAACTCCATGGAATATGGGAAAGGAACCACCAATGGGTCCAAGAAGTCATGAATTTTGTTCATATCATCATTTTCATGGACATTCTACAAATAACTGCAATAATATCAAGAGGATAATCTTGCGAATGATTGATCAAGGAAAATTGAATCACTTTTTACTTAAGCAAACACAGTCGCAACAATTACCACAGGCTCCAGTCATAACTCGCATAGGAGAACACAAAGACAAGAAAAGGGAGAAGAAACCCTACAAATAGAAGTGGGATCAAAAGCAAGGAATGTTTTCTGTAATTCTATTGTTCACTCATATAAAACCATAGAGGATTTTCATGATAATGTGTTAAGAAGGGTATATGCGAGGGATGGTGAAGGAAAGGAAGTAATAAACATCGCAAAAATTTCACGACTTGAAGATTGGCAGAAACGTGAAATTTATTTTGAAGCCACTGAAATTCCATTGGTAGTAAGATTAGCAATTTGTATGAATATGGAAGAAGGCAAAGATGATATGGAGGAAGAATCAATTGGTCTTAACAGAATTTTGATTGATACGGGAAGTTCTGTCAATATCCTGTTCTATTCTTCTTACAAAACTATGGGGGGAAAAGACGCAGATTTAATACCATCTACCTACAGGATTTATGGTTTTAATGGAACTGCTAATAAGCCTAAAGGAGAAGTAAGCATGCTAATTCCATTAAGTGGAATGCGAACTGAAATTCTGTTTTGCATTGTTGATGTCGAATCACCATATAATGCTTTGATAGGAAGACCATGGCTCCATGGAATTCTGGGCGTAGCTTCCACTCTACATCAATGCATAAAATTTCCTCATATGAAGGGTGTTGGAGTTATCAAGGGTGATTGGGCTGAAGGAAAGAAATGTTACGATACAGAGGTAGAAGTTTGCGAAGGAAAAACTACTGAGAAAGAAAATTGGAGAAAAAGAGCAAAGGCTGTGAAAAGAAGTGAAAATTTAATGGTAGAGGATTAAGACATGAAAGAATAAAACTACGATGTTAATCATGCCGGAAATTTACGATGATAACAAAGGGTTGTGATTTGCGAAGAAAGAAGAAAGAAAGTAATGAAACAAGAAGGTAATCGATATGTTTGCTCGAGAAGTATAACAAGATATCCATTCAGAAAAAAGAAGTTGAAATGAGGTATGTTGCAACACAATTTTTTTTTTCTTTTTGTGATAAATTTTACGAATATTTTTTACTCACAGGAAATTTGCAAAAGTTACGAGTTTCAAAATTTTATTGCGATTAACTTTCATTAAAGAAAGACGCACACATTAACTTGCGACGAAAAAACCACAATTTGCGAATAAAAGACTGCAATCTGTGATCATCTTTCAAAAAAGAAAGAAAGCCGCAGAAATATTACACATGCAAACCTTTGTGGCGTACACCCTAGTTCGCGAAGCAACATTTCGTAAGAGGCAAAGTCCTAAAGTACGTCATTTAAAGGGGTACCTATAAACATGGCTCAGGGACACCGGAACACCACCAAGGCACCTGAGTACATGGAACTTTACGGGGTACAACCCAATAACGGGGTACCTATCCGGGTTAGACACCTTGGATTCTCACCTAATCTTGCGACATTACCTAATATTATGCGGTGTAACATGATTTAGGTTGGGCGACTAAGGCATACTGTCTTTCCCAAGAAGTGCAGAAAACGATCAAGGCGCCGAGGTACACAGTTGAGTCAAGAGTGCCGGATGGGCTTGAGGCACATCTGCCATTTTTGACAAGTCTTGGCAAATGATGCACTTGGCCCAAAGATACCCCATAGGGTGCAACCTCGTAACTATAAGCCCTATAGGAAAAAAGGATAAGAGGTTGCGATCAAAAGCTGGTTGTTTGCAGAACTGTATGGGAAGAGCTAACCTTGTATGGTCGATGTACGCTTCCTTGAAGGGGCAACCAAGGGGAAGATAAAGGGCATCACCCTCCATTAGGGAGATGATACGTGCTATAAGACGCAAATGTCACGAGGCTTCTTGTTTGCAAAAACATAAAGGCTTGTCATATTTGTGCAACAAATGAATTTCTGCGAGCATTCTAAAAAAAAAAAAAAAAAAAAAAGAGAAAGAAAATATACAAAGAGAACTCGCAGAACATAACAAAGAAGTTAAGATGAGATCAATGGGTTATTACATGAAAGTGTAAAAACGTCCTGCGATTTCATCGCAAGACGATAATGTCACGAAGTTGCATATTCGCAAGAATGTTCAAACTTGTCATATTATCGCAAATACAAAAATATTATCACAAAAGAGGTGGCAAAATAAGACATTTACTTAGGAAGGCATGATAAGACCACAGCAATTAATGAAATTTATTCCATCAATATCATTGAAGAATTTTTACAAGAATATATATCATGAAGTTCTGACAAAGAAGACAGCTCCGTCAATATCATTAAAGAATTTTTACAAGAAATCCTAACAAAGAAGACAACCCCATTGAAGAATTTTCATGAAGACATAACAGAAGATGCGATTTTGCTCGCAATCAAAAACAGATAGTGCAGAATTCATTAAATTTTATGAGAATTACATACTTCTTATACTTATTCATATATTGAATATTTCTTCACAACTTGAGTACTTCTTATAGTTCTTCAAGAACGTCACATATTTATTATACTTCTTCAATGGATATTTCACATTTATTAGATTTTGCGAAGATTAAATACTTCTTATACTCATTCATATATTGAGGAATTCTTCACAGATTAAATACTTTTTATACTTCTTCAAAGATATTGTATACTTCTTATACTTCTTAAGGATATTTCATACTTCGTATTGCTTAGGATATTTCATACCTCGTATTTTTTATATTCCAAAGGGAGGAATTCTTAATCGCAACAAGTTGAAGCTTCGCAAATTAAAATTGAAGCAGATTTTCTAATACTTCCAACGATATTTGATCATCTGAAGAGCAATGATAGGGGGAAAGGAAATACTAAACTAGGTCTTTAAGATATATTATTTCTCTCCACATAATCAAGTCATGCGAATAAGGGAAAAACGTAATCAAAGAAAGATCAATTCATTATCGCAAAATTAAGACATTAATACGAGTTAATCCTCAAAAATAAATTGTTGGTTGATCAAAAGTGCAAGAAAGAAGAAAATGTTGTACTAAAACAAACAATATGAAAAGAACTAGAACAGATATACAAAAAATAATGAAGCTGTTCTTCGGGGGATTTATTCCCGTCAAAATGATCTTCTTTTTCTTCTTCAGAGAGATCATCTTCAACTTCACTATCAGAGATTTCCAGATATGGGGTATCTTCAGGAATTTCTTCAGAAAGGAGCGTATGGTACTTCTTGAGAGGAATTTGATTGTCTTCACAAATCTTGCGAGTCATCTTAGCTCGAAAACGCTTGACATATAAACTATGGTGTGCTGGGTAATTAGAAGTTGAGATCTTAAATCAGAAATCTTCTTGTTACGACTGGCAAGAGAGGTTTCCAGATCATCATTCATCTTCGCATAATTTTCTGCAGCAAGGAGAGAAGTTAAGGAATTGGTTAGCAAATTACGAAAGAAAAGTAATTAAAATACTCACCATTACGAAGAATTTACCTTCTAATTGCTTTTTATCATTACGAAGAGAAGAGTTTTCAAGCTTTAGATGATTATTCTCCTTAAGAAGAGAAGAACTATCAGCTGCGATGCTCGCAGATTGTGGATTATCTTCGTGACGGGATGTTAGTTCGGCGATATCAATACTTAAATCCTCTACTTTCTGACGAAGTTTTGAATTTTCAATCTCCAACTTCTTAAAACGGGTTAAAGTTTTCTTCTCAGCAATGGAATGACGTCTTTCCCAATCTGAAGCAGCTGCGCAGCTAACTCTTCCAACCTGAACAAGTAAAAAGGGTCAGAAATTAATGGAATAGGGTAAACAAACAAGGAATTAAAAAGAAACTTACCATACTCCCTAAAGCATATAATGTAGCAGGAGAGACGAATCTTGAAATTCCATCAAGAGAGTTGTTATTGAGTATAGTAGGAACTTTGCAAGCCTTCGCAATAAGCTTACGAGCATTCGCAGTAGGAGAGTTTCCTAACCCACGAGAAGAATGGAGAAAGGCCTCAGATACACGAACCATTGCTGAAGCAAAAGTTTCTGTGTTACTATAATCTTCCTCTTCACCTTCATCAAAGATCATCACCATTATCATCATCATCATCTCCTTTATCGTAAAGGGTATCAGAATTAGAATTAAAATCCTTCTCAGGAAATTTATCATCTTCATCACCTTGATCTTCGTCAACATTCTCATTAGAAGAGATCACATTGGAATAAGCATTGGTTGAGAGTTTCTTCTTCTTCTTCCTCTCATAAACAACATCCTCAAGTTTCCTTTTTCCTTTACGAAGAGCATCATCATCTTGACTACCAGAAGTTTGGGTATCCTTCGCAGAGCGAAGTGTTTTTTGTCTCACAGGTAACCTTTTGGAAGAAGTGGAACTCTTATTTTTACTCGCAACAACCTCAGGAAGATCAGAAAGAACCTTCAAATTCAAATAAGGATAAGAAACAGAGGCAACAATATATTGTTAAAAAAGCATATAAGAGTGTTTCTTACCTCATTTGAAAATAAATAGAAGAGTAAAAAGAAGATAAGGAGATGGAGGTACATACATTTTTATAAACCCAAGGTTGATAATTGCGATCACGAAGGTTCGCAGGAAGATCTACTATCCCAGAAATATAAGAGCCCGATAATGCTAAAGGGTAGTTATACCAATCTTCATCATTAGAACGACGAGGTGTTTTATTATTTCCCGAGGCATAATCAATGTCGTGCATAAGAAGGTCATCTGCTGCGATATTAGCTTTACGATGAAGACGAACACCCCCAACGATTATCTTCTTTCATCGCAGGAATTAATGTGTAATTTTTAAAGAAACCCTCAACCGTATAGTCTGCAGCGATAATCTCCATATCTTGAAATCCAGGTTTCCTAAGATTAACTGGATACAAAGATCTTCCAAAGAAGCAAAGACGAGTTGCGAATTCAACCAGAATGCGGATGCAATCACCAGTCAATTGATAAATGGCACATGAAAAATTAGGGTGGGAAATAATTTCATAGAATAAAGGGAGATTGACATCATAAATAGGAAGAGGAAGACCTGCGAGGATTTGACCTCGTGAGATTAAAACTCTCTGATCATTCCAAATAAAATTGGTGAAGAGCTTCACACAGAGAGAAGACTTATTGTCGTAACCATCAATTTCAGAAAGAATGAGGTCCCTATCAGCAAGCTCTGCATTAATTTGTTCAATAGTTTTCTTCTTTGGATCCATTGGATGTAAGATAGAAAATAGAAAGGAAAAGAGGTGAAAGAGATAAGAAATCGTAGTAGAAGAAAAAGGGAATAAATTACAGAGGCAAAAGTGATGAGGAAGACGAATGGGATAAGAGAATAAAAATAAAAAACAAAGGATAATATTTATAAATAAGAGAGAATTCGATGAAGATAGAAACTCATCAATGCGATTAAACGTGAATGGTTGAAAAGAACGGTTACGAAGAAACGTGACAAAAAGGTAATGGAAAAGAAAAAAGACGTGTTGCGAATTTAACAGGTGGTGATAACTATATTAAATTTACGAGAATAGAGGTTCTCATGACATTCCTTCTTCGTATAATTGACATGAGAAGAGGCAAGATGTAGATACCGAATATCACAAGGCATTAGCTTACGAACATCATGACAAATATAAGAGGAAAGAGTTACAAAACAATACGAAGATAGAGGAAGCACATGGAAGTATGAAGATTTGCGAAGATAGAATAATCGTATGAAGATGTGTTGCAATACTTCGCAACACATATACAGCTGTACAAAGTTCATTATAAATAGGAGTTCAAATGTAAAATTCAGGAGGTTCTTTTGGTGAGTATTAGAAATTATCTTAGGAAAAAGAATAGAGAAAGTTATAACTATTCTAGTTCCATTTAGATACTTCTTTGTAATCAATTGAGAGAATTAATAAAAAAGTTGTCATTCAACATCAAGAACTTCTCAAGTTTTACTAATTCTACCGAGGGTGTAGTTGTAGGTTATTCTGCAACTACAGTTTGAAAACCAGATACGTAAACACCAGCTTCAGACCTTGGTCTAAACAGGATGTTTGCAAACTAGGTACGCGAACAACTGTACAGAAACAAGGATCCCAGACCTTCTCAGGTAAAACCGCTCGCATACTAGGTACGAAAACAAGGTTCCCGGACCTGAATTATCACAATACAGTTCGCATATTTGGTATGCATACCGTGTTGTATCCAGATATAGGTAATTGTTATAAACTCTCATTTCAATTACTGAAACATCCTTAAAAGACGATAATGGTTGTCTCACACATACCACTAGCTTATAAGTAATTTTCAAGTGATCGAATGATCAATACGAAATTTCTCAAGTTAACATCAAATGACTGTCTCACACAAATCATATAAGATGTTCAAGGTAATTTTCACATGATCATCTTTTGAATTATTATTTAGTTTCCAACAAAACTCGTCAAGAACATGATGAACATAGCTAAAGCAAAAATGCATCCAACACATATTTTGAGAAATAGATAAGCGAGATAAACTCAACTCGAAAAATTAAATGTATATAATGTTAAAGTATATATAGCTATATGACTTAGTCTCATTAGAAGATATCATAAAATATACTTTTGAGTGATAGATAATTTTTAATCTCCACAGACCTTTTGTTGATGAAATTCCTCCAAACTCTTCAGTATATCTTCTTCTTCAATAAGTGAACATCGTAAAGTCTAAAGCTCAACTACACGTCGTTCTATCCTAGTCCGAGACATAGATATAAGTAGACTAGAAATCAAGTATATAGTTTTGATCAACTAAACTTGATAAACAAGCTTGAGATAGCAACGCTTGCAAGTTCGACCGAGTAGTTCTATAAAAATATCCCCGTTTGTCAATTTTAGTGACAAAACTATCATTACATATGGATTAAAAAATAAATAAACTTTGTAGCTTCTCATCCATAAGGCTTGATTTCCTTGTCTCTTCAACAATCCTTGAATTCTTCGTTATTCCGAGTACTTCAACGATTCTGAACGTGTTCAGCTCAGCATCATTGTTATTGAAGATCCATATCCATAACAATAAAAAAACGGATGTTCTTAATCATTTTTATACAGTGTCATAGTATTATTATATAAAATCAAAGTCCAATTGCATCACAACTTTTAAATAATACTATGATGTATCA
This sequence comes from Papaver bracteatum, assembly GCA_023529315.1. Classification (NCBI taxonomy): domain Eukaryota; kingdom Viridiplantae; phylum Streptophyta; class Magnoliopsida; order Ranunculales; family Papaveraceae; genus Papaver; species Papaver bracteatum. Next base: position 504,223 of record JAJJWX010001169.1, read on the forward strand.
CTCCCCCATAGTCAATACTTCCATATCACAATGAAAACCACTCCTCCTTACATAATGATTCGTAAACCATATGTATGTAGTGTGAACTACTAAATATTTCTCCCACTTTTTGTCAATATGAATTGGCAAAGATACGAAAACTACGAGATCATAATGAAATTCTCAAAGAGATAATTCATGACCAAAAGAGAACATATCAACTTTGTTTCGATGATTTCACATAGTCGAAACTTAGTTTATTCATCAAGGAGTTTATAAAGATACAAGATAACTGTTCTAATATCCACAGCCGCACTCTCCACAAAGATTTGACAATTAAACACAAGTTCAATTAAGAACCCTCCCCCATTTGATGTCATTGCCAAGAGAACAACATTATCGACCTTACTTTTACTATAAAATAAGTATTTCTTTGGACGTTAACAAATCACATGGATTGGTATCCTGAAAAATCGAATAAATTAACCACAAGAAGACCTTATAAATTAATTTAACCGAAAACACTCAACACGAGAAAAATTATGGAGCCATACAGTACTTTCACATAGAAGTGGATCAGAGAAAGATCAATACCGCGGAATTTTCAAAAGCTAATTCTATCTTTTATCAATATTTGTATAAAGACATAATAGACTTAAGTTTTGAGCATGTATGAGATACAAGCACAATTCACGAACATAAATGCATTCATCTCATAAACAATTGCAATATATAAAATCAAAAATATTAAATACTGCAAAAATCATCTTCCAAATAACTTAGATTTTTTTTTTAGGATAATAATAATTAATTAATTAAGGTTTACAATGAGTTGTCCGGAAAGCGAGCAAACAACCAACTAATGACAAGATGAAAATCAAAACCATTGCAAGATGAAAATCGTTGGAAACATCTATGTGTAATCACAATAATTACTATACGAAACCCTAGTTATCCTTCTTAAACATATGAATAAATTCTCATAAGAAGTTTCCTAGACATATTCTTGAAAAAATCTTTATCATCCCCGAACTCCTTGTCGTCAACAGACATTGGAACATAAGGTTCATCAAGATTTGTTGCATCTCCATCTTTGTTTCTTTCAACTCTTCAAGAACACCAGAAAACTTCTAAAGATTTGAGGTCTTAGCCCTTGGTTTCTTCATATTCTTCCTTTTAATCTTCAAAGTTTTAAAAGAATGGGATTTATCTTTTTCCTTCGTGACCGATGGCTTAACAATCATATTAACATCTTTTCCATCAGAAGGTATGATGCTTGGAGTCTCTAATAAAATATAGGATTGTGACATAAATACACAAAACTAGCCCCACAAGCAATCTTTTGACAAAAAGAGTTTTTTATGGAAGGAAAAAGGAATGTAGGGTTACAAAACCTAAATACATAGTAAGTAGGATTCATGTACGATCAACACACACAACCCTAAAAATGGTAGAAATATCGATTTTAACCCCCTCTTATTAATCAAACATGGCAAAAACCTTTTCAATACCATTTGAGGATATGAAAAGAGCAATAGAAATCCAGAAAACAAAACAAAAAAATCTGTCCTAAAAACCGATTGTGTACACTTCTTGTCTCTTTGAATTCAGGCACATGAGACAAGATGCACCTTTAACATAATTATACTGTGTTGGGAGAACAATAATATGTCCACCATGTGATTCCTGTACGGAATTACCAGCACCATTTTTCATAGGTCGTTTAGACCCAGTACTTTTATGTAGATATCTAACTTTTTCTTTAAAAATCAACTTCTTAAGAAATGAGTTAAATTTACATACCTCGGATGGGATTGTCTTTAGAACAAGTTTGAGCTTGTTTGCTAATCGATTAGTTCTCTATTGCAGTTTGTTGACATATCATACTTTATGTTTGTACTTGAAACAATTAGAGAGTTCATGGCCCTTAATAGTACAATAAGAACATGTCAATGTGGAGGATGGTTCAGGCACCATAGCCGAACATGCTTTTAAACGAAGAGAAGTACCTGAAACATGTGAGATAGAATTTTCAGTAGAAAGAGTAAAATCCATTTTATCCTCCAATGCGGTCGATAGAGTTTCTCGAGGGAAAATATCAAGATTGATGTGAGTATTGCTACAATTATCAAAATTAATATTTTCGCCAAGAAGAGCTACACTTGATTTTTTATCTTCATTTGAATCATAGTGATCAGATATTTCATCAAGAGTTGCAACAAGACTTTTGTTCCCATTTTATTTTCTACGATTTGGACACTCATTATAAAAATGGCCAAAACCTTTATACTTGAAGCATTGTGGCATATCCTCATCATCAGTGTCGACAATATCCCTATTTTTAGGAGGAAAACGGCCATGAGGCTTAACTGATGATCTAGGTTTATCACTGGTGAACCGTTTACTTCTCTTTAAAATAAAATCTCTAAATTGTCTTGTGATCAGAGAGCCTGAGTTGTCAAGATATTCATCTGATGAATCAGTCTCAATAGGATCAACCATAGAGTTTCCAACACTTTTACTTTTATCAAGTTGTTTAGTGTTCTTTTGTGCTTTGAACGCAATATTCTTTCTGATTTTGGATATATGCTCATGAACAAAGATTTTTAACTTTCCAACAAGAGTGTTTCTGGAAAGTGTTTCAAGGTTATTTCCCTCAACGATGACATGTTTCTTAGAATCGTATCTAGATGGCAGAGATCTGAGAATTTTCATCACAATGTCCTTTTCAGAAATAGTCTTACCTAACCTAAACGATGCGTTAACTATTTCAGACACTCTATGATTAAACTCATCAAATGAATCTTCATCAGCCATACAAAGGTTTTCCCAGTCAGAATTTAGGTTTTAAAGCTTAGCTTCTTTTTCAGAGGTATTCCCTTCAAATACGGTTTCTAAGATATCCCACGCATCTTTAGACCGTGTGCACGTAGTTACATGGTGCTGAAGATCTGTGGTAACGTCTTGGATGATAACATTTAATCCGTTAAAATTTTGCTTTGCAACAAGAATCTCATGATATTCATACTCACCAATATCCTTTGCAACAGTTATACCGTCTACTGTCGCCATTGGAGGATTATAGCCATTAACCACAAGAACCCATGATTGAAAATCATGGGCTTGAAGAAAGGCACGCATAACAGTTTTCTATCATAAGTAGTTTGAGTCATCGAAGACTGGTGGTACGTTTATATAGATAACACTTCTGTCAATAGAGTCAGATTGCTACAAGCACATGCTTATGAGGTCTTAGCGTGTTTGCATGCTCTGATACCAATTGAATGGACTACCAATTGGGGGTATAACAACCACACCCAATATTTAGTTCGATAATCTGAATGGACTATACTGCAATATAATTTCGAGATCACCAACTTAAAAGTGAGACTCAATCAAGAAACATATCAAAGAGCTTTATCTTTATTTCTCAACACAATCAGCAAATCGAACCGATAAAATACGTGAGCCTGATTCATATGAGAAATAAATTGGACGGTACCAAAGACCAATTATCAAGTGTCAATCAAGTTATATCCAAGAGACAAGGTCAGATTTACCAACTGATTGAACTACGTACAACCTAGGATATTTCAATTATATAAGCAAATATAATGAGAAAAAGAAATAACACAGACACCAGAAGTTTTGTTAACGAGGAAACCGCAAATGCAGAAAAACCCAGGACCTTGTCCATCTTTGAACACCACACTGTATTAAGCCTCCACAGACACTAGCCTACTACAAGTTAACTTCGGACTGGAATGTAGTTGAGCCCTAACCAAGTCTCACACCGATTAAGGTACAGTCGCGTTCCTTACACCTCCAAAACCACGCCGGATTCTGCGCACTTGATTCCCTTAGCTCATATCACCCAAAACTAAGAGTTGCTACGACCCAAAGTCGAAGACTTATAAAAAAATATGACTCCCATAGATATGTCTATTATTTATTCGGTTTTGTTCCCGTATTTTTATAGAAATCAAGGTGAACATGAACCAATTCATAATCCGGTCTTATACACCCGAAGAGTATCCTAGAAATATCAATCGCTTCACAATAACCCAGCTGATTAACAAAAAACGTTATTGAGGAATCAAAAGAGTTTGAGATGAAGAACTGTTGTTATTACTATTTATATCTTACCTAGCGGAGATAAATCTCGAGTAAATCTTAGAGAAGATAAAACTCAATACGATAGAATAAGTAAGATTAGAATACGCAACTATAGAGAAAATAGTTGGATCTGGCTTTATGAATCCCAAATGAAGTCTTCAATTCGGTAACTTATAATGGTTTTGGAAAAACCTAGGATAAAGGATAATCGACTCAAGTTTGCAACTAGGGCACAGGAAAATGTCGGGATTAGGTTTTCTAGTTGCTAGAGTTCTTCCTTATATAGTCTTTGAAATCAGGGTTGCTTACAATCAAAGCTAAGACGTATTAGTAACAAAGCATTCAATAATCACCGTTACTTAGATGAAATCCTAATTTAAGATTCAAGCTAAGTCTGGTTAGAAATTAAGCAATTAATATCCACCGTTATATGGTCTTAGCTTGTTACACACAAATGAAATATACTTATATTTAGATATAGGTTACCGTACCTAAACGTGTATATTGAGTTGGCTCAATAATAGTTAACCGAAGTTATCCATATGAATATTTGTCTTAGCCTTGTTCATCTAACACTTTTAGATCAAATATGATGATCAATCAATAATGAAAGATAATCAAATGAATCTAATTGTGTTTTAAATAGAGTGGTTCAATTGTTCACTATCTCAAAGAAATATACATGAAACAATTGAAACAAAATCGGATTGATTCGTAATCGTACAAAGTACTTTTACAAGAATCAATTCATGAACATTAATCCACGGTTTGCAAAGTTAATTTGCATTCCTTAAATCATAAATGTTTTAGTTCATGAGTATGAGGATCATACATAACCGATTTTTGAACTTAACCACTGTGTTTGAAAACCAGATACGTAAACAACAGCTTCAGACCTTGGTCTAAACAGGATGTTCGCAAACTAGGTACGCGAACAACTATATAGAAACAAGGATCCCGGACCTTCTCAGGTAAAACCGCTCGCATACTTGGTACGAAAACAAGGTTCCCGGACCTGAATTATCACAATACAGTTCACATATTGGGTATGCATACCGTGTTGTATCCAGATATAGGTAATTGTTATAAACTCTCATTTCAATTACTGAAACATCCTTAAAAGACGATAATGGTTGTCTCACACATACCACTAGCTTATAAGTAGTTTTCAAGTGATCGAATGATCAATACGAAATTTCTCAAGTTAACATCAAATGACTGTCTCACACAAATCATATAAGATGTTCAAGGTAATTTTCACATGATCATCTTTTGAATTATTATTTAGTTTCCAACAAAACTCGTCAAGAACATGATGAACATAGCTAAAGCAAAAATGCATCCAACACATATTTCGAGAAATAGATAAGCGAGATAAACTCAACTCGAAAAATTAAATGTATATAATGTTAAAGTATATATAGCTATATAACTTAGTCTCATTAGAAGATATCATAAAATAGACTTTTGAGTGATAGATAATTTTTAATCTCCACATACCTTTTGTTGATGAAATTCCTCCAAACTCTTCAGTAGATCTTCTTCTTCAATTAGTGAACGTCGTAAAGTCTAAAGCTCAACTACACGTCGTTCTATCCTAGTCCGAGACATAGATATAAGTAGACTAGAAATCAAGTATATAGTTTTGATCAACTAAACTTGATAAACAAGCTTGAGATAGCAACGCTTGCAAGTTCGACCGAGTAGTGCTATAAAAATATCCCCGTTTGTCAATTTTAGTGACAAAACTATCATTACATATGGATTAAAAAATAAATAAACTTTGTAGCTTCTCATCCATAAGGCTTGATTTCCTTGTCTCTTCAACAATCCTTGAATTCTTCGTTATTCCGAGTACTTCAACGATTCTGAACGTGTTCAACTCAGCATCATTGTTATTGAAGATCCATAGCCATAACAATAAAAAAACGGATGTTCTTAATCATTTTTATACAGTGTCATAGTATTATTATATAAAATCAAAGTCCAATTGCATCACAACTTTTAAATAATACTATGATGTATCACTCCCCCTTAGTCAATACTTCCATCTCACAATGAAAACCACTCCTCCTTACATAATGATTCGTAAACCATATGTATGTAGTGTGAACTACTAAATATTTCTCCCCCTTTTTGTCAATATGAATTGGCAAAGATACGAAAACTACGAGATCATAATGAAATTCTCAAAGAGATAATTCATGACCAAAAGAGAACATATCAACTTTGTTTCGATGATTTCACATAGTCGAAACTTAGTTTATTCATCAAGGAGTTTATAAAGATACAATATAACTGTTCTAATATCCACAGCCGCACTCTCCACAAAGATTTGACAATTAAACACAAGTTCAATTAAGAACCCTCCCCCATTTGATGTCATTGCCAAGAGAACAACATTATCGACCTTACTTTTACTATAAAATAAGTATTTCTTTGGACGTTAACAAATCACATGGATTGGTATCCAGAAAACTCGAATAAATTAAACACAAGAAGACCTTATAAATTAATTTAACCGGAACCGCTCAACACGAGAAAAATTATGGAGCCATACAGTACTTTCACATAGAAGTGGATCAGAGAAAGATCAATACCGCGGAATTTTCAAAAGCTAATTCTATATTTTATCAATATTTGTATAAAGAAATAATAGACTTAAGTTTTGAGCATGTATGAGATACAAGCACAATTCACGAACATAAAGGCATTCATCTCATAAACAATTGCAATATATAAAATCAAAAATATTAAATACTGCAAAAATCATCTTCCAAATAACTTAGAATTTTTTTAGGATAATAATAATTAATTAATTAATTAAGGTTTACAATGAGTTGTCCGAAAAGCGAGCAAACAACCAACTAATTACAAGATGAAAATCAAAACCATTGCAAGATGAAAATCGTTGGAAACAGCTATGTGTAATCACAATAATTACTATACGAAACCCTAGTTATCCTTCTTAAACATATGAATAAATTCTCATAAGAAGTTTCCTAGACATATTCTTGAAAAAATCTTTATCATCCCCGAACTCCTTGTCGTCAACAGACATTGGAACATAAGGTTCATCAAGATTTGTTGCATCTCCATCTTTGTTTCTTTCAACTCTTAAAGAACACCAGAAAACTTCTGAAGATCTGAGGTCTTAGCCCTTGGTTTCTTCATATTCTTTCTTTTTATCTTCAAAGTTTTAAAAGAATGGGATTTATCTTTTTCCTTCGTGACTGATGGCTTAACAATCATATTAACATCTTTTCCATCAGAAGAGGTGATGCTTGGAGTCTCCATTAAAATATGGGATTGTGAAAGAAATACACAAAACTAGCCTCACAAGCAATCTTTTGACAATTTTTTTTTAGGGAATGAAAAAGGAATGTAGGGTTACGGAACCTAAATACATATTAAGTAGGATTCACGTACGATCAACACACACACCAAAGGGTATAAATGTCGATTTTAACCCCCTTTTATTAATCAAAAAGGGTAAAAACCTTTTCAATACCATTTGAGGATATGAAAAGAGCAATAAAAATCTAGAAAAAAAAAATGATCCTAAAAACCCGATTATGTACACTTCTTGTCTCTTTGAATTCGGGCACATGAGACAAGATGCACCTTTAACACAAGTAGACTATGTTGGGGTGAACAATAATATGTCCACCATGTGATTCCTGTACAGAATTCTCAACACCCATTTTCATAGGTCGTTTAGACCTAGTTCTTTTCTATAAAGATCTAACTTTTTCTTTAGAAATCAACTTTTTAGTAAATGAGTTAAATTTATATACCTTGGATAGGTTTGTATTTAGAACAAGTTTGAGCTTGTTTGCTAATCGATTAGCTCTCTGTTGCAGTTTTTTGACATATCTTACTTTTTGTACTTGAAACAATTAAAGATTTCATGACCCTTAATAGGACAATAAGAATATGTAAATATGGAGGATGGTTAGGGGTACCTCAGATCATGGTCCTTTATTTGGTTAGGGGTACCTCAGATCATAAGAACTCATGGAATAAGAATATGAATGCTCGGATCATATTCTTTATTTGGTATGTAAGTTGAAGTTAGGGGTACAATAAGAATATGAATGCTCAGATTATATTCTTTATTTGGTATGTAAGTTGGAGTTAGGGGTACCTCAGATCATGGTCCTTTATTTGGTTTTGTTGTTAACACTGTTAAACCTGTGAATGCTCCTTTCAGATATTAACAAATATGGACTTCTCGTCCTGGTTTTGTTGAAGTTTTTAAGAACTCATGGAATGAAGACATATCAGGGAATCCAGCTTTCTCCTTTTTAAACAAATTGAAAAGACTAAAACAAATTTTGAAGAAGTGGAATTGGGAGGTTTTTGGTGATCTCAGAATCAAAGCAAAAACTACAGAGGATGAAGTACTTGAAGCTTCCTTGTTATCTGATGAGAATCCTGAAAATCTTGATTTACTTAACAATTTGGTTACAGCAAGAGGAAAACATGAAATTGTTTCTCAGCAGTATAATGAACTAATGAGAGTAAAGGCCAGAGTGCAATGGATTAAAGGGGGTGGTGCTAATACAATTTTTTTTTCATACTTCCATTAAGTTAAGGCAAGCTCAAAACAATATTACAGAACTGGAAACTGCAGATGGTAATGTAGTTATAGATCAAGTACAAATTGCAAATATTTTGGTGGCACGTTATACTAAGAAATTTGAACACCAAAATGTTACTTTTCATAAGGAAATGATGGGAGTAATACCTAAGATTTTAAATGATGAAGATAACAAATTCCTTGATGATGTTCCCACTGCAATAGAGATTAAAGAAACTGTTTTTAGCATGAATGCAGATAGTGCTCCATGCCTAGATGGATTCCCTGGCTACTTTTATAAATTTGCATGGGAAGTTGTTGGTGCAGAGTTAATTAATGCCACTCAATATTGTTGGAATTACAGATTCATTCCTAAAGGATTAAACTCTAACTTTTTATTTCTTCTTCCTAAAGTTCAGGGTGCAAGAAGAGCAGAACAATATAGACCTATTGGTTTAGCAAATTTTATTTTCAAGATCTTCACCAGAATTATTACTACTAGAGTAAGTACATTGATTGAAAGATTAATATCTCCTCAACAAAGTGCTTTTATTAAAGGAAGAAGTATTCAAGATAAAATTGTGCTTGCCTCTGAAATGATAAATGAACTGAATATTAAGAGAGGTGGAAATGTTGGCCTAAAATTGGATATAACACAAGCATATGATTCATTGAGCTGGGAATTTTTATTTGAAGTGCTTAGAATATTTGGTTTCTCTGAAATTAGCATTAATTGGATTAGGAAAATATTTGAGTCTGCAATGATATCAGTACTTGTTAATGGGGGCCCTTGTGGTTTTTTTGGTGTTGGTAGGGAACTTAGACAAGGTGACCCCTTGTCACCTATTTTATTCATCCTGGCAGAGGAAGTGCTTAGCAGAAATTTATCATTACTGGTGCAGAAAGGCAAAACCCAAGCAATGGTAACTAGAGGTAACTGTCAGCCTTCACATTTAATCTTTGCTGATGATATTTCCATTTTTTGCAATGGCCATAAGAAGACCTTGGATACATTGATGGACTTATTAAGCAAATATCAGCAAGCATCAGGTCAGGTTGTGAATAGAACCAAGGGTAAATATTTTGTAGGGGGGTTTCAAATGGAAGAAGAAATGAAATTGTTGAGTACCTGCAAATGGGACTGTCAGAGCTGCCTGATACTTATTTGGGGATCATATTAAATCCTGGTAGAGTTAAATCATACCAAGTATGGGGGATGGTGGAGTTAATGCAGAAGATGCTAGCTGGATGGATGGGTAAATTATTAGCTTTTTCTGCAAGATTAACTTTGGTAAAACATGTGTTGTGCAGCATACCCATATTTAATATGGCAGTTTACAAGTGGCCCCAATATGTTATAAAGGAGTGTGAAAAAATTATCAGGAACTTCTTGTGGTCTGGTGATCCTGCAGTTAAAAAATTAATCCATGTTAAATGGGATGAAGTAAATGCTCCAACAATTGAAGGTGGCTTGGGTTTAAGGAGATTAGAGGTGATGAATAAAGCTATGTTAATGAAACTGTTATGGAAAATTGAAACAGAGGAGATGGAATGGACTCAATTTATGAGATCAAAGTATAAGAACAAGAAAAATAAATGGAATTCAACTTACAAACAATCATCTATTTGGCTTGGGATTAAATGGGTCATGGCTGAAGTAAATGAAGGCAAAAGGTGGTTGGTGGGTGATGGAAAATCAATTTCTGTATGGAAGTACAAGTGGATCAAGGAATATTCTCTAATTGAGAGACATGCAACTGATCACTATGTACAGTGCAATATGGAGCTCAAAGTGGATGACTTAGTTATAGATGGTGTTTGGAAAATTCCAGAGCAAATTTTCAATTTTTTTGAAAGAAATGAAGTGCCAGTACTTGATGATGGTCCTGAAAAACTAATTTGGGAGAGTAATCTTAATGGTAAACTTTTTGTTGCTAATGATGCTCACCAAATAAGGAAGAAATATCCAGTGCAATCTTGGGCAAAGAAAGTTTGGAATCCATGCATACATCCCTATACTTCATCCAATTTATGGAAAATCCTGAGAGGTGCTTGTGTCACTGAGGAAGATGTAAGGAAAAAAGGTTTTATGACAGTATCAAAATATTATTTGTGTGGCAATGCACAAGATACAATGATTCATATACTATGGGAGTGCTCTTTTAGCATAATGATATGGCATTGGTTGGGAGGTATTTTCTTCCTGCCTAATCCGTCATATTTTGAGGAAGTTCTGAAATATGCTAAGGGTAAAAGTGGTGCAATACAATAAATATGGTATAATTGTGCCTTCAATGTGATGGTGGATCTCTGGCATACAAGGAATAAGAAGATATATGAGAATGAAGAGCCTAATATTGAAAAATTGAAGCAGAAAATTCTATTCTCAACAAAGGAGTGTGGGGTAATATTGAAAGGGTCCAAATGGGGGAGTATGTATGATCTTAAAATCCTTCTTCACTTTGGAGTTACAGGAATTAAAACTCACATGCCTGAAGTGAAGCAAGTTTTCTTCAAATTACCTGCAAGTGGTCAAGTTTTGATATGTAGTGATGAAGCATCACAGGGTAACCCTGGAAATGCAGGTTTTGGATTTGTAGCAAGAAATGATCAAGGTGGGTGCTTGGGTGTTGCTTCTGGTGGATTGGGGGTAGCAACAAATTATTTTGCAGAGGTGATGGATTTAGTGGTTGTTGTTGAATGGGTTGTGAAGAAAAGGTATGACAATGTTTGCTTCAGTCTTGATTCAAAAGTTGTTCTGCTAGCTTTCAGTAATGGTAAAATCCCCTGGTTTGTTATGAATAGGTGGAACAATATTAGAAAACATCTTTCAGGAATCACTTTCATACATTCCTATAGGGAGATAAATTTTTCTGCTGATACAATGGCTAAGCAGGGTGTATTACTTGCAAGAGGAACTGTTATGTACTATGAAGACAAACCAAGTTGCTTGAATTAGTTGGAGAGTGAAGATGGTGTATACTATAGGTTCATTTCTTGATAAGAAACATATTGCCCTACCTCTCTGTAAAAACAACTGTAGTTTTCTTTTAAGCTGCAATTTTATGTCTTTGTTTATATTGGGCCTACTGTTGGGATCAGTCTTTTTATTTTAGTTGTTCGAGTCTTTGCCTTAAAAATGGATGGGCTACTCTTTTGTAATATGCTCTTTTGTTTTCTTTGGTAATAAAATTTTATGATTTAGAAGAAAAAAAAAGGAGGATGGTTCAGGCACCATAGCTGAACATGCTGCTAAACAAAGAGAAGCACCTGAAACATGTGAGATAAAATTTTCAGTAGAAAGAGTAAAATCCAATTAATCCTCCAATGCAGTCGATGGAGTTTCTCGAGGGAAAATATCAAGATTGATGTGAGTATTGCTACAATTATCAAAATTAATATTTTTGCAAAGAAGAGCTACACTTGATTTTTCATATTCATTTGAATCATAGTGATCAGATGTTTCATCAAGAGTTGCAGCAATACCTTTGTTCCAAATGTATTTTGTACGATTTGGACACTCATTAACAAAATGGCCAAAACCTTTACACTTGAAGCACTGTGGCATATCCTCATCATCAGTGTCGACAGTATCCCTGTTTTTAGTAGGAACACGGTCATGAGGCTTAACTGATGATCTAGGTTTATCTCTGGTGAACCGTTTACTTCTCTTTAAAATAAGATTTCTAAACTGTCTTGTGATCAAAGAGACCGAGTTGTCAAGATCTTCATCTGATGAATCAATATCAATAGGATCAACCACAGAGTTGCCAATACTTTTACTTGTATCGAGTAGTTTAGTGTTCTTTTGTGCTTTGAAAGCAATATTCTTTCCGGTTTTGGATATATGCTCATGATAAAAGATTTTTAACTTTCCCTCAACGATGGCATGTTTCTTAGAATCGTATCTAGATGGCAGCGATATGAGAATTTTCATCATAATGTCCTTTTCAGGAATAGTCTTACCAAATGCTAACGATGCATTAACTATTCAGACACTTTGTGATTAAACTCATCAAATGAATCTTCATCAGCGATACGAAGGTTTTCCCAGTCAGAATTTAGGTTTTGAAGCCTAGCTTCTTTTTCAGAGGTATTCCCTTCAAATACGGTTTCTAAGATATACCATGCATCTTTAGACCGAGTGCACGTAGTCACATGGTACTAAAGACCTGGGGTAATGGCATGGATGATAGCATTTAATCCTTAAGAATTTTGCTTTGCAACAAGAATCTCATGATATTCATATCACCAATATCCTTTGCAACAGTTACACCGTCTACTAAAAATCACAAGAACCCATTGGAGGATTATAGCCATTAACCACAAGAACCCATGATTGAAAATAACACGCTTGAAGAAAGGCACGCATAACAATTTTCCACCATAAGTAATTTGAGTCATCGAAGACTGGCGGTACATTTATAGAGATAACCCTTCTGTCCATAGAGTCAGATTGCTATAAACACAGGCTTATGAGATCTTAGCATGTTTTCCTGCTCTGATACCAATTGAAAAAACGGGGGTATAACAACCACACCCAATATTTCGTTCGGAAATCTGAATAGACTAAACTCCAATATAATTCCGAGAGCACCAACTTAAAAGTGAGACTCAATCAAGAAATAAATTAAAGGTCTTTATCGTTATTTCTCAATACAATTATCAAATCGAACAGATAAAATCCGTGAGCCTGATTGATATGAGAAATAAATAGGACGGTACAAAAGACTAATAATCAAGTGTCAATCAAGTTATATACAACAAACAAGGTCGGATTTACCAACTGATTGAACTACATACAACTTGGGATATTTCAATTATATAAGCAAATATAATGCGAAAAAGAAATAACGCAGACACCAAAATTTTTGTTAACAAGGAAACCACAAATTCAGAAAAACCTCAGGACCTTGTCCAGCTTTGAACACCACACTGTATTAAGCCGCCACAGACACTAGCCTACTATAAGTTAACTTTGGACTAGAATGTAGTTGACCCCTAACCAAGTCTCACACTGATTAAGGTACAATCGCATTCCTTACACCTCCAGAATCACACCGAATTCTGCGCACTTGATTCCCTTAGCTCATATCACCCACAACTAAGAGTTGCTATGACCCAAAGTCGAAGACTTATAAAAAAATCTGACTCCCATGGATATGTCTATTCTTTATTCGTTTTTTTTTTTCCGTCTTTTGATAAAAGTCAAGGTGAACATGAACCAATTGATAAGACGGTCTTATACTCCCGAAGAGCAACCTAGAAATATCAATCACCAAACTGATTAACAAAAAAAGTTATTGCGGAATCACAAGAGTTTGAGATGAAGAACTGTTGATATTTCTATTTATATCTTACATATAAGAGATAAATATTGAGTAAATCTTAGATAAGATAAAACTCAATATGATGGAATAAGTAAGATTAGAATACGCAACTACAGAGAAAATAGTTGGATCCGGCTTCACGAATCCCAAATGAAGTTTTCAAGTCATTAACCTATAATGGTTTTGGAAAAGCCTAGGTTAAAGGAGAATCGACTCTAGTTTGCAACTAGGACACATGAAAGTGTCGGGATTAGGTTTTACAGTTACTAGAGTTCTCCCTTATATAGTCGTTCAATCTGGGTTGCTTACAATCAAAGCTAAGATAACTTAATAACAAAGCATTCAATATTCACCGTTAGATGAAATCCTTATTTAAGATTCAAGTTAAGTTTTCTTAGAAATTAAGCAATTAATCTCCACTGTTAGATGGTCTTAGCTTGTTACACACAAATGAAATATACTTGTATTTAGATACGGGTAACAGTACCAAAACGTGTATATTGAGTTGTCTCACTAATAGTTAAACGAAGTTAGCGATATGAACATTTTTGTCTTGGCCTTATTCATCTAACACTTCTATATCAAATATGATGATCAATCAATAATGAAAGATAATCAAATAAATCTAATAGTGTTTCAAATTGAGTTATTCAAATATTCACTATCTCATGGAAATATATATGAACCATGTGAAATAAAATCGGATTGATTCATAGTCGTACAAAGTACTTATACAAGAATCAATTCATGAACATTAAGCCACGGTTTACAAAGTTAATTTGCATTCCTTAAATCATAAATTTTTTAGTTCTTGAGTATGAGAATCATACATAACTGATTTTAGAACTATTAGAGCATTGCTCGGTCGAACTCGCATGCGTTGCTATCTCAAGCTTGTTTTTCAAATTTAGTTACCAAAACTATAAGTCTTGATTTCAAGTCTACTGATAGCTAAGTCTCGGATTAGGATAGTAAGTGTAGTTGATCTTTAAACTCCACGACGTTCATCGAATGAAGAAGAAGAACTACTCAAGGGAACTTGTGGAACTTCATCCACAAAATGTATGTAGAGAATTGAACTTATCTATCACTCTAAAGTCTATCTACTCTATCTCTATTTGAGACAAAAGTCGTATTACTATATAGACTTCAATTATCAACATTTGCTATTTCGAGCCGAGTTTATCTCGCTTATCTATTTATCAAAGTATGTGTCGGTAAGCTTTCGCTTTAGCCAAGTTCATCTTTACTCGTGACGAAAGTCATGTTGATTATTTCAACAACTTGAAAATCGATTTGTTGCTATTAGTTTGTGGATAACAACTATTTTAACATCCTCTAAGAAAGTTTCAATGATTGAAATGAGAGTTTAGAACAAGTAACCATGTTTATATATAAACATAGTGTGTTCTCACATTTGTGTAAAAGTTCAAAACCGAGAACCTAAAGTATGTGTACTTGTACGAGTACCGGCGGTTGTTGGAAATCCGGGTAAGTATGCGTACCCGTACGCATACTGGCGGAAGTTTCACGTCCGTGAATTTCTGCTGGAGTTTGGAAGTAAAATTAAAACTCAATCCGGCCACTTAAGTATGAGTACCCGTTTGCATACTTAAGTAGGTTACTTTCTAAAATCGGTTTGTTCATGAACTAAAATATTTATATAATAAGGAATGCAATCTTTGCAAACCGTGGCTATAATGTTTATGAACTGATTCGAGTGAATCAAAATCGATTTTGCTTCGATTATGTCTTGTATACTCTAATGATATCTAATCAATTGAACAACTCTCAAACTAGTTCATTCGAACTAGTTATGGTGAAGATGAATAAGGTTGATATGAAAGTGCTCATATGGCTAACCATTGGTTAACTATTGTTGAACTAACTAAGTGTACACATTTAGGTACGTTTACTCAAACCTAAATGAAGGAACATTTTATTTGTGTATAACAAGCTAAGTTTTATCTGACGGTTGAAAGATATTAGCTTGAATCTAATCAAGTTTTCATCTAACGGTGAATATTGAATGCTTTGTTACCAAGGTAACTTAGATTACAAACCCTGATTTGAAATATATATAAAGGAGAACTATAGCAACTGGGAAATCTAATTCCCATACCTCCTATATGATACTAGTTGTATAATCTAGAGTCGATTCTCCTTTAACCTTAGGTTTTTCATGAAACCCTGTAGGTTAACGACTTAAAGACTCATTGGGATTGTGAAGCCAGACCCAACTATTTTCTCTATAGTTGCGTGATCTGATCTTGCTGTTTTCTATCATGATTGAGTACAATCATAAGATTGTCTTGAGTTTTATATCTCCGGTAGGCAAGATTGAAAAGTAGTCACAAACACCTTCGTCTCATCGTTTGTGATTCCACAATATCTTGTTTCGTTAATCGATTAAGATTATTGTGAGGTGATTGATAATACTAGGTTGTTCTTCGGGAATATAATTTCGGGTTATTAATTGGTTCCTGTTCACCTTGATTTATCAAAATACGGAACAAAAACTCGTAGGTATATCTATGGGAGACAGATTTATCTTCTGTAGGATACATATTTGTTTATCAAGTCTTCGACTTTGGATCGTAGCAACTCTTAGTTGTGGGTGAGATCAGCTAAGGGAATCAAGTTTGTAGTATCCTGCTGGGATCAGATACACAAGGAACGCGAATGTACCTTGATCAGTGTGAGATTGATTATGGTTCAACTAGATTCTAGACCGAAGTTAGCTTTGTAGTAGGCTAGCGTCTGTAGCGGCTTAATACATTGTGGTGTTCAAATCTGGACTAGGTCCCGAGATTTTTCTGTATTTGCAGTTTCCTCATTAACAAAACTTCTGGTGTCTGTGTTATTTCTTTTTCGCATTATATTTTGTTATATAATTGAAATATCATAGGTTGTGCGTTGAATCGATCAATTGGTAAATCCAACCTTTGGTTGTTGATTGAAATTGATTGATCCTTGAACATTGGTCTTTGGTACCGTTCAAGTTATTTATCTTATATTCACTCAGGCTCGCAAATTCTTATTTGTTTGATTACGGGTTGAATTGAGAGATTGAGATATATCTCTTTGATATACTTTTTATTAAGTTTGAGTCTGACTGTCTAGTTGATTCTATTGAAAATATATTATAGTTAGTCCATACAAATTGCTAAGAGAAATATTGGGTAAGGCTGTTAGACCCCCGCTTTTTCAATTAGTATCAGAGCAGGCAAACACGTTCAAGACCCCATAATTCTGTGTTTGTAGCGATCTGACCCTATGGACAGAAGTGTTATCTCAATAAACGTACTTCAATGGCTCAAATTACCTTCGGTAGAAAATTGTGTTGCGTGCCTTTCTTTAAACGCGTGATTTTCAATCATGGGCTTACATTATTAATGGATATAGTCCTTCGGTTATTACAATAGGCATTGTAACTGTTCCAAAAGATATTGGTGATTATGAAGCTGCCGAGATTCTTGATGAGAAGCAAAAAATTTAAGGATTGAATACAATCATCCATGCCATTACCCCAGATCTTCAGCACCACGTGTTTATGTGCACTCGGTCTAAAGATGCTTGGGATATCTTAGAAACTGTATTTTAAGGGAATACCTGTGAAAAAGAAGCTAGGCTTCAAAACCTAAATTCTGATTGGGAAAACCTTCGTATGGCAGATGAAGATTCATTTGATGAGTTTAATCACAAAGTGTCTGAAATTGTTAATGCATCTTTTGCATTGGGTAAGACTATTCCTGAAAAGGACATTGTGATGAAGATTATCAGATCTCTTCCATCTAGATATGATTCTAAGAAACACGCCATCGTCGAAGGAAATAACCTTGATGTGCTCTCCAGAAATACTCTTGTTGGGAAGTTAAAGATCTTTGATCATGAGCATATATCCAAATCAGGAAAGGATATTGCTTTCAAGGCACAAAAAAACACTAAATTACTTGATAAAAGTAAAAGTGCTGGCATCTCTGATGATGATCTTTCTGAGACTGATTCTTCTGATGAAGATCTTGACAAGTCAGTCTCATTAATCACAAGATAGTTTAGAGATCTTCTTTTGAAGAGAAGTAAACGGTTCACCAGAGACAAACCTAAGGCATCAGTTAAACCTCATAATCTTGTTCCTCATAAAAACAGGGATACTGATGATACTGATGACGAAGATATGCCATAGTGCTTCAAGTGTAAAGGTTTTGGTCATTTTGCAAATGAGTGTCCAAATCGTAGAAAGTACATTGGAAACAAAGGTCTTGCTGCAACTCTTGATGAAATGTCTGACCATTATGATTCTATTGAAGACAAAAAATCAAATATTGCATTCTTTTGTGAAAATGTTGATTCTAATAATTGTAGCAATACGTTCATCAATCTCAATATTCTCCGAGAAGAAACTTCAACCACATTGGAGGATAACATGGATTTCTCTTTGCTCTCTGGAAATTCTTTTTTTAATTTTGCAGGTTCCACCCTATGTCTAGCAGCCTGCACAAATTTGATGTATAAACCTTCCTCCAGTTTGACATGCTCTTATTGTACTCTCAGAGGTCATGAGTTATCAAAATGTTTCAAGTAGAAACATAAGATAAGATATGTCAATAAACTTCAATAAAGAGCCAATCGATTAGCTAACAAGCTCAAACTTGTTCAAGAATCGACTGAGGTATGTAATCTTATCTCCTCTTCAAGGAAGTTAATATCCAAAGATATGTCTAGACCATTAAGAAAAAGATACTGGTCTGAACAGTTTGGGAAACCGAGAACTAGGAATTCCATTCAAGAAAGGTATGGTGGACAGATTGTTGTTCACCCCGGCACAAAATAATTGTGTTGGTTAAGTGTCTTGTCTCACGCGCCTGGTTCAAAAGAGACAAGAGTTGGCACTCCACAAGCTTTAGAAAAAAAGTGATATTTCTTTCTTGGTTTTGTTTTGTTTTTATCTTTTTTGAAATTCTTCCATATTTTCATATCTAATTGATATTGAAAGGACTCTTCACCGTTTTATCAAATAAAAAAGGGTTAAAGTAGACAATTCTGCATTTTTTTAGAGTATGAGTTGTGCGTACGTGAATACTTTAAGTGTATATGTAGGAGCGGAATATCACAACAAATGATAACTTACGAGATTGTGGAGAGAAAATACATTTTGCGAGCAAAGAATATTTTGCGAGCAAGAAGGATATTTTGCGAGCAAAGGAAACCACGAAGGTTCGCAAGATAATCTTCAAATCCGAAATGGCGGGACAACACAACGGTCATCTATTGTAAAATCATATAAATAGCCATTTAGGCATGAGAGGAAGGGAGGAGACACATTTTGAGAGAGAGGATAATTTTAGGAGGAGAGAGAAAATGTTAGGAGAGATTTATTTTCTTTATCATCTTCTTCCCTAAA